>CM026220.1:22787788-23038441 GCA_014839995.1 Xenentodon cancila | reverse complement strand
ACCTTATATGTTGTGCATGCTTCTCATCATGTGTCGAGTGTTTGCAGAAAAAGAAGCCAGCTTTGTTGACAGATGACCACCGGCTGACGAGAAATGGATCAACTGCTAAAGCACAACGGCTGCGAGTTAAAGAGGACGATCACACCATAGCATCTCAGAAGTTCTTCATGTGATTCACATTCACCCTTTCCCTAGACTATTGTATGACTAGGCCGTACCCTTTAAACCTCAATAAAAGGAAGGAGAGTGGAGGGCTACTTCAGAGCGTATTGGGAGATTATAACTGAGTAGTCTTTCGATCCCGCTCTCCTTGCTGCAAGTTTATAACTGAGTCTTGTGTCTTCCCTGAATTATACAGCATTGGGGTCTAGGTTGACCCTAACAGGAACAAAGGAAGGAAGGAAGGAAAGAAGGAAGGGAGGGAGGAACGAACGAAGGAAGGAAGGGAGGAAGGAAGGGAGGGACGGAGGAAGGGAAGAAGGGAGGAAGGGAGGAAGGGAGGGAGGAAGGAAGGACAGAAAGAAGGAAAGAAAAAGAACAACAGATAAAATCAGTGGTTAAAATGTAATCAGGTTGTGAAATTTAAGCTTAAAGTAAAACAGATTTGTGTCTTTGTTCACCTGCAGTTGAGAACAGGTGAGTCTCCACCTGGATCCAAATAAACTGTTTCAGCTGATCTGAGGATTTCTGGGAGTTTGTTCCAGACATGTGGAGCAGAGAAGCTGCAGGAAGCTTCTCCAGGTCTGGTTCTGGCTCTGGGAACTGATAAAAAACTGGATCTGAGGGGTCTGAAGGTTCATACTGGGTCAGGAGGTCACTGATGTATTTTGGTCCTGGACCATTCAGTTCTTTACAGACCAGCATCAGGACTCAGAGGCGGTTTAGCCCCGCCCCTTTCTTCACTGGACGGCAGCCTTTGTTTGGTTGTCATGGCAACAGGCAACCGGCAGCTGTGCCACCAACCTGAGAAGACTTCAGAGGTTCCGTGATGACATCACCGATGACATCACCGATGACATCACCGATGACATCATCGATGACATCACCGATGACATCACTGGCAGGGCCTATTTAAGCTCTGCTCCGTGCTTTGTTTCATCATACCAGTCTTAGGACCACAATCAGCACGTCAGTGTGCCGGAAGCCTCAGAGGCAGAACGTCGGTAGACTTTCTTAAGAACAATAAACAACAAACAGAAGTGATGAACGCGGAACGAGAAGCTCGGCCACCTGTGGAGAAACTCCTCAAGAGAACGGCCTTAGAATTACTCATATCAAAACTGTTTGATTTGGTTCTCACCAAAACCAAAACCATCATCTCGTCCGCCAGGAGAACCTCCATCATTGAGCATAGATTTAGGATCATGAGGCCACTCGTCCGGCATTTTGAAATTCCACTGGAAGTATTACGAGATGTGGAAGCGACTCTTTTGGCGTATCTGGTGGAGAAGCTTGGCGACATTTACAGCGTTCTGGGACTGTTTTTTATAAATAATGTGGAAAATGTTTGGGAACTCGTGGATGCCATCAGGACTTTGGTGGAGACGCCCAAGTTCCAAAGATACGCCAACAGAGTCGGCCATTGTTTGTCAGGTAATGGCACTGGGCGGTGGGCGTGGCCTGTGTGTTGTAATTCCTCTGGCATGGTCGTGGCAACCTGACCCCTGTCAGGTCAACCTGTTCAACTAACCGGGTCTTACCTACTCTTTTAGGGGCACACTTTTAAATGAGAGACTAGTTGTTTTTTTGTTTTCTCGGGTTTTTTCTCGGGCCGCTCCGGTTTCGTCCCCACCATCTAAAAACACTCCCGTTCCTACAGACTAATTGGTAATCCTAAATGAATGCAGGACACACAGAAGTCCCATCGCGTGTTCGTTCCAATAAACAGGCTGAAAGAGCTCATTCACTAAGTAACGTCTGACGGGTTCATGTCAGATTTCTGTCACTTTGCAGACATGCAGCAATATTGTGCAGAACGTCACTAGAATCAGCGATTCAGTTCATCCTTGGCAGGTGTGGCTGCCTGACCTCAGAGGTGTTTGTCTGTCAGGCAGCGGTCTTCCACCCTGGTCCTGGAGATCTACTGTCCTGCGTGGTTGTAGACTCCACACACTTTAGCCGTCATTCAGACTGACGCCAACAGTGCTCATCCAAACCAAGTATATCTGAACCTGCTGGTTCTGCACCTGCTGGGTCTCTGCACCTCCGGCTGCAAAACCTCTTCCTGCAGGGCAGCAGGGAGAAGAGATGGCCGTGATGTGGGCGGGAGGACGAGCTCTCTGCAGGATGCTGTGAGACCTGGTCAGGCAGCCGTTTCTTGGCAGTGTCCTGGATGGAGGAGGTTGAAGTCCCTAGAACCTTACTCTGCCGTCCTCCCGCCCTCCTCGGGGCCTTCCAGTCAGAGGCTACAGGCTCCTGACCAGACGGAGCTGCCGTTGGTCCGTCTGCTCTCCATCCCGCCCCTGTAGAAGGTGTTATACCAAATAAATAATAATAACATTTGGTGCAATACCAAGCTCAAATGTTTCTGTTTATTTCAACAAATGTGAGGTAAGGATGTAACTTCTGTATAAAGACGAGGATTCAAAGTCACTTGGAGGCATTTCATGTTATTTCCCTCCCTTTTTTGTCACTATGGTTTGAATGGACAATTGCATTTAGGAAATACGCTTTGACGTTGCAAATAAATGCTTAGAATAGTTGGGTTCTGTGAAGGAGCAAGGTCTTTTCAGCTGGAGCTGAGTAACGTTTACTTGTTTCCAGGACCTGATCCAGCCCTTACTGTAAACTTCAATAAAATCAACATTAAGCTGATCGTGGACACATCTCAGCGTCAACATGTAGACAAAAGGGCAGTGGTGCAGATCCTCCACGGAGAGAAGATCTTTGGAGGAAACGCTTTCATCATTTCTCTGTGCAGCCAGAAGAAACAGGAAGAACCGACAGAAGACTTCAGAGGTTCGAATACGAGGTCAATGGTGACGTCAACGAGGGCAGCTCATAGAGGCGGTTTTTTAGCCCCGCCCCTTTCTTTACTGAATGGACGGCAGCGTTGGTTTGGTTGTCATGGCAACAGGCAACCGGCAGCGGCGCCGCCGACCTTCACGTTTTACGACGAAGAACCCGAGAGAAAACACCAGAACAGACTTGTTTGGTGAACTAAATGAAGAAGTACCGCAGCAGCGAATGTTTCCACCGACGGTCAGGTAGACGACGACGTCAGAAACCCCGCTCCGACACCGTAACGAAGGACTCCCACAACAAGGGTCTGGGTCACGGTTACGGGACCATAACCAGGATTACGGATGGTCCAAGTGAATAAAAGACAACGTTGAGATATGATGGTAGTGTGAGTTGGTCTGAAGAAGAATTTAGTGAGGAGCTAGGGACGACTTGGCAGGTGATGATTCAGCCGCTGCCGTAACTCGTATTATTGTTGCTTTGAGGCGGAGCGACAACTGTCACCACGACATGACCGGATCCGGGTGGTTTTAGGTACTTACGTGCAATTTGACTGAAGGTCCAGACGCCAGAGAAGCGGTCCGGCAGCGGCCCCGGAGGAGCTGGTTCCGGACAAACTGGTCCGAGTGGCTCCCTCCGCCTCCTCCCTCCATTGAAAACGCGGACAAACACATGCAAGTTCATTATTTGTTGCTGAGACTGGTAACGTTTAAGTGTAAACTGGATTAACTGGATAATAAATGTAAAAGATGAGCGGTCAACGCGACTAAAATTGTAGAGGTTCTGAAATACAACTCCCATGTCGCATTGCGGGAAGACGCATCCAATCACAGGAAACTGTTATGTCACGTGCGCCCATCCGGCGCCAAAGATAAAATTAAGGAATAAAAAAGTTTTTTTTATGTTTCTGAAAATGTTTTCGAAAGTGCAGAGCTGACACCCGTCCAGAAATGTTTATTATAAACTGTAACATGTGCAGCGTATGTTTTAAACGTGTAGGTTTTCACACAGGTGAGTGAATGTAGACCCGTCGTAGATGTTCGACTGTCTCACGTTTTCTCGATATAGTTACAGGTGTCGGCAGAGAGACTGTGATTGGACAATCTGCACCTCCACAACAAGCCGAGGTAGCTGAGGCTCCGCATTTGTTTCTTCTGCAGGTTCAGGCGGAGGAGGAGTTTGAATGTGTAGTGAGACGTCATTCGGGATTAAGAAGAGGGACTCGTGGGTTCTCTGGGCCACGGGGACCCTGGGAGAGGGAGTCCAACTGGGAAGGAGGGTCCCCACCATAACCAGCCGGCAGCCTTTAACTCTGCACGAAGTCCCAACACCGGAAGGTAAATCATTCATAGCTGCAGCATCCACGTGCTTTCTGTGGGACTCCCAGGACCACTGTTGTTGTGTAGAGGGAGAGACCGCAGACCTTCTCTGACAGTGATAGTACCAACAAACGTCAGGACAGGAGGAGGAGCTAAACCGGAGAGAGTCCTGGTCCTCGAGGGCCGGTTGTCCTGCATGTTTGAGATGTTTTCCTGCTTGGACGCACCCTGATACTGAGACGGCGTCATCAACAGACTTGTGCAGACCTGGGTGACATGCGGACGATGAGCGGTAGTTTGAAGCAGGCCGGACACCGGGCATCCAGGACCAGGGTTGCCCGGTGTCCCGCCTGAGCTGAAACAAGCCCTGGACCCTCCAAACAAAAGTACGAATCTTGACAAGGTTTTGTAGAGGAGCCCAGTTTTGCAGCACAGAGAATTGTCATCAGTTTATGGGTTTAGTTAATGAATAACCGCGACATATTAATGGTGGCACGCTTTGTTTGTTTTGATGCAGATTAGTTTTAGAACCAAATTGTATTTGTTTTTCCTCTCTCTCTGTACTTTAAGAAGTATAAACGTGAACAGAAACCAGAAGTTCACGCTGCATCCACACCTTGATGAAGCGACGACAACTGTCTTCAGCTTTAAACACTTCTAAGTGTGATAACTGATTTGAACTGAAAGAAAACCTGTTGAAATCCTTCAGACAAGATAAACTTTCTTTCTTCCACGGTGTGGGAGTGTCCGTGTTGCAGCCGTGTAAGGGTCACATTTGGCTCCCAAACAGCCAACTGAAGGGAAGGCAGCGATCTGTCCGACGCGCCGTAAACATAAAACACTTTCCTTCAGTTCTCGTCGTTGAGGATATTTATTACTCTTTCCTTGAAAGTACATTTCCTCTTGCATAGTTACTGAACGGAACTGATTTGGACTTGGATTTACATTTGGTTGTAGTTAATCTTGCGGTCAACAGAGATTATTGGCACCCCCCTCCCTTCTGTCACCACAAACAAACCAACCCAGCACCACTTATTCACCCATTTCCAAGTGGATCCGGGTGATTTTCATCAACAATCACTCAACCCCAGTGACACGCTCAAACCACACCCACCCGTTGCATCAGTGGCAGAGCAAGACGTTCCTGCTCCTGCCAGCAGCAAACCTCTGTCCCAAATACAAGTACATACTAAATGTATACACGACCTGAAGTTGGCCAGTGCTCTGTGGTAACTTTTAATTGCACAAAGAAATCACCGGAGCTGCAGTGACTGGTAGTGATCCGGGGTTAACTGGAGCAGGTCTGACTGTAAAGTGTGGCGGCAGCAGAGAGAAAAGACACTTGGGGTGCAGCGTCCGTCACTGAAGGAGCTGCTGGGGGGGTGACTGTCATAGAGAGGCTGGGAGTCCATCGCCAGCAAGGAGGATGGTCGGGTCACATCCTTCCTTCTCCCACCTCCGGTACCGAGTCCCCGGGTCCCCAGAACCGGCCTTCCCATCAGCTTACCCAGTCTTTTCCTGTGTGCAGACGAGATGCTGCTGCACCAACAAACCAGTCCAGAAAGGATGGCTGAGGCCCCCCAGAGTCACAAAAGGTCTTTACTAGCACCCCTGCACTCCAAAAGAGTCAGAGTCAAGTTTATTGTCAATTCTACCACATGTGAGACGCATACAGAGAATCGAAATGACGTTACTCTCAAACCCTCGGTGCTACACAATAAATACATTTTAAACACAAAGTGCAAATTGAAAAGAGACAAGAAACAAGTTGTGACATGACAACAACAGTTTTTCGGTTTGTTTAAAGTGACATGGTGCAAAGAAGGCGGTCCAGTTCTGTCAAAAGTTCCTGGTGCAGATACTGAGATCAGAGTGAGGGGGGGGCAGGGAGGGAAACGGTGGAAGAGCAGGGAGAGTGTTCAGTGTCCTGACGGCCTGGTGGACGAAGCTGTCCTTCAGTCTGCTGGTTCTGGCCCGGAGGGTCCGCAGCCTCCTCCCTGATGGCAGCAGACTGAAGAGGCTGTGTGACGGGTGGGTGGAGTCTCTCACAATGCTGAGGGCTTTGGAGTCAGACGTCTGCTGTAGATGTCCTGAAGTGAGGGGAGAGAGACACCAACGATCTTCTCAGCTGCTCTCACGACGCGTTGGAGAGACTTGCGGCAGGTTGCGGTGCAGGATCCGTACCACACGGTGATGCAGCTGGTCAGGATGCTCTCGATGGTGCCTCTGTAGAAGGTTACCTGATGGGGGCGGGGCTCTGGCTCTTCGCAGTTTGCGGAGGAAGTAGAGACGCTGCTGTGCCTTCTTGGCGAGTGATGCGGTGTTAACAGTCCAGGAGAGGTCCTCTGAGATGTGGACACCCAGGAACTTGGTGCTGCTCACCCTCTCCACAGCAGCACCGTTGATGGTCAGAGGAGCATGCTGGGTGTGTTGTCTCCTGAAGTCAGCAACAATCTCCTTGGTCTTCTCCACGTTCAGGGAGAGATTGTTGTCTGCACCACTCAGCCAGGCGGCTCACTTCGCTCCTGTAGTTTGACTCATCGTTGTTGTTGATGAGACCCACCACAGTCGTGTCGTCCGCAAACTTTACGAAGAGGTTGGAGCTGTGCATCGGTGTGCAGTCGTGGGTCAGCAGGGTGAAGAGGAGGGGGCTCAGCACACATCCCTGGGGGGCCCCTGTGCTCAGTGTGATGGTGCTGGATGTGTTGCTGACGACCCGTACTGCCTGTGGTCTCCCAGTCAGGAAGTCCAACAGCCAGTTGCACAGCGAGGTGCTGATCCCCAGCTGGTCCAGTTTGTGAACAGCTGCTGGGGGATGATGGTGTTGAATGCTGAACTGAAGTCGATGAAAAGCATTCTTACATAAGCGTTTCTGGTGTCCATATGTGTGAGGGCTGTGTGGAGGGCAGTGGAGATGGCGTCGTCAGTGGACCGGTTGGAGCGATATGCGAACTGGTAGGGGTCCAGAGAGGGGGGGAGAGCAGCCTTGATGTGATGCATGACTAGCCGTTCAAAGCACTTCATGATGATGGGAGTCAGTGCGACTGGACGGTAGTCGTTGGAGCAGGAGGGAGATGACCGTTTTGGGACCGGACGGATGTTGGTGGCTTTGAAGCACGTGGGAACCACCGCCTGACTCAGTCAGACCACTCAGCCTGACTCCCCGCTTTGATGCGGGGGCAGCTCTGCTGGCACCAGTCCACAAAGTCCTGCATCAGTTCTCTGTACCCTCTGTACCAGCCTCTGCATCGTCTTCATCAGCTGTTGTCCCTGAAGTCTTTTGGGTGGTACCGGCACCTCACAGGACGTCGTCCACAGCTGTGGCACCTTCCCCAGCGTCAGGCTCAGACCAAACACGTGCAGCAATATGCTGCACAGTTGGTCCGCACAGGTCTTAAGCAGCGTGGAGCTGATGCCGTCTGGGCCTGCAGCCTTCCTCGCCTTGGTCCTGCTGAGCTCCGTCCTCACCTGGGCTTCTGGGGGGGCCGGTGTGGCCGGTGTGGATTGGTAGGGGCTGTTGTTGATGTGCTGTGAGCTCAGGGCCGTGCAGAGAGGCTGCAGGGGAGACTGGGTGGGGGCAGGGTGGGGGTCTGGACAGATCTATTACATTCTAGTCATTCACCCAGTTCTGACCCCCTCAGCCCGAGACTGATGGGTTCCAGCATAAAATTCACCAAGACCTGCAACACTGTCACGTACACTTTTACATCCCTCATCCAGGGAGGACGGGTCCGCAGCTGATCGATGACACTTCTAAGGAAGTGATGATGACAGCTGATTTGAAAGGAAGTGCATCGTGCCGACATGGCGCCGTCACAACCGGACAGGAAGACCGTCGCAAACTCGTAGCGTCTGTGTGGATGTTTGTTTCCTTATAGAGTCAGTCATTCGGCCAAGTAGCAGTAACCCTACGTTAAAATGACACAATCAAACACAAAGTTCACGCCGCCCCGTGTGGCGCCGCCCCGTGTGGCGCCGCCCCATGTGGCGCCGCCCCGTGTGGCGCCGCCCCGTGACACTGAATGTAAAAAGGACAGGCGACACGCTAGACCCGTGCGTCAAACCCAGGGCATCTGCCAACGTAAAAGGGGCTACCTTTATTAATTATCTGATCTCAGTGCATCTTCAAATAAAATCTCGTCTGTTTCTCTGATTCACGCCATTGAAACGAATCCTGAAACAAAAGCAAATATTGAATGTTTGTTCTTGTCTTCCAGACGTGCTTCCATTGCTGCTGGAGATGCAAAAGTGGAGACGGCAGATGGGAGAAGCTGCTGGGAGGCCACATTTCACAGAAGGGGGGAAGACGTGCAGTAAAGAGCCACAGCTCCGGATTCAAACCTGCGCCGCCTGCACGACGCCCACTCTCTGTATGTGCCGCAGCCACTCAACCAACTGAGCGATCTGGGACCGGGAACTAGTTTGAGACCCCCGAAACAAATCTGACCCCAGTTTACGTCCACTGAGCAACACATGGTGGACTCCAGAAACCTGGTGAAACCTGCTCCAGATCCTCCACAGAGAGAAGATCTTTGGAGGAAACGCTTTCATCATTTCTCTGTGCAGCCAGAAGAAACAGGAAGAACCGACAGAAGACTTCAGAGGTTCGAATACGAGGTCAATGGTGACGTCAACGAGGCAGCTCATAGAGGCGGTTTAGCCCCGCCCCTTTCTTTACTGGACGGCAGCCTTTGTTTGGTTGTCATGGCAACATGGCAGCGGTGCCGCCGACCTGAGAAGACTTCAGAGGTTCCGTGATGACATCATCGATGACATCACCGATGACATCATCGATGACATCACCGATGACATCATCGATGACATCACCGATGACATCATCGATGACATCACCGATGACATCACCGATGACATCACCGATGACATCACCGATGACATCACCGATGACATCACTGGCAGGGCCTATTTAAGCTCTGCTCCGTGCTTTGTTCCATCATACCAGTCTTAGGACCACAATCAGCACGTCAGTGTGCCGGAAGCCTCAGAGGCAGAACGTCGGTAGACTTTCTTAAGAACATTAAACAACAAACAGAAGTGATGAACGCGGAACGAGAAGCTCGACCACCTGTGGAGAAACTCCTCAAGAGAACGGCCTTAGAATTACTCATATCAAAACTGTTTGATTTGGTTCTCACCAAAACCAAAACCATCATCTCGTCCGCCAGGAGAACCTCCATCATTGAGCATAGATTTAGGATCATGAGGCCACTCGTCCGGCATTTTGAAATTCCACTGGAAGTATTACGAGATGTGGAAGCGACTCTTTTGGCGTATCTGGTGGAGAAGCTTGGCGACATTTACAGCGTTCTGGGACTGTTTTTTATAAATAATGTGGAAAATGTTTGGGAACTCGTGGATGCCATCAGGACTTTGGTGGAGACGCCCAAGTTCCAAAGATACGCCAACAGAGTCGGCCATTGTTTGTCAGGTAACTGGCACTGGGCGGTGGGCGTGGCCTGTGTTGTAATTCCTCTGGCATGGTCGTGGCAACCTGACCCCTGTCAGGTCAACCTGTTCAACTAACCGGGTCTTACCTACTCTTTTAGGGGCACACTTTTAAATGAGAGACTAGTTGTTTTTTTGTTTTCTCGGGTTTTCTCCGGGCGCTCCGGTTTCGTCCCACCATCTAAAAACACTCCCGTTCCTACAGACTAATTGGTAATCCTAAATGAATGCAGGACACACAGAAGTCCCATCGGTGTGTTCGGTCCAATAAACAGGCTGAAAGAGCTCATTCACTAAGTAACGTCTGACGGGTTCATGTCAGATTTCTGTCACTTTGCAGACATGCAGCAATATTGTGCAGAACGTCACTAGAATCAGCGATTCAGTTCATCCTTGGCAGGTGTGGCTGCCTGACCTCAGAGGTGTTTGTCTGTCAGGCAGCGGTCTTCCACCCTGGTCCTGGAGATCTACTGTCCTGCGTGTTGTAGACTCCACACACTTTAGCCGTCATTCAGACTGACGCCAACAGTGCTCATCCAAACCAAGTATTATCTGAACCTGCTGGTTCTGCACCTGCTGGTTCTGCACCTCCGGCTGCAAAACCTCTTCCTGCAGGGCAGCAGGGAGAAGAGTCCGTGATGTGGGCGGGAGGACGAGTCTCTGCAGATGCTGTGAGACCTGGTCAGGCAGCGTTTCTTGGCAGTGTCCTGGATGGGAGGAGGTGAAGTCCCTAGAACCTTCTCTGCCGTCCTCCCCGCCCTCCTCGGGGCCTTCCAGTCAGAGGCTACAGGCTCCTGACCAGACGGAGCTGCCGTTGGTCCGTCTGCTCTCCATCGCGCCCCTGTAGAAGGTGTTATACCAAATAAATAATAATAACATTTGGTGCAATACCAAGCTCAAATGTGTCTGTTTATTTCAACAAATGTGAGTAAGGATGTAACTTCTGTATAAAGACGAGGATTCAAAGTCACTTGGAGGCATTTCATGTTATTTCCCTCCCTTTTTTGTCACTATGGTTTGAATGGACAATTGCATTTAGGAAATACGCTTTGACGTTGCAAATAAATGCTTAGAATAGTTGGGTTCTGTGAAGAGCAAGGTCTTTTCAGCTGGAGCTGAGTAACGTTTACTTGTTTCCAGGACCTGATCCAGCCCTTACTGTAAACTTCAATAAAATCAACATTTAAGCTGATCGTGGACACATCTCAGCGTCAACATGTAGACAAAAGGGCAGTGGTGCAGATCCTCCACGGAGAGAAGATCTTTGGAGGAAACGCTTTCATCATTTCTCTGTGCAGCCAGAAGAAACAGGAAGAACCGACAGAAGACTTCAGAGGTTCGAATACGAGGTCAATGGTGACGTCAACGAGGCAGCTCATAGAGGCGGTTTAGCCCCGCCCCTTTCTTTACTGAATGGACGGCAGCGTTGGTTTGGTTGTCATGGCAACAGGCAACCGGCAGCGGCGCCGCCGACCTTCACGTTTTACGACGAAGAACCCGAGAAAAACACCAGAACAGACTTGTTTGGTGAACTAAATGAAGAAGTACCGCAGCAGCGAATGTTTCCACCGACGTCAGGTAGACGACGACGTCAGAAACCCGCTCCGACACCGTAACGAAGGACTCCCACAACAAGGGTCTGGGTCACGGTTACGGGACCATAACCAGGATTACGGATGGTCCAAGTGAATAAAAGACAACGTTGAGATATGATGGTAGTGTGAGTTGGTCTGAAGAAGAATTTAGTGAGGAGCTAGGGACGACTTGGCAGGTGATGATTCAGCCGCTGCCGTAACTCGTATTATTGTTGCTTTGAGGCGGAGCGACAACTGTCACCACGACATGACCGGATCCGGGTGGTTTTAGGTACTTACGTGCAATTTGACTGAAGGTCCAGACGCCAGAAAAGCGGTCCGGCAGCGGCCCAGGAGGAGCTGGTTCCGGACAAACTGGTCCGAGTGGCTCCCTCCGCCTCCTCCCTCCATTGAAGACGCGGACAAACACATGCAAGTTCATTATTTGTTGCTGAGAGTGGTAACGTTTAAGTGTAAACTGGATTAACTGGATAATAAATGTAAAAGATGAGCGGTCAACGCGACTAAAATTGTAGAGGTTCTGAAATACAACTCCCATGTCGCATTGCGGGAAGACGCATCCAATCATAGGTAACTGTTATGTCACGTGCGCCCATCCGGCGCCAAAGATAAAATTAAGTAATAAAAAAGTTTTTTTATGTTTCTGAAAATGTTTTCGAAAGTGCAGAGCTGACACCCGACCAGAAATGTTTATTATAAACTGTAACATGTGCAGCGTATGTTTTAAACGTGTAGGTTTTCATACAGGTGAGTGAATGTAGACCCGTCGTAGATGGTCGACTATCTCACGTTTTCCGTCGTGGTCTCGTCGGGGATTTCCTTTAATCTCAATCGCTTCAACCACGGTGAATTTGAAAAACAATAAACAAACAAAACCAGAAACGTGTGCGTCCTTTCTGTTTTTTCTGTTGTTTTTTTCCTGCTTTCCTTCTTCTTCTCTTTCGTCTTTTGCTGCTTTTCTTTTTTGTCTGGCGGTTTTTGAACAGATAAATGCTCGTTACCACCACCTGGTGGTCGTCGGTGTCGGAGAGACACGCGGGCCGAAGGGGTTCGGGAACTCGGTCGGTCCTGTTAGAGGTTCACCCTGAACCCTGGAGAGAACTTTGACTGTCAGGACTGCAGGTTTCTGGGGACCCGGGAAGTGGATTACATCAGTGTTTATTCAATCGTGGTCCTTGAGGGCTGATGTCCTGCACGTTTTAGATGTTTCACGCACCTGAGTCACCTTCAGCGCATCAGAGCATCTGCACCAGCGTAGTAATGATCAATATGATTGAATCCGGAGTGTTAAAATGACGCAGGGCGGCAGCTCACCAGGGCCGGAACTCAGGAACCTGGTGTTCCTGGGTTCCGGCCCTGGTGAGCCGCCAACAGTCACATCAAAGGTCACTCAGAGCTCTTCTGGATTCAAACCGTCAAACTCAAACTACCAGTCAAACATCTACTCGGCTCCCAAACAACCACACTTTATTTCTTACATCATCACCCAGGAAGTTACAATCCGGCGGCGTCTCGGACGACATGGAAGTAAAACTCTTCATTTGATTGAACGGGTTTCTGGTACAGCAGCCCTGAGGTCGTCGAGGGGGGAGGGGTCTTCATGGTGCCCTCCACCCACTCCACAAAGTTGGCCACGTTGGTGTACACCCCATAATACCCAGGCTGGGAACAGCCCCGCCCCCAGGCCACCACGCCCAACAGGAAGTGGGTGGAGCCGTACTGTGTCACCAGCGGGCTGCCGTCATCGCCGCGGCAGCTGTCCTGGTTGCCCTGCAGGTATCCGGCACACAGCAAGTTGGTGAAGTTGAACTCTTTCGTCTGTTGGAAGCGCCCGCCCCTCGGGGAGCACCGGGAGTTCTGGAGGAGGGGGACGGACATCCTGCGGAGAATGGGGGACACCGGAGCAGAGGGAACGCCGTCGGCGTTGCCCCCGTTGGTCCTCCTGCCCCAGCCGGACACCAGGTGGTAGCGCACCGGGAGCAGCTCCCGCTCAGCGAAGTCTCTGGTGGGGAGGCAGACGGGAACCGTGAAGCGGTTCAAGGTGACGGGCCGGCTCAGCCGCAGCAGGGCGATGTCGCTGTCGCCCGTCACTGGGGCGTATCGCTCGTGGGCGATTGCCATGGAAACGGGTATCCTCTGCTCGTATCCTTCCTCCACGTTTACGTTGAGCTCCCCTGGTGACAGAGAGAGATAAACTTACCACGACGGCAGTTTAACGGAAATGACAAGCACCTCTACGAGTAAAACCTTACCGACAGCAGCCAAAACGACCAGACTCGGACATTTATGGAGAAACGGCGGCGGGGTTCGTGTAACTGGCCGTCATGTTCACAGGTACAGAACATACCGAACCAATGGCAACGAGGCAGGGGCGGGACATAAATGATGACTCATGGGAGCGTGTAAGAGTCAAAACAGCAGTGGCTGCGGGAGTTTCCACTGTAAAGCGACAGTCACCAGCGTTCCTGCTCCACTGCTGATGATGCCGGTCTGCAGCTCCGCCTACATCACATGCTTCCGTTCTCTGACTGGTTGTGTGTCAGGACAGTCAGCGTGTCTCCGTGGGAACCGTTTGGAAACCGCCTCCCACAAACGCACCTATAAATGGGTCCAGGCCTGTGGAGCACGCTCACCTGTCACCACGGTAATGTCCGCGTGGCTGGTTCCATGGACGCAGTGGGCGGCGGTGACGACCCAGTCCGGCCTGATCAGAACACCTCCACAGTGACTCTTTCCACTCAACTGAACCAGGACCTGGACACAAACGGACCAGTACAATCGCTGAAATTAATTTGGAACGGAGACACGGAGCGTTTAACCACATGAGCAGAACCACGGCTCCATGCAGCTGAGTCGAATGGGACATTTCTACGACAGACCTGTGGAACCCTGGAAGACCTGGACCCAACTGAGGGGAAGGAAGATCTGACTGTGACGCTAGGACCCCGGAACCACAGGCTCAGGTCCCCAATGGTCAAGAGAGGAACCACAGGTCTGGACCCGAATCCTAGTGATCAGTAGAGGAACCACAGGACCAGATCAGGTCCCCAGTGGTCAATAGAGGAACCACCGGTCCGGATCAGGACCCCAGAGGTCAATAGAGGAACAAAAGGTCTGGACCCGAATCCCAGTGGTCACTAGAGGAACCACAGGTCCGGATCAGATCCCCAGTTGTCACTAGAGGAACCACATCTCCGGTTCAGGTACCCAGTGGTCACTAGAGGAACCACAGGTCTGGACCCGAATCCTAGTGGTCACTAGAGGAACCACATCTCCGGTTCAGGTACCCAGTGGTCACTAGAGGAACCACAGGTCCGGATCAGATCCCCAGTTGTCACTAGAGGAACCACAGGTCCGGATCAGGTCCCCAGTTGTCACTAGAGGAACCACCGGTCCTGATCAGGACCCCAGAGGTCAATAGAGGAACAAAAGGTCTGGACCCGGATCCTAGTGGTCAGTAGAAGAACCACAGGACCAGATCAGGTCCCCAGTGGTCATTAAAGGAACCACAGGTCCAGTTCAGGTCCCCAGTGGTCAGTAGAGGAACAACAGATTCGGATCAGGTCCACAGTGGTCACTAAAGGAACCACATCTCCGGTTCAGGTTCCCAGTGGTCACTAGAGGAACCACATCTCCGGTTCCGGTTCCCAGTGGTCACTAGAGGAACCACAGGTCCGGATCAGGTCCCCAGTGGTCACTAGAGGAACCACATCTCCGGTTCCGGTTCCCAGTGGTCACTAGAGGAACCACAGGTCTGGATCAGGTCCCCAGTGGTCACTACAGGAACCACAGGTCCAGTTCAGGTCCCCAGTCGTCAGTAGAGGAACAACAGATTCGGATCAGGTCCCCAGTGGTCACTAGAGGAACCACAGGTCCGGATCAGGTCCCCAGTGGTCAGTAGAGGAACCACAGGCCCTGATCAGAATCCTAGTGATCAGTAGAGGAACCACAGGTCCGGATCAGGTCCCCAGTGGTCACTAGAGGAACCACAGGTCCGGATCAGGTCCCCAGTGGTCAGTAGAGGAACCACAGGCCCTGATCAGAATCCTAGTGGTCACTAGAGGAACCACATCTCCGGTTCAGGTACCCAGTGGTCACTAGAGGAACCACATCTACAGATCAGGTCCCCAGTGTTTACTAGAGGAAACTAGATGAACCACAGTTCCAGATCAGGACCCCAGTGGTTGGTAGAGGAACCACAGATCCAGATCAGCACTTTGGTGGTCACTACAGGAACCACAGGTCCCGTTCAGGTCCCCAGTCATCGGTAGAGGAACAACAGATTCGGATAAGGTCCCCAGTGGTCACTAGAGGAACCACAGGTTTGGATAAGGACCCCAGTGGTCATTAAAGGAACTACAGCTGTGGACCCGGATCCTAGTGGTCAGTAGAAAAACCACAGGTCCAGATCAGGACCCCAGTGGTCACTAGAGGAACCACAGGTCCGGATCAGGTCCCCAGTGGTCGGTAGAGGAACCACAGGTCCAGATCAGGACCCAAGTGGTCAGTAGAGGAACCACAGGTCTTGACCCAGATTCTAGTGGTCACTAGAGGAACCACAGGTTCGGATCAGGTCCCCAGTGGTCGGTAGAAAAACCACAGGTTCGGATCAGGTCCCCAGTGGTCACTAGAGGAACCACAAATCTGGATCAGGACCCCAGTTGTTGGTAGAGGAACCACAGGTCTTGACCCAGATTCTAGTGGTCACTAGAGGAACCACATCTACAGATCAGGTCCCCAGTGGTCACTAGAGGAAACTAGATGAACCACAGGTCCGGATCAGGACCCTAGTGGTCGGTAGAGGAACCACAGGTCCTGATCAGCACCTCGGTGGTCACTACAGAAACCACAGGTCCAGTTCAGGTCACCAGTGGTCAGTAGAGGAACCACAGGTCTTGACCCAGATTCTAGTGGTCACTAGAGGAACCACATCTACAGATCAGGTCCCCAGTGGTCACTAGAGGAAACTAGATGAACCACAGGTCCGGATCAGGACCCTAGTGGTCGGTAGAGGAACCACAGGTCCTGATCAGCACCTTGGTGGTCACTACAGAAACCACAGGTCCAGTTCAGGTACCCAGTGGTCACTAGAGGAACCACAGGTCTTGACCCAGATTCTAATGGTCACTAGAGGAACCACAGGTCCGGATCAGGTCCCCAGTGCTCGGTAGAAAAACCACAGGTTCGGATCAGGTCCGCAGTGATCACTAGAGAAACCACAAATCTGGATCAGGACCCCAGTTGTTGGTAGAGGAACCACAGGTCTGGACCCAGATTCTAGTGGTCACTAGAGGAACCACAGGCCCGGATCAGGTCCCCAGTGGTCGGTAGAGGAACCACAGGTTTGGATCAGTCCCCAGTGATCACTCGAGGCACCACAGGTCCCGATCAGGATCTCAGTGGTCGGTAGAGGAACCACAGTTCCGGATCAGGACCCCAGTGGTCACTAGAGGACCAACAGGTCAAGATCTTGACTCTAGCTGTCGGTAGAGGAACTGCAGGTCCAGATCTGTATCCAGACTCTAGTGGTCACTAGATGAATCACAGGTCTGGATCAGGACCCTGATGGTCAGTAGAGGGTTCTATGTCAGAGCCCTAGTGGTTCGTAGAGGAATTGCAGTTTTTCTCACCTATATGTTGGTGTTAACCCAGAAACTGGTTTTAATTTTCATCGGGCATGAACGCAACAACTGGACCAGGAAGCTGCAGCCCTGATCCAGATGGCCTGGTAAACTCCCTCCAGAACCACAACACGACCAACACAATCAGATGATCTGAAGTGCTGGGAAGTCGGAACTCGCGACCGGGCCTGATCGTGTTCCAGTCAGAGGTTCCACCTTAGAGGACAAAGAAACCCAGCACAACGCCAGTATCCCTCCGTCAACAGCAGCGTCCTGCAATGGTTGCCTGGTAACGGAGCTGAGCTGTCAGTCAGAGTCGTTGTTTCCAGCTCATCCAGGTCTTCTACAGGTATGGGTTTTCCTCCGGCAGGCCAACACGCCACCCTCCTCACCAGCTGGGCGCTGGTGGGGGTGCAGCTCAGATGTGGACCACGTGCCTGGTTTCCAGTCACAAAGTCAGTAAAAACCTGGACCTGGTCGTTCATAGCGACGCCGGCCGTTACCACGGAAACAGCGGAGCAGCAGATCTGCTAACAAGAATCGAGTGTGTGGATGGAACGAGCGTTTACCTGCCAGGGACACTCCCCTTCAGGACAGTGGTTACCCTCCACCACCCTGCCCTGAGGTCCAGCGGTCTGGTTGAGTCCTGGTTCTGGGGGAACCACCCGACCGCACGGATACATCACTGCAACACAAATGTCAGCTGATATCCGATTTCAGTCCCGTAACAGCCTGCTGGTTAATTCAGCTGAGATCTCCTGAAGAAACACCGTGTACGGGTCGCAGGGATCCGGAAACGTCGTGAACCTTTACCTTCAGGGATGCACTGTTGTCCATCTTCTCCCAGCTGATATCCGTCAGCGCAGAAACATCTCCGCGTCACTCCAGAACTGTCACAGAAGTGCTGACAGAGCCCGTTCTGGTAGAGACATCCCAGGGAGTCCTCGAACACTGAAGAGGAAGATCAGCGAGGATTACCTTCCTGGGAATTCGATTGAGATGTTGAAGCGGAAGTTGAGATGTTTAAAACGTATCTGACTCCTGCTCTGAAGACGTTGGAGAAGACTGAAGAATTCAAAAAACAAACGGAGGTCACGTGGGTAAAACTGTTGTATCATATTGAGTAAAGGGCGGAAAAACCTTCAGCCCAGGATCCTTCCAGACCAGAATGGAGTCTGAAGGTGGTGGTCTCCATCCCTGGAGTCTTCTATTCCAACCAGAGCAGGTCGCAGTAAACTGTTCACACAACCAGCTATGGTACCGTTCCTGAACTGGGTGATGATAGTTGAGGACCACCCCCTCACCTGTCTGACTCTAGTTGGAGACCACGCCCTCACCTGTCTGACTCTAGTTGGAGACCACGCCCTCACCTGTCTGACTCTAGTTGGAGACCACGCCCTCACCTGTCTGTCCGTGTCGTTGACTCTAGTTGGAGACCACGCCCTCACCTGTCTGATCGTGTCGTTGACTCTAGTTGGAGACCACGCCCTCACCTGTCTGACCGTGTCGTTGACTCTAGTTGGAGACCACGCCCTCACCTGTCTGACCGTGTCGTTGACTCTAGTTGGAGACCACGCCCTCACCTGTCTGACTCTAGTTGGAGACCACGCCCTCACCTGTCTGACCGTGTCGTTGACTCTAGTTGGAGACCACGCCCTCACCTGTCTGACCGTGTCGTTGACTCTAGTTGGAGACCACGCCCTCACCTGTCTGACTCTAGTTGGAGACCACGCCCTCACCTGTCTGACCGTGTCGTTGACTCTAGTTGGAGACCACGCCCTCACCTGTCTGACTCTAGTTGGAGACCACGCCCTCACCTGTCTGACCGTGTCGTTGACTCTAGTTGGAGACCACGCCCTCACCTGTCTGACCGTGTCGTTGACTCTAGTTGGAGACCACGCCCTCACCTGTCTGACCGTGTCGTTGACTCTAGTTGGAGACCACGCCCTCACCTGTCTGACCGTGTCGTTGACTCTTGTTGGAGACCACGCCCTCACCTGTCTGACCGTGACGTTGACTCTAGTTGGAGACCACGCCCTCACCTGTCTGACCGTGTCGTTGACTCTAGTTGGAGACCACGCCCTCACCTGTCTGACCTTGTCGTTGACTCTTGTTGGAGACCACGCCCTCACCTGTCTGACCGTGTCGTTGACTCTTGTTGGAGACCACGCCCTCACCTGTCTGACCGTGTCGTTGACTCTAGTTGAAGACCACGCCCTCACCTGTCTGACCGTGTCGTTGACTCTAGTTGGAGACCACGCCCTCACCTGTCTGACCGTGACGTTGACTCTAGTTGGAGACCACGCCCTCACCTGTCTGACCGTGTCGTTGACTCTAGTTGGAGACCACGCCCTCACCTGTCTGACCGTGTCGTTGACTCTAGTTGGAGACCACGCCCCTCACCTGTCTGACCGTGTCGTTGACTCTAGTTGAGACCACGCCCTCACCTGTCTGACCGTGTCGTTGACTCTAGTTGGAGACCACGCCCTCACCTGTCTGACCGTGTCGTTGACTCTTGTTGGAGACCACGCCCTCACCTGTCTGACCGTGACGTTGACTCTAGTTGGAGACCACGCCCTCACCTGTCTGACCGTGTCGTTGACTCTAGTTGGAGACCACGCCCTCACCTGTCTGACCGTGTCGTTGACTCTAGTTGGAGACCACCCCCTCACCTGTCTGACTCTAGTTGGAGACCACCCCCTCACCTGTCTGACTCTAGTTGGAGACCACGCCCTCACCTGTCTGACTCTAGTTGGAGACCACGCCCTCACCTGTCTGACCGTGTCGTTGACTCTAGTTGGAGACCACACCCTCACCTGTCTGACTCTGTCGTTGACTCTAGTTGGAGACCACGGCCCTCACCTGTCTGACTCTAGTTGGGAGACCCACGCCCTCACCTGTCTGACGTGTCGTTGACTCTTGTTGGGAGACCACGCCCTCACCTGTCTGACCGCTGTCGTTGACTCTAGTTGGAGACCACGCCCTCACCTGTCTGATCGTGTCGTTGACTCTAGTTGGAGACCACGCCCTCACCTGTCTGATCGTGTGTTGACTCTAGTTGGAGGACCACCCTTCCCTCACCTGTCTGACCGTGTCGTTGGACATCTGTTGGAGACCACGCCCTCACACTGTCTGACCGTTGGTCGTTGACTTCTAGTTGGAGACCACGCCCTCACCTGTCTGACCGTTGTCGTTGACTCTTGTTGGAGACCCACGGCCCTTCACCCTGTCTGACCGGGACGTTGACTCTTGTTGGAGACCACGCCCTCACCTGTCTGACCGTGTCGTTGTACTCTTGTTGGAGACCACGCCCTCAACCTGTCGGACCGTGTCGTTGACTCTAGTTTGGAGACCACGCCCTCACCTGTCTGACCGTGTCGTTGACTCTAGTTGGAGACCACCCCCTCACCTGTCTGACTCTAGTTGGAGACCACGCCCTCACCTGTCTGACTCTAGTTGGAGACCACCCCCTCACCTGTCTGACTCTAGTTGGAGACCACCCCCTCACCTGTCTGACTCTAGTTGGAGACCACCCCCTCACCTGTCTGACTCTAGTTGGAGACCACGCCCTCACCTGTCTGACTCTAGTTGGAGACCACGCCCTCACCTGTCTGACCGTGTCGTTGACTCTAGTTGGAGACCACACCCTCACCTGTCTGACTCTGTCGTTGACTCTAGTTGGAGACCACGCCCTCACCTGTCTGACTCTAGTTGGAGACCACGCCCTCACCTGTCTGACCGTGTCGTTGACTCTTGTTGGAGACCACGCCCTCACCTGTCTGACCGTGTCGTTGACTCTAGTTGGAGACCACGCCCTCACCTGTCTGATCGTGTCGTTGACTCTAGTTGGAGACCACGCCCTCACCTGTCTGATCGTGTCGTTGACTCTAGTTGGAGACCACGCCCTCACCTGTCTGACTCTAGTTGGAGACCACGCCCTCACCTGTCTGACTCTAGTTGGAGACCACGCCCTCACCTGTCTGAACCGTGTCGTTGACTCTAGTTGGAGACCACGCCCTCACCTGTCTGAACCGTGTCGTTGACTCTAGTTGGGAGACCACGCCCTCACCTGTCTGACTCTAGTTGGAGACCACGCCCTCACCTGTCTGACCGTGTCGTTGACTCTAGTTGGAGACCACGCCCTCACCTGTCTGACCGTGTCGTTGACTCTAGTTGGAGACCACGCACCCTCACCCTGTCTGACTCTAGTTGGAGACCACGCCCTCACCTGTCTGACCGTGTCGTTGACTCTAGTTGGAGACCACGCCCTCACCTGTCTGACTCTAGTTGGAGACCCACGCCCCTCACCTGTCTGATCGTGTCGTTGACTCTAGTTGGAGACCACGCCCTCACCTTGTCTGATCGTGTCGTTGACTCTAGTTGGAGACCACGCCCTCACCTGTCTGACCGTGTCGTTGACTCTTGTTGGAGACCACGCCCTCACCTGTCTGACCGTGTCGTTGACTCTAGTTGGAGACCACGCCCTCACCTGTCTGACCGTGTTGTTGACTCTAGTTGGAGACCACGCCCTCACCTGTCTGACTCTAGTTGGAGACCACGCCCTCACCTGTCTGACTCTAGTTGGAGACCACGCCCTCACCTGTCTGACCGTGTCGTTGACTCTAGTTGGAGACCACGCCCTCACCTGTCTGACTCTAGTTGGAGACCACGCCCTCACCTGTCTGATCGTGTCGTTGACTCTAGTTGGAGACCACGCCCTCACCTGTCTGATCGTGGTTGTTGACTCTAGTTGGAGGACCACGCCCTCACCTGTCTGACCGTGTCGTTGACTCTTGTTGGAGACCACGCCCTCACCTGTCTGACCGTGTCGTTGACTCTAGTTGGAGACCACGCCCTCACCTGTCTGACCGTGTCGTTGACTCTAGTTGGAGACCACGCCCTCACCTGTCTGACTCTAGTTGGAGACCACGCCCTCACCTGTCTGACCGTGTCGTTGACTCTAGTTGGAGACCACGCCCCTCACCTGTCTGACCGTGTCGTTGACTCTAGTTGGAGACCACGCCCTCACCTGTCTGACTCTAGTTGGAGACCACGCCCTCACCTGTCTGACCGTGTCGTTGACTCTAGTTGGAGACCACGCCCTCACCTGTCTGACTCTAGTTGGAGACCCACGCCCTCACCTGTCTGATCGTGTCGTTGACTCTAGTTGGAGACCACGCCCTCACCTGTCTGATCGTGTCGTTGACTCTAGTTGGAGACCACGCCCTCACCTGTCTGACCGTGTCGTTGACTCTTGTTGGAGACCACGCCCTCACCTGTCTGACCGTGTCGTTGACTCTAGTTGGAGACCACGCCCTCAACCTGTCTGACCGTGTCGTTGACTCTAGTTGGAGACCACGCCCTCACCTGTCTGACCGTGTCGTTGACTCTAGTTGGAGACCACGCCCTCACCTGTCTGACTCTAGTTGGAGACCACGCCCTCACCTGTCTGATCGTGTCGTTGACTCTAGTTGGAGACCACGCCCTCACCTGTCTGATCGAGTCGTTGACTCTAGTTGGAGACCACACGCCCTCACCTGTCTGACCGTGTCGTTGACTCTTGTTGGAGACCACGCCCTCACCTGTCTGACCGTGTCGTTGACTCTAGTTGGAGACCACGCCCTCACCTGTCTGACCGTGTCGTTGAACTCTAGTTGGAGACCACGCCCTCACCTGTCTGACTCTAGTTGGAGACCACGCCCTCACCTGTCTGACCGTGTCGTTGACTCTAGTTGGAGACCACGCCCTCACCTGTCTGACCGTGTCGTTGACTCTAGTTGGAGACCACGCCCTCACCTGTCTGACTCTAGTTGGAGACCACGCCCTCACCTGTCTGACCGTGTCGTTGACTCTAGTTGGAGACCACGCCCTCACCTGTCTGACTCTAGTTGGAGACCACGCCCTCACCTGTCTGATCGTGTCGTTGACTCTAGTTGGAGACCACGCCCTCACCTGTCTGATCGTGTCGTTGACTCTAGTTGGAGACCACGCCCTCACCTGTCTGACCGTGTCGTTGACTCTTGTTGGAGACCACCGCCCTCACCTGTCTGACCGTGTCGTTGACTCTAGTTGGAGACCACGCCCTCACCTGTCTGACCGTGTCGTTGACTCTAGTTGGAGACCACGCCCTCACCTGTCTGACCGTGTCGTTGACTCTAGTTGGAGACCACGCCCTCATCTGTCTGACCGTGTCGTTGACTCTTGTTGGAGACCACGCCCTCACCTGTCTGACCGTGACGTTGACTCTAGTTGGAGACCACGCCCTCACCTGTCTGACCGTGTCGTTGACTCTAGTTGGAGACCACGCCCTCACCTGTCTGACCGTGTCGTTGACTCTAGTTGGAGACGACGCCCTCACCTGTCTGACCGTGTCGTTGACTTTAGTTGGAGACCACGCCCTCACCTGTCTGACCGTGACGTTGACTCTAGTTGGAGACCACGCCCTCACCTGTCTGACCGTGTCGTTGACTCTAGTTGGAGACCACGCCCTCACCTGTCTGACCGTGACGTTGACTCTTGTTGGAGACCACGCCCTCACCTGTCTGACCGTGTCGTTAATTCTAGTTGGAGACCACGCCCTCACCTGTCTGACCGTGTCGTTGACTCTAGTTGGAGACCACGCCCTCACCTGTCTGACCGTGTCGTTAACTCTAGTTGGAGACCACGCCCTCACCTGTCTGACCGTGTCGTTGACTCTTGTTGGAGACCACGCCCTCACCTGTCTGACCGTGACGTTGACTCTAGTTGGAGACCACGCCCTCACCTGTCTGACCGTGACGTTGACTCTAGTTGAAGACCACGCCCTCACCTGTCTGACCGTCACGTTGACTCTAGTTGGAGACCACGCCCTCACCTTTCTGACCGTGACGTTGACTCTTGTTGGAGACCACGCCCTCACCTGTCTGACAGTGCCGTCCTTCGTATCCGTCCGGACACTGACATCCGTACGAGCCGTTCACGTACACGCATGTCCCGTTGTTGAGACACGAAGCGACCATGCAGGGATCTCCGTCTGGAGGAGAACCCAGACACAAACCCCCTCAGAACCGACCTCCAGGTGCCAGAACACACAGAACAAAGGTCATGAAGGACAAACATCCGGGATGATTCAGCACAATCTGCTGATAAGACGATCAATGTACTCAAAGGTTGAAGCTGATTATTGATCTTTCTTCACAAAGCCAAACTGCTGTTTTGACCTACTTTGTGCTGCAGAGTCTATATATTTATTAACAAGTTAAAGTCATTAAAGAAAGCCTTGTTGAAAGTGAGCGTCACTCACGTTCATACGTCATCCAGAACTCCCTCTGAAGAAGAAAGAAGTCAACAGTCAGAAACACCCGAACCAGTCCCGGTCTCAGAAAAACCCACTTTACTTTCAGCACAAAAACGGACTTTTCTGCACCTTCCTTCTGGGTTCACCAACGCAAGTCTCAAAATCTAAGAATAAACTGAAAAGTTAAATGTGTTTCAGCTCAAATTCAGTTGTTTCAAGAAAATGACTCAAATTCTTATTAGTCGTAAAGGAAAGTAAAAATGTTTCATGGTGAAGTTCACGTCTCGTTTTCAAAACCCAGATGAAGTTCTGAGTGAAGCTGAGCCAACACCTGTCCAGGTGGTCGGGGGGGTCAGGCTGCAGCAGAGGGGTGGAGGTCTGAGCCGACACCTGTCCAGGTGGTCGGGGGGGTCAGGCTGCAGCAGAGGGGTGGAGGTCTGAGCCGACACCTGTCCAGGTGGTCGGGGGGGGGGGGTCAGGCTGCAGCAGACGGGTGGAGGTCTGAGCCGACACCTGTCCAGGTGGTCGGGGGGGTGAGGCTGCAGCAGATCCCCGAGACCCTCTGCAGGATTAGGCGGGTGGAGGTCTGAGCCGACACCTGTCCAGGTGGTCGGGGGGGGTCAGGCTGCAGCAGAGGGGTGGAGGTCTGAGCCGACACCTGTCCAGGTGGTCGGGGGGGTCAGGCTGCAGCAGATCCCCGAGACCCTCTGCAGGATTAGGCGGGTGGAGGTCTGAGCTGACACCTGTCCAGGTGGTCGGGGGGGTCAGGCTGCAGCAGATGGGTGGAGGTCTGAGCCGACACCTGTCCAGGTGGTTGGGGGGGTCAGGCTGCAGCAGACCCCCGGGACCCTCTGCAGGATTAGGCGGGTGGAGGTCTGAGCCGACACCTGTCCAGGTGGTCGGGGGGGGTCAGGCTGCAGCAGATGGGTGGAGGTCTGAGCCGACACCTATCCAGGTGGTTGGGGGGTCAGGTTGCAGCAGACGGGTGGAGGTCTGAGCCGACACCTGTCCAGGTGGTCACGGGGGTCAGGCTGCAGCAGACGGGTGGAGCTCTGAGCCGACACCTGTCCAGGTGGTCAGGCTGCAGCAGACGGGTGGAGCTCTGAGCCGACCCAGAATGTTCATCTTTGTTTATAAACTGGAGGAAACATCAAAGTTATGACGTTTGCATCTGCAGGAACGCTGCAGATGTTCTGCAGGAGGTCTTTTGTTGAAACTGGTCTGGTTGTAGCTCCGCCTACGTCACATGATGTCCAGAGACAGTTTCGTCTACGTCTGCTGTCTGGGGAAATCAAGTCCAGCTCAGAGCAACGAGACGAAACGATCTGGAGGGCTCCTCTCAGGTGTTTGTCTGGAGGATGGATCTTCACCGAGACGTCGCCGCACTGACTCGCCCTGAAACGCCACGAAGACCTCTGCCTCTGAATCTGAGAAGTACATGGCTGAGAGCGTGTATCCACACTGACCGTTAACTCGTCGTGCTCGAACACCTCTCGGGCCTCCTCGTGGCTGCAGATCTCCTCGACGCATTCCCGCTCCAGGTTTCCTTGTAGAAACTCCTCCAGGAAGCCTCTGTTGGCCCGACGCCACCGCCGGAGAACCGAGTCAGCCTCACGCTTCTCTACGAACACTGTTGTCCATTTGTGTTTAGCAGCTTTCATCACGCAAAACATTCTGACCAAAATGATTTCTAGTCATATTTAAATGAATTAGTCCTGCAAATGTTCAGAACACGTGCAGAAACCCAGATAGAACATTTCGATGCACTTCGGACATTTCCATAGATGGTTTTATGAATATGTGAATATATATTTATAAATATGGAACATCCTGCATTCTGGCTGTAAAAAGGTAAAAAGAGGACCGCGGTACCCCAGTAGTGTCATGTGGTGGATAAAACCATCCAGGTGATCTGGTTCAACTAGAAAAGAACATTACTGTAAAAGAGGCCAGAAGCAGCTCAAAACAAACAAAACATGTTTTGTTTGTTTTCGTTTGTAGTACTTGTATAGGTTCTGCACTTTTGACTAAAGAGTCTGACCTGCAGCAGCAGCGATGCCCACGAGCAGACCCCCAACAGTCCAGCAGCTCCTCGGCAGCATGTTGACCACGTTTGAAGTCCGAAACAGGAAAAAACTATGTTTTAAAGGCTTTCAGCAGGGGGCGGGGCTTACTATCACCCACGTCAGTTCAGTTCTTCGATCAGGCGTCACAAGAACACAATCCAGAACTCCACACTGACCTGAAACAGATGTGTCCTCTTATCTTTCACCACCGTCCCAGGTAGGGCCCCACGGAAACCCACGGGAACCCACGGGAACCCACGAGAACCCACGAGAACCCACAGGACCCCACGGGACCCCACGGGACCCCACGGGAACCCACGGAAACCCACGAGAACCCACGGGAACCCACGAGAACCCACGAGAACCCACAGGACCCCACGGGACCCCACGGGAAGCCACAGGAACCCACAGGACCCCACGGGACCCCACGGGAACCCACGGAAACCCACGAGAACCCACGAGAACCCACGGAAACCCACGAGAACCCACAGGACCCACGAGAACCCACAGGACCCCACGGGAATCCACAGGAACCCACGGGAACCCACGAGAACCCACAGGACCCACGGGAACCCACAGGACCCACGAGAACCCACAGGACCCCACGGGAATCCACAGGAACCCACGAGAACCCACAGGAACCAACGGGAACCCACGAGAACCCACGGGAACCCACGAGAACCCACGGGAAACCAAGAGGACCCCACGGGACCCCACGGGAAGCCACAGGAACCCACGGGACCCCACGGGAACCCACGGGAATCCACGGGAACCCACGAGAACCCACGGGACCCCACGGGAACCCACGAGAACCCACAGGACCCACGAGAACCCACAGGACCCCACGGGAACCCACGAGAACCCACGAGAACCCACAGGACCCACGGGAACCCACAGGACCCCACGGAACCCCACGGGACCCCACGGGAACCCACGGGAACCCACGAGAACCCACGAGAACCCACAGGACCCCACGGGACCCCACGGGACCCCACGAGAACCCACAGGAACCCACGGGAACCCACGAGAACCCACGGGAACCCACAGGAACCCACGGGAACCCACGAGAACCCACAGGACCCACGGGAACCCACAGGACCCCACGGAACCCCACGGGACCCCACGGGAACCCACGAGAACCCACGAGAACCCACAGGACCCCACGGGACCCCACGGGACCCCACGAGAACCCACGAGAACCCACGGGAACCCACAGGAACCCACGGGAACCCACGAGAACCCACAGGACCCCACGGAACCCCACGGGACCCCACGGGAACCCACGGGAACCCACGAGAACCCACGAGAACCCACAGGACCCCACGGGACCCCACGGGACCCCACGGGACCCCACGGGACCCCACGAGAACCCACAGGAACCCACGGGAACCCACGAGAACCCACGGGAACCCACGGGAACCCACAGGAACCCACGAGAACCCACGAGAACCCACAGGACCCACGAGAACCCACAGGACCCCACGAGAACCCACGAGAACCCACGAGAACCCACAGGACCCCACGGGAAACCACGAGAACCCACAGGACCCCACGGGAACCCACGGGACCCCACGGGACCCCACGGGACCCCACGGGACCCCACGGGAACCCACGGGAACCCATGGGACCCCACGGGAACCCACAGGGCCCCATGGGAACCCACGAGCGCTAAGTATCTAAGGCGATGACAGCTACCCAACAACCAGCCACCCAGTAAAATAGACCACACCTCTAACTGGCCCATCAGTAAGCCCCGCCCCCCATGAGTTACTGTTGTTAACTCAGTCTATCAAAACTGGTTCTAGTTTTACAGCAGCGAGCATCTGTGTGGAAATAAACGCTCAATTTTAATTAAACTCCAGGAAACAGATGAGAGTTGAATGTTTTCTGTGGAGCTGGAAGATCCCAGTTCTGGTCCCTGAGGAACTGATTCTCAACAGCCAATGGCTCATCTGCGTTTGAGGGGTGGGGCTTACTGGGGCTTACTGATAGGTCTATTCTGCATGATCCCTGTGCAGTTGTGTGTTTTTTCTGGTTCCAGGCTGTAAATATTACATTTTGCTGCAACATTTTCTTGCCGAACTTTTACCGAACACTGCGCGTCGGCGTTGCTTTGGATTAGCATTGCGAACTATAGCTACCAGCGACTTTTGAAGAGGTTCATTCGGACATTTACGATGGAACGCGATTAACCCGGACATCACATCATTCCCAGTTCCGACGCCAGATGTAAACACAGCTCTACTATTTTGTTGTTGACTTCTGTCATTTTATTTGTTTATTCGTGTATTTGTGTATTCGTGTATTTGTGTATTTGTGTATTTGTGGATGACCAGAGAATAAAAACCTGTGCAGAAGCTCATTCTGGTCAAGATGGTTTCAAACCAACATGTCAAAACCCACAATCTTCCTTTATTCAGTCATTTCTACAATTAAACACCGAAAAATGATGCGTTCGTCAAATGTTAACGATTAAATTAGTGTTGATTGTTTCGTCAGATTGTATTGGCATCAAACGTTCAGTTGAATTTAACTTCACAGTTTATGGATAAATGATTTCCAAAGTCATCCGTCAGTTTCTGTCGCTTGTAAAACTAAGATAAAGGGACCAGCTGGCGCCCTCAGGTGGTCAGGTTGTGAAGCACCGCCTCGGTGCGCTTTGCAGGCTGACTGGGGGCGGCTGTGCGGTTGTTGATCCACTCCAGGTAGTTGGACACTCTGGTGTAGATGCCGTAGTTCCCTGGTCGGGCACAGCCCTTCCCCCAGCTCACGATTCCCAGCAGGAATGTCGTCTTCTTGTACTCCGTCACCAGTGGTCCGCCGCTGTCGCCTTTGCACGAGTCCGTCCGTCCATCCAGGTATCCGGCGCAGAACATGTTCTTGGTGAGCACCACGCCGCTCTCCTCGACACAGGTCTGCGTCCGCATCCGTGGCACTGTGGTGCGTCTGAGGAGGTTGGACGTGGGCCCGTTCTCGCTCCGCCTACCCCAGCCGCTCACCGTGTGCAGGTTCACCGCCCACAACTCACGTTCAGCCAGGGATCGCGTTGGCAGGCACACCGGGACGGTGTACTTGGAGTAGACGATGGGGGACTCGAGGCGCAGGAGGGCGATGTCGTTGTCAGCGGTGTTTGTGTCATAGTCCTCGTGCATGATGATCTCGGCAACTTGGATGCGCTGCTCCGTGGATTCGTTAACTGCAATGTTGTGCTCACCTGACAGACAAGAGGAAGGGAAGTGGAGAGAACCGTTCCCGGTAAAGGTGCCACAGTAGGAACTACACATACTTTAAATCAACCACTAATGAAAGTTGTGTTATGTTGTTGTCTTGTTAAAGACAAGCAACTGTTCTGTTGACCAAGGAGCCACCAAAAATCTTCTCTAAAGAATAACGGAAGGTCAAGCTTGTAATACCACTTTGTCCCACTAGAGGTGATATAATCACTGTAGCACCAGGTCCAGGTCCAAATCTAAATAAAGAAGGAGCAGCTGGCCTACTACAGGTCATTCAAGTAAAACTGCAGGTCATTAACGTAATGACGCTGAGAACCTAGGTGGTTGGAACCACAGCCTGGATCCATGTTTCACCCCAGCAGCGTCCTCTTCCTCTAGGTCAGGTGTACAGGTACTGCCTGGTCCACACCTCCTCCCTGTTGCTGTGCCGTGAAGCCAGAGATTCGTACCTGCCACGACCTTCAGGAACTGTTTATCGGTGTTCTCCAGACAGTGAGACGCTGTGAGGATCCATGTGGGTTTATAAATCACTCCTCCACAGAAGCCTTTCCCTTTATACACCAGCAGAACCTTCAAAACATACACCAGGATGCTGGTTTACATTTCTACCTCCAGTTCCACAACATAGTTAACCATAAAATCATGTCGTAAGGTTGTCAGCAGGCAAACCTTTACACTGGAATATTGTAGGAGAGGAAAATGTTCAGTGAAAGTTTCATGTTTGGAAACTTTGGGATTTTAACAACAAAACCTTTCAGGGGTTAAAGTCGAAATAGACTAACAGTTAAATATAAACGGAGACCAAACCTTCGCTTATGTACCTACCTGCCAAGGGCATTCACCTTTCAGACACACGGTGCCGCCAACGATTCTGAGATTATCGTCTTTCTTTTGGTCCTTGAGGACGGGGACCATGCCGCATGCTATCGGCCCTGAAAGACGGAAAACGGAAGGAGGAACGTGGATTTATTACCAAACAAAAAAGAGACTATAAAAGTTTGTGCTTTATTACTAATTTTAAAAGGTGATGTACCACAGGGATCTACCCTTGGGCCTCTTTGTTTCTCTGTGTAAACGTTACATGGCTTGTTTATGCTGATGACACATATGTGTTCCTTCTAGTGACAGCCAGAAATGAGAGTCCCTTGTAGAGAGACTTTACGGTCACTGTGATGGAGTTTTGTTCTCAGTGATGTAAAACCACTATAGTGGATGATCTCTGCATTGTTTTCCCCGTGAAGAAAAACTATTTACAGCATCAAAAGAAGTCAACAATACTGTGGAGAAGGTGGGAGGGTCATTGCCAACATCAACAATCAAGAGACGTTTCAAGACCAAGATCAAGAGTTTACTATGGTTACAGGGTACCCTGCGGTCCAGACCCATGGTCCCCTGTGACTGGCCCAGACCTGTGCTCTTCTGTGACTGGGGCAGACCTGCGGTCCCCTGTGACTGGCCCAGATCCGCGATCTCCTGTGACTGGGGCAGACCTGTGATCCCCTGTGACTGGGGCAGACCTGTGATCCCCTGTGACTGGGGCAGACCTGCGGTCCCCGGTGACTGGCCCAGACCCGTGGTCTCCTGTGACTGGGGCAGACCTGCGGTCCCCTGTGACTGGCCCAGACCCGCGGTCTCCTGTGACAGGTCCAGACCCACAGTCCCATGTGACTGAAGCAGACCCTTGGTTCCATGTGACTGGCCCAGACCCACGGTCCCATGTGACTGAAGCAGACCCTTGGTTCCATGTGACTGGCCCAGACCCACGGTCCCATGTGACTGGGGTAGACCTGCGGTCCCCGGTGACTGGGCCAGACCCGTGGTCCCCTGTGACTGGCGCAGACCCGTAGTCTCCTGTGACTGGGGCAGACCTGCGGTCCCCTGTGACTGGCCCAGACCCACGGTCTCCTGTGACTGGCGATGACCCTTGGTCCCCTGTGAGTGGCCCAGACCTGTGGTCCCCTGTAACTGCAGAAGACCCACGGTTCCATATGACTGGGGTAGACCTGTGATCCCCTGTGACTGGGGCAGACCTGCAGTCCCCTGTGACGAGGGATGACCCTTGGTCCCCTGTGACTGGCCCAGACCCACAGACCCCCGTGTCTGGCCACGACCCACAGTCCCATGTGACTGGGGTAGACCCTTGGTTCCCTGTGAGTGGCCCAGACCTGTGGTCCCCTGTAACTGCAGAAGACCCACGGTTCCATGTGACTGGGGATGACCGGTGGACCCCTGTGACTGGGGCAGACTCACAGACCCCCGTGACTGGCCACGACCCACAGTCCCATGTGACTGGGGTAGACCCTTGGTTCCCTGTGACTGACCCAGACCCGCGATCCCCTGTGACCGGCCCAGTCTCGCGGTCTCCTGTGACTGGTCTACTTACACAGATGCCTGACCTGCTGGTCCCAGCGGAGTGCCGTTTGCTCATTTGAGGCGTTACTTCCAAACCGACACCCAAAACAAGGACGTTTGGACAGGTTCCATGTTAATGAATGCCAGGAGTCGTTAGTTGGTGTGAGTTACATGACTTGTGGACGTCCTCCAGCCAGCTTCAGGGCCATTGGCCCATTTTTTAATAAACTGGGTGGAGCATCGTCAGCGTCTAGTTTCTTCCGTGGCTGTTGTGTTAATTGTTTGCATTGTCATTGCCCCGCCCAGTTAGTAGTGGCGATGCACGTCCTGCAGACTCAACAAACCTTCGGCGACGCAGCTGCGTCCATCCGAGTCTAAAACATATCCGTCTGCGCAGGAGCAGCTCAGCCTTTGCCCGAGCGCATCTTCCTCGCAGTAATGCTCACAGTCTCCATTCTGCAGCAAACAGCTGTCGGACTCAAGCCGGTGCTCTGCTCAAAGACAATCCCACACTTACATCTGTGTACTGCATCATCAAACCTAGAATGGTTGTAGGTTTGCATTTTGTGCTCACCGAGCTCACAGTTGAGTCCTCTGAACCGTGGGAGACATAGGCAGGTGTAGGAAGCATCCTCAGTGAGACAGGTGCCGCCGTTCTGACACGGGCCGGACTCGCACCTGTTCGGGACTTAAAAACAACGGCGCTTTTTCTAGAGAAGAAGCTCAAGGATGAAGACCGGCCCGTTGAAGGCCCTGGGCGGTTCTTCCTGTCCACCGTCACCTCGTACATGCTCACAACAGCAGACTGAATCAAACCCTCACACTCACCTGCTCAACCAGGTCCAGTCTGGTGACCACATCTCCACGTGTTCCGACCAACGCGTGCCATAGACGTTTCATGAACACCTGAGAACCTTTAACGGTTCTATTCTTGTTCTGTTCTATAGTTTCCCAGCTGATGGTGACTAGAAAACATGGATTTGTAGACCATGAGTGAACTCACCGGAGTACACCTTCCAGAACTCGTTCTGAGGAGACAGACGGGGCGGAGATGAAACGGCAGAACGCTTGTCTGTGAAGGTCTCTCACACACAGAGGAGCTGCACCAGCAGACAGTTATTCAACAGGAATACAGGCTGTGAAATCATCGAAATTCTTTTTTTTAAACCAGTTTCTGGGTTCACGAGGTCGATGGTTTCATCTCCAAGATCAACTGAAGTTATTCCAGATTCTCTTACCAATAACTCGTTACTTCACCGTTAATGTCAAATACTGTTAAATAACTGTGATTAAACAATAACAGGTTTACGCGTCCATGTAGCTGTTCCCTGTTCGGGTTAGTAAGAGCGTGTTGTATCGGCGAGGACTCGCACCGTCAGCTCCGTGTGCTCGAACACCTCCCTGGCCTCCTCGTAGCTGCATTTCTCCTCCACACACTCCCTCTTCAGATCTCCCATCTGCAGCTCCTCCAACCAGCCAGAGTTGTAGCGGCGAGTCCGCACCAGGACGGCCTGGGCTTCACTTGGATCCAGAAAGACTGAGACAGAGAGGGGACGGGTTCATCAGGACGGTCTGGTTCGGTCAATGCGGCACCTGCCAGTCGGTTAACCATCGTGACGCGTCGGTTTCCATGGACACCGATAGAATCGCGGCTATCAGATGTGACAAATATCGCCGCCGCCGCCGGTCGCAGCAGTACGCTCACCACAATAAGCAGGATGTGGCTCCACAAACAGAAACTACTTCTAACGAATTAAACTCACGTTGAACCTCGGCTGTCATAGCTGTCATTTCCTGTGAGGCTCCTCCTCAGGCGCCGCCCCCGACAGGTTGATGGGCGCCTCTGCGCCAGGCGCTCTTAAACATTGACCTCCTGCAGCTGTCCGCTTACAACTTTCTTCATCTTTTCTTTTTTACTCATTTCTAATAGTTCTGTTTGGCTCTTATGCTGATCGGTTTTTGTTGGAGTCATGACTGGCTTTACGTCTGTTCGCGTTTTGTCTTTGGACTCAAATAAACCTGTAAAAAAACCACTGCAAGCGCCACATGAGGTCAGCGTTTTAGTTTGGGTTACAAAAATCGCTCCACGCTCAGTTAGCCGACTTCTGTCAGGACGTTTTTCAACTGAAACAAGAAATTCAACGGTTAAAAGCTTCGTTTCAGTGTGAACTTCTCTCACCTGCAGCCGGCCGGCAGCCGTGGAGGCCGAAGATGACGGCGACGAAGACCCTCAGCCTCATGGTTTATTTCATCGGTGAAGCGCCGTCCTTCGTCTGCATGAAGGTCCTAAGTCCACCTCCAAAGCCCCCGCTGCTGCCGGTCACGTGTTGCCATGGAGACCCCAGCAGTGATGAAAAACAAACTGACCGCTGCCCTCAGACGCGTCAACACAAGCGTCCATTGATTGAGCTGGCGGATCCTGGTCACTCAGCTTTGGTTTGTTTGTGCAGTTTTACAAATCTGTCCAATCTTACGATGGAGTAGAGTTATTTAATCTTCTTATATATTAATCTTATACTTTAAGACGAATCTTTGCATATTTTCAAATACTCACAGACGATATGTCAGCATAAGTTACAATACTAAGTACAATAATATCAATTCTGAAAGTGTGAAAAACAATATTTTGTGCCGTTTAGAACGGACTCCGCCCAGTCCCGAAGTTTCCCCGAGCCGACGATCAACAAATCAAATGTGGTTTTTGGTGCACGAGGCCTGTTTCCACTAGCGGGGGTTCTGGGGCCGGTTGGTGACCGCTGGCGGTGTCGGACGGGGGTCCTCGCGGACCCGGGACCCACACCTGTGCTTTACGGGGTGAAAAACGGGCGTGCAATAGGACAGGGACTCAGGTTCAGGATCGGGATTTCTGGATTATGTTCAGCACTCTCACGTGAACATAACTCGTGTCACCAGAAGTCATTCGAAGTATTTGGACCAGAAGCATTTTGCCGTGAGAACACTTGATGCAGATTTACAAGACCAGTGACCGATGGACCGATCAGTCGGATCAGGTCTTGTTGGCGTATCCGTTATTAGGATAGTAGTGACTCTGGTGTAACGTCTAACGTCTCTGCACAGCCTCAAGTGCTCATTACCGCCACCTGGTGGCCGTCTGCGGTATTTGTTCAGTCAGCCGTTCTTGTGTGGAGCTAGTGTCATGGAACACGTGGTCTGAAGGGACCGAGGAGACGGTTCCTGTCCGGCAGGTTGACCCGGAATCCCCACCAAGGAAAACACACCTAGTCAAACAGGAAGTAAGAAGGCTCCTCTTTAACATCTGCAGCCTGTTTGAGGGTTTATTGGAAAGTAAAATTGTGATACATTACAAACAACCACTTGTCTTCTGATACCAAGTTGTACTACATCTCATCGCTGACTGGAACCGGTTTCAGCCGGTGGCCATCACAGTCTCAATCCAGTCCAGGAAGTTGCTGACTTTGGCGTAGACGCCGTACATGTTTTCGTTAGCACAGCCCTTCCCCCAGCTCACCACACCCGTCAGGAACCACGTCTTCTTGTAGCGCGTCACCAGCGGGCCGCCGCTGTCGCCCTCGCAGGCATCCTGGCCACCGCTCCTCCTCCCGGCGCACATCATGTTGGTGGTGATGTTGAGCTTGGTGTGGAGGCGGCACTCCTGCAGCGGCACCCTCGGCAGCACCAGGCGCTGCAGGTATCTAGCGGGGGGCCCGAACTGCACCAGGCGACCCCATCCGGACACGGTGGAGTGGCGGACGGTCGCCAGCGTCCGAATGAAGGTGCTGTTCCGCGCAGGCAGGCAGATAGGAACCACATAGCGACCCAGTTTGATGGGGCGGTAAAGCTTGAGCAGCGCCAGGTCGCAGTCGGAGGAGGCGTGGTTGTAGTCATGGTGGATGAAGACCTGCAGCACCCGCCTCTGCTGCTCCGTCTTCTCTGTCTCCTTCAGGTCATGTTTTCCTGGAAGAGTCCAGCAGGTATTAAGTTTAGGTCCGAATGTTCGGAGGACGTAGAAAATGAACACGCGTGACAGTCGTACCTACTGTAACGTGAAAGATGGCGATGGGCTTCAACCAAACACAGTGAGCAGCCGTGAGAACCCACTCATCCGACAGGACGATGGCGCCACATGTGAACTCGTCGTGTTCAGTCAGCAGAGCCTGAACAAAGACACACATTAGGTTCCATGTTTTGGGGAAGTTTTAGGGAAAGTACCAAACAAGCGTGAAGAAGATACAGTCCCAGAATGAACCCTCTAACGTAGGAGAGAGCGGACTTTCCATAAATGACCATGTGGTCACCAGGCAGAGCTAGCGCCGCCCATCAGCCACCAGGCGACGTTTCTGCTCCAATAACCTGTTTTCCGGTTGGGAGCATCTGCTGGTACCTCCTTTCTAAGGACTTTGCTATTCTGTCCAAAATGGTAGAAACGGTTCAATCGTTGTCAAGAAGGTTTTTGTTCATGGTTCCACCAGTAAGACTCGTGATGACCCTACACTCATTCCTGGGACCTGCCAGGACAGAACAAGCTGCTGCATTCAGCTTGGTAAACTGTTGAAGAATGTGCAGTTCAGCAAACGACCACTAGGTGTGGGTTTCAGACGTTAAACCAGGCTGTAAAAATATATGGTTATTTCTGCTGTAAAGTTTTACATTTTAGCATGAAGGTCAATGGAGACTCACTGTTGGATCCAGACCCTGGTGATAAGTAGAGGAACTGTAGGTCTGGATCCAGACCCTACTGGCCTGTAGAAGAACTGTAGGTCTGGATCCAGACCCTAGTGGTTGGTAGAGGAACTGCAGGTCTGGATCCAGACCCTAGTGGTTGGTAGAGGAACTGCAGGTCTGGATCCAGACCCTAGTGGCCTGTAGAAGAACTGTAGGTCTGGATGCACACCCTAGTGGTTGGTAGAGGAACTGCAGGTCTGGATGCACACCCTAGTGGTTGGTAGAGGAACTGCAGGTCTGGATCCAGACCCTAGTGGTTGGTAGAGGAACTGCAGGTCTGGATCTAGACCCTAGTGGCCTGTAGAAGAACTGTAGGTCTGGATCCAGACCCTAGTGGTTGGTAGAGGAACTGCAGGTCTGGATCCAGACCCTAGTGGTTGGTAGAGGAACTGCAGGTCTGGATCCAGACCCTAGTGGTTGGTAGAGGAAGTACAGGTCTGGATCCAGACCCTAGTGGTTGGTAGAGGAACTGCAGGTCTGGATCCAGACCCTAGTGGTTGGTAGAGGAACTGCAGGTCTGGATCCAGACCCTAGTGGCCTGTAGAAGAATTGTAAGTCTGGATGCACACCCTAGTGGTTGGTAGAGGAACTGCAGGTCTGGATCCAGACCCTAGTGGTTGGTAGAGGAACTGCAGGTCTGGATCCAGACCCTAGTGGCCTGTAGAAGAACTGTAGGTCTGGATGCACACCCTAGTGGTTGGTAGAGGAACTGCAGGTCTGGATGCACACCCTAGTGGTTGGTAGAGGAACTGCAGGTCTGGATCCAGACCCTAGTGGTTGGTAGAGGAACTGCAGGTCTGGATCCAGACCCTAGTGGCCTGTAGAAGAACTGTAGGTCTGGATGCACACCCTAGTGGTTGGTAGAGGAACTGCAGGTCTGGATGCACACCCTAGTGGTTGGTAGAGGAACTGCAGGTCTGGATCCAGACCCTAGTGGTTGGTAGAGGAACTGCAGGTCTGGATCTAGACCCTAGTGGCCTGTAGAAGAACTGTAGGTCTGGATCCAGACCCTAGTGGTTGGTAGAGGAACTGCAGGTCTGGATCCAGACCCTAGTGGTTGGTAGAGGAACTGCAGGTCTGGATCCAGACCCTAGTGGTTGGTAGAGGAAGTACAGGTCTGGATCCAGACCCTAGTGGTTGGTAGAGGAACTGCAGGTCTGGATCCAGACCCTAGTGGTTGGTAGAGGAACTGCAGGTCTGGATCCAGACCCTAGTGGCCTGTAGAAGAATTGTAAGTCTGGATGCACACCCTAGTGGTTGGTAGAGGAACTGCAGGTCTGGATCCAGACCCTAGTGGTTGGTAGAGGAACTGCAGGTCTGGATCCAGACCCTAGTGGCCTATAGAAGAACTGTAGGTCTGGATCCAGACCCTAGTGGTTGGTAGAGGAACTGCAGGTCTGGATCTAGACCCTAGTGGCCTGTAGAAGAACTGTAGGTCTGGATCCAGACCCTAGTGGTTGGTAGAGGAACTGCAGGTCTGGATCCAGACCCTAGTGGTTGGTAGAGGAACTGCAGGTCTGGATCCAGACCCTAGTGGCCTATAGAAGAACTGTAGGTCTGGATCCAGACCCTAGTGGTTGGTAGAGGAACTGCAGGTCTGGATCCAGACCCTAGTGGCCTGTAGAAGAATTGTAAGTCTGGATGCACACCCTAGTGGTTGGTAGAGGAACTGCAGGTCTGGATCCAGACCCTAGTGGCCTGTAGAAGAACTGTAGGTCTGGATCCAGACCCTAGTGGTTGGTAGAGGAACTGCAGGTCTGGATCCAGACCCTAGTGGCCTGTAGAAGAACTGTAGGTCTGGATCCAGACCCTAGTGGTTGGTAGAGGAACTGCAGGTCTGGATGCAGACCCTAGTGGTCAGTATGGGAACTGCATAGTTATTGGGGATGGTTTTGCAAGCTTAGTAAATTATTTATGCTTTTTCAACCGACTGCATAAGTTCACATGCAGGAAGTTCACATGCAGGAAAACTAATATGGCAGAACCCTTTTGTTCCCAGAAGTGTCCATCCACGTCAGTCTGAACCAAGCCACAACCATCTAACGTCCATATTGAGTCCCATGTAGGACCAAGATTGGTTGCAGTTCCTCGACAGGTAGTGTTAGAGGAGCTAGAGGCTCCAAAAGTGAGTCCATCGCCTTTGACCTTCATGTTAAAATGTCCAACTTTAAAGCAGAATTAAACATATTTACAGCCTTGTTCATAAAACTGTTTGTTGTTTGTGTTAAACTCAGTGGCTAAACGCCGCCGAGCCGAATTATTAAACGGTTCATCCCGCTGGAAACGTCTGAAGCGGGGTTCGGCTGAAGGAGCAGTAACATGGTTGTGCCCCCTACGAAGATAAATGTGTTTCAAAACCGGTCGGGGTCAGGTGACCCTTTGCAGTTACGGTAAGGGCGCTAAAGATTCAAGAAAGACAGCTGGAAACCAGTTTCCTATGGAAAACAATATGAGTCACTGAGACTGGCATTGAGGTCTTACCTGCCATGGACAGTGTCCTTTAGGGCAGATCTGCCCGTTAACAACCCTCGGGGCAAAATGTATCAGTGTTCTTCCACAAACAACAGCCTCTAGACCGGAGAGTCAACAGAAGCAGTCAACAACAGTACATGTCTGTGGCTGTGACGACGATGAGCTACAAGGAAAACACTCACATAAATCCTTCGATTTTGGACTCTATATGTCCAAAAGTGTCAGTTCACCTGCCTCGACTCCATAGGAACCTAAGTCACCTCCCATTCCTGATCCAGAGGGTTCGACATGACGTTGGTCCACCTCTGCAGCTGTAACAGCTTCAACTCTACTGGGAAGGCCGTCCACAAGGTTTAGGAATGTTAATGGGAATCATTCTTCCAGAAGACCATTTCTGAGGTCACACTGATGTTGGACCAGAAGGTCTGGCTCTCAGTCTCCGCTCTAATTCATCCCAAAGGTGTTCTGTCAGGTTGAGGTCAGGACTTTGCAGACCAGTCAAGTTCCTCCACACCAGACTCTGTCATCCAGGTCTTCATGGACCTGCTTTGTGCACTGGTCCACAGTCATGTTGAAGAGGGAGGGACCAGCTCCAAACTGTTCCCACAAACCTGGGAGCTGGAATTGTCCAAAAGTTCTTGGTCTGCTGAAGCATCCAGAGTTCCTGTCACTGGAACTAAGGGTCCAAGTCCAGCTCCTGAAGAACAACCCCACATCATAATCCCCCCTCCACCAAACTTTACACTTGGAACAATGCAGTCAGACAAGAACCGTTGTCCTGGCAACCACCAAACCCAGACTGGTCCATCAGATCACCAGATGGAGAAGCTCCATTCATCACTCCAGAGAAGGCGTCTCCACTGCTCCAGAGTCCAGTGGTGGTGGTGTTACTTTACACCACTGCATCAACTCCTTGCACTTGGTGATGTTGGTCTTGGGTGCAGCTGCTTCACCATGGAAACACATTCATGAAGATCTCTGACCACTGTTCTGGATCTAATCTGAACACATGAAGTTTGGAGGTCTTTAGGATCGACTTGCAGAAAGTTGGAGGCTTCTTGGCACTATGCACCTCAGCATCTACTGACCAGGTTCCATCAGTTTACGTGTCCGACCACTTGGTGGCTGAGTTGCTGTCGTTCCCAAACACTTCCATGTTCTTATAATACAGCTGACAGTTGACTGTGGAATATTTAGGAGCCAGTAAATCTCAGGACTGGATTTGTTGGACAGGTGACATCCTGTCACAGTTCCAGACTGGAATCAGTTTTATTTATGTAGCGTCTACTACAACACAAGTTGTCTCCAGGTTCTTTCCAGAGACCCAGAACACGACCCCGATCAATTATTACATAAACAGCGGCAGGTAAAAACTTCCCTAGTGGAAGAAAAACCTTAAGCCAAACAGTGGCAGGAAAAACTCCCCTTTAAGAGGGAAGAAACCTGGACCAGGACCTGGATCATAAGGGGGAAGAAACCTGGACCAGGACCTGGATCATAAAGGGGAAGAAACCTGGACCAGGACCTGGATCATGTTGGTGCCCCCCTACAGCAGGTCTACAGCAGCAGATCCAGATGAAGCTGTGTTGAAGACCAGCTGCTCCAGTCTGGTCCTGCAGCTGCAGCTGTGACTACTGGTCCTGACACACTAAAGTTTACACCAACTAGATGTTTTACTGAACACAAACGTTTGAAGTTTGGTTCTAAAGGTGGAGGTGGTGTCAGCCTCCTTCACCCAAACTGGAAGTTGGTTCCAGAGTGATGGTTCCTGATAGCAGAAGACCCGTCCTCCAAATCTACATCTGGATCTTCTAGGAACTACGAATAAACCTGCACCCTGAGAACGGAGAACTCTATTAGGAACATGAGGAACCATCAGGTCTTGGAGAAAACCAGGAGTTTGGATGTTTAAGACTTTATACACAAGTAATAAAATCTAGCTCTTGTCTAGAGCTGGACCTGCAGTTCTTCTACTGACCAGTAGTGTCTGGGTCCAGACCTGCAGTTCCTCTTGATCACTAGGGTCTTGATCTAGACCAGCAGTTCTTCTACTGACCACTACGGTAAAATTCAACTGACTTTTAAACCAGTACATTAATACATAAATGGGGGCGTGGTCTTTAGTTAATGGTGCGTATGGCTGATGGTAGCTGCTACTTAGGACCGTCAGTTTCTGAGCGTTGATGTGGACCTGTGGGGGAAAACCCGGCAGAGCAGCTGTTGTGACATCCAGCGGGCGTGTTCAGCCAACTTCCAGGTCTAGACGCCCTGACTTCAGAAACCTCTGGTGACATCATAGGGGGCGTGTCCAGGTCCTCAGAGCAAGAGTCCAACAACAGCCAGCAGCAGTCATTCACCAGTCTGGTTGTAGCTGCGCCTACGTCCCATGTTTCCTGTAGGTGTACTTTGGTAACGCCTCCTGGAAATCCGACCCAGTCCTCACGAAGCAGAATAAAAGGCCACGTGATTCAAAGTAAACGTTAACTAATGAAATACCACATCAAACGTGGGGCGTCCACGAGCGCCATCATGGGTCCACTTTTCAACCCAACCGAGACGAGACGGCGGACGTGGAGTGGAGGGAAGGACGACGCATCAGGACATAAACATCTGTAAACTGCAGTGGAACCGCGGTTTGCTCTCTGGGTCAACTCATGACAGTAAAGTACACCTGTAAAGCAGCTCAGACCTTTGGGCAGGCAGGTGCTGTTGTCCGGATCCAGACCGTATCCTGGAGCGCAGAAGCACAAAGGAGAACGATCCGGAAGCTCTCTGCAGAAATGCTCACATCCCCCGTTTCTGTAGCGACAGCCGTTGGAGGTGGAGCGCACTGCGGAGACGCTGGGAGTTAGGAACAATGGCGAGCAGCAGCAACGTTCTCTGTGTTGGAGTTTCTACCTTTGTCGCAGTTGTGTCCATGGAAACCAGGAGGACATTTGCAGATATAGCTGTCCACGTGGCGAGTACAGGTAGCGCCGTTCTTACAGGGGGACGACAAGCAGCGATCTACAGCTGCAAGAAGGAAGTAAAGAGATGACATTAAACGTTAGAAGTCAGATCCTCCTCCTAGATGTTGCTTCTTCTCAGTACCTGTGTATGTCCTCCAGAAGTTCTCCTGCAGAGAGGCAAAGGACATCATTAGAAAGAGAGCGAAGGGGATGAGCTGAGTCCGGCCGTGGGAACCTCAACTGACCAGCTGCTGCGGCAGGGCGAAGATCTCCTTGGCTTCCTCGTAGGAGCACTTCTCCTCGTAACATTCACGCTCCAGGTTTCCCTGCCTCAGCTCCTCCAGCAGGAAGTTGGCGCGGCGACTGCGATGCAGGAACACGCTAGCTTCAGGTTTGTCCATAAAGATTCCTCCTTCGTGAAAGTGAGAAGAGGAGCTGAGCATCAGAACACCACCAGAGTTTACGTATGCCTTTGCTCTTCATCTTCTAACAGTGGAACATAGTGAAGCAGTTGAGGGCTCTGACCTCGGTTCTACCTCTGCAGATGTTGATTTCCTTGTTGGTAGCACTGCAGATGTGTTGCACTTAGCTTTAGATGTAGTTGCTCCTTTGAGAAAGAGGGTCTCTAACCGTAGGAGCTGAACTCCCTGGTTTAACTCACATATTCGTATGTTAAAACAGAAAGTGCGTAAAATGGGAAGAAAGTGGTTCTCTAGTAGGTCTGTAGATATTTATTATGCATGGAAAGATAGTCTAATAGTGTATAAAAAAGCGCTTCGCAAAGCTAGAACAGCCTATTATTCAGTGTTAATAGAGGATAATAAAAATAACCCACGTTTTCTGTTCAGCACTGTAGCCAGGCTGACACAGAGCCACAACTCTGTTGAGCCGTGCATCCCTGCAGCTCTCAGTAGTGAAGACTTTTTGAGCTTCTTTAGCAATAAAATTGTCAGAATTAGAGAGGAAATCGGCCAGACCCACCCGGCAGTGGCTGTGGGCATTTCTTCAACTTCAGCGACTCCCTTATGCTCTGACCTGACTCTAGACTGTTTTGTTCCTGTTGATCTCTCTGATCTGACTCTAAACTGACCTCAGATAATGGGTTAGTGTCCATACTGGTTCTGCTGGACCTCAGCGCTGCTTTTGATACCATAGATCACAGCATTGTTACTGGAGAGACTAGAGTATGTTGTTGGGATTAAAGGGACACCTCTAGATTGATTTAAATCAGATCTGTCTGATAGATTCCAGTTTGTTCATGTTCATGAGGTTTCTTCAGTACAGATGAGGGTCTGCTATGGTGTCCCACAGGGTTCAGTTCTAGGACCAATCCTGTTCAGCTTATACATGCAGCCCTTAAGAAGTTTTATCCAGAACCACGGCATTAATTTTCATTGTTATGCTGATGATACGCAGCTGTATCTGTCTATGAAGATGAAACAGAACCATTAGACAAACTTCAGATGTGTCTTAAGGACATCAAGGACTGGATGTCCAGAAATTATTTGCTACTAAATTCTGATAAAACAGAGGTTGTTGTTTGTGGTCCAAACACCTCAGGAAGGGATTAGATGGTCTTGCGATGGCCTCCAGTAAAACTGTACGAAACCTTGGAGTTATATTCGATCAGGATTTGTCATTTAAACAGCAGATTAATCAGATTGTTACTAGATTATTATTATATTATTATTAGATTTTTTTAGATTATTATCAGATTGTTACTAGATTATTACTAGTTTATTACTACATTATTAGATATTATTAGATTAATACTAGCTCATTAGTTTATTACTAGATTATTAGATTATTATTAGGTTATTTCTAGATTATTACAGTATTATCAGATTATTACTAAATTATTATCAGTTTATTACTAGATTATTATCAGATTGTTACTATTTTATTACTAGGTTTTTACTAGAGATTATTACTGGATTATTACTAGAATATTACTAAATTATTATTAGATTATTAGTAGATTGTTATTAGATTTTTATAGTTTTATTACTTGATTATTATTATTAGTATTAGTATTATTCTGTGTTTATCAGGGTTAAATGTTAACAGCAGTTAACAGGACCAGAACGTGTTCACGATCACATCAGGACTAACATTTTATTGTTATTTTATTTTTACCAAATATGTACTGACATTGTTAAGGAAACAAAAGAATTCAGATGTAATTCGGATTCTTTAAAAATGTTCATTTCAAGTCCAAGTCCTGCAGCTGAAGTTACCGGTAAGCGCGAGTGTTGAGTAGCAGCAGTGAGGAGAAACGCCGTCCTATTTGCTTGCATTCTCTACATCTGTGCTCCTCCTGCCTTCAACGTCTTTATTTTCTTTATTTTGAGTTTTGTGGGCTGTTTTAAAAACAGTTTTGTTCGTCTCAACTGATGTGAGTTTGTATAATTCTGGAGTCAGTTGTCACAGACTGACTTTGTTCAATCAATTCCTCCAACCTTTGATCGAGTCCATGTCGGAGGAAAATAAACCGTTTTAATAGTCATTTGTAGAAGAAAAGCGGCTTCAGCAGAAGCAGGTCAGATGTGACGTGAAGTCCGCACCATCCGTGAACCCACTGAGCCTCGTTCCTCCACTGCTGTCTCGTAACAGATTCAAGAGGTGAAGGTTTGAACCAAATGAGAAGAAGAAGCAGGACTCACCTCCTGGGGTCCCAGTGCATGCTGGGATAGAAGTGACGATGAGCAATAAGAAGAAGACGTGCTTCGCTTCTCTGCTGACGGGCGCCATGTTTGTTCTGAACTGATCAAAGGTCACAAACACAAAAACAACTGAGCAGATATCAGCCTCAGATCCTTCACGTGCTTCCTTCTCTTCAACTCTGAGCAGATATCAGCCTCAGATCCTTCACGTGCTTCCTTCTCTACAACTCTGAGCAGATATCAGCCTCAGTCAGATCTTCCTAGTTTCCTTCTCTACAACTCTGAGCAGATATCAGCCTCAGTCAGATCTTCCTAGTTTCCTTCTCTGGTTTCAGACAAACAGATGTCAGTTTATGGGTGAATTCGTCTTTTACATGTTTATACAATGTGAATAATATTATAAATGTGATTAAAGTCATTCAAAAATTCTTCCTCTAATTGTTTTTTCTCAGACTGGAATTGAAAACAGTTTTGGCGTATAACTCAGCTCTTCATGATGTAGTAGTTTATACTGTAGACTGTATAAAAAGAACTGGACACACTTCCTGTGATGTCACAGATATGAACTGACTCCACCCACCCCGGGTTCAGTTACATGTCAGTTTCTAACCTGTGATACTAATAACTTTGTCTTAACTTCATTCTGACTAGATCCATCCATTCATCCATCCATCCATCCATCCATCCATCCATCCATCCATCCATCCATCCATCCATCCATCCATCCATTTATCCATCCATCCATCCATCCATCCATCCATCCATCCATCCATCCATCCATCCATCCATCCATCCATCCATCCACCTATTCATCCATCCATCCATCCATCCATCCATCCATCCACCTATTCATCCATCCATCCATCCACCTATTCATCCATCCATCCATCCATCCATCCACCTATTCATCCATCCATCCATCCATCTATTCATCCTTCCGTCCATCCATCCATCCATCCATCCATCCATCCATCCATCCATCCACCTATTCATCCATCCATCCATCCATCCATCCATCCACCTATTCATCCATCCATCCATCCATCCATCCATCCATCCATCTATTCATCCTTCCGTCCATCCATCCATCCATCCATCCATCCATCCATCCATCCATCCACCTATTCATCCATCCATCCATCCATCCGTCCATCCATCCATCCATCCATCCATCCATCCATCCATCCATCCATCCATCCATCCACCTATTCATCCATCCATCCATCCATCCATCCATCCATCCATCCATCCATCCCAGGATGCCCAGACCTCCTTCACCCCAGACACTTCCTCCAGCTCTTCCGGGGGGACCCTGAGGCGTTCCCAGGCCAGCTGGGAGACATAGTCCCTCCAGCGTGTCCTGGGTCTTCCCCGGGGTCTCCTCCTGGTGGGACATGCCTGGAACACGTCTCTAGGGAGGCGTCCAGGAGGCAGCCTACATAGATTCCCAAGCTACCTCAGCTGACTCCTCTCAATGTGAAGGAGCAGCGGCTCCACCCCGAGCTCCTCCCGGATGACTGAGCGACCAGCCACCCTGCGGAGGAAACTCATTTGGGCCGCTTGTATCTATGATCTTGTTTTTTCGGTCAATACCCAAAGTTCATGGCCATAGGTGAGGGTGGGAGCGTAGATTGACCGGTAAATCGAGAGCTTCGGCTTGCGACTCAGCTCCTTCTTCACCACGATGGTCCGGTACATCGACCGAATAACTGCAGACGCTGCACCAATCCATCTGTCAATCTGACGCTCCATCTTTCCCTCAATCGTGAACAAGTTCCTGAGATACTCAAACTCCTCCACTTGAGGCAAAACATCTCCACCTACCCGGAGAGGGCAAGCCACCTTTTTCCGGTCGAGAACCGTGGCCTCGGATTTAGAGGTGCTCATCCCAGCCGCTTCGCACTCGGATGCAAACCGTCCCAGCGCATGCTGAAGGTCCTAGCTCTATAAAGTCAACAAGACAACATCATCTACAATAAGCAGAGATGAAACCTTGTGGTTCCCAAACTGGACCCCCTCCGGTCCCTGGATACGCCTAGAAATCCTGTCCATAAAAATTATGAACAGAATCGGTGACAGAGGGCAGCCCTGCCGGAGTCCAACATGCACTGGGAACAGGGCTGACTTATTGCCGGCAATGCGAACCAAACTCCTGCTCCGGTCGTACAGAGACCCGGGCCCCGGACCCCATACTCACGGAGCACCCCCCACAGAATACCACGAGGGACACGGTCGAATGCTTACTCCAGATCCACAAAGCACATGTAGACTGGTTGGGCATACTCCCATGAACCCTCCAGCACCCTGCAGAGGGTATAGAGCTGGTCCAGTGTTCCATGACCAGGACGAAAACCGCAGTGTTCCTCCTGAATCCGTGGCTGAATTAGTTGGATCACACTCTCCGGTCCACCTTTGTAAACAGAGGGACCACTACCCTGGTTTGCCAGTCAACCGCCACTATCCTCGACCTCCATGCAACGTTGCAGATGCGTGTCAACCAAGAATACAATACAATATCCCTACAATATCCAGACACTTGAGGTACTCAGGGCGAATCTCATCCAACCCTGGCGCACTGCCACCAAGGAGCTTATGAACTACCTCAATGACTTCAGCTTAGGTGATGGAAGAGTCCACCGCAGAGTCCCCAACCTCTGCTTCTTCAACGGTGGGATTAAGAAGATCCTCAAATTATTCCTTCCACCGTCCGACAATGTTCCTAGTTGCGGTCAGCAGCAACTCACTAAACGGTGTTGGCAGGGTACTGCTTCCCCCTTCTGAGGCGCCGGACAGTTTGCCGGAATCTTTTCGGTGCCAACCGATTGTCCTCCTCCATGGCCTCACCAAACTTCTCCCAGACCCAAGTTTTTGCTTCCCGGACTGCCCGTGCTGCGGCTTGCCTGACCTGTCGGTACCTTCGGCTGTGTCACGAGTACCACAGGCCATCATGGCCCGATAGGACTCCTTCAACTGACGGCTTCCTTTACTTCCGGTGTCCACCACCGGGTTCGGGGATTACCGCCACGACAGGCACCAGAGACCCTGCGTCCACAACTTTGAGCTGCTACGGTAACAATGGAGGCAGAGAACATGGTCCACTCGTCCACTGGTAGGCACAAACCACTGTAAGAGACCTTTTCCTGACCCGAAGGCGTAAGGAAGCAACCCTCTCGTTCACCGGGGTAAACCCCAACACATGTCGGCTGAGCTGGGGGGCTATAAGCAGGCCTACACCAGCTCGTCGCCGCTCACCCTGGGCGACTCCAGAATAGTGGAGCGTCCAGCCCCTTTTAAGGAGCTGGGTTCCAGAGCCCAGGCTGTGCGTGGAGGTGAGCCCGACTATCTCTAGCTGGTATCTCTCAACCTCTCGCACAAGCTCCAGCTCCTTACCCCCAGCGAGGTGACATTCCATGTCCCTATTGCCAGAGTGGCACCCCACCACAATCGCTGCCCAAACCACATTGCACCGACCCCTTATGATTCTTCCTGCGGGTGGTGAGCCTACTGGAATGCGTGCCTATGTCGCCATTTTGGGCTGAGCCTGGCCGGGTCCTGTAGACAAAGAACCGGCCATCAGGCGCTCACCTTCTTGCCCCAGGCCTGGCTCCAGGGTGGGGCTTGAAGTTGACCTAAAATAAGCACTGCCAGAGCTGAGAAGAAGCCGACCAGAACTCCGATACAGTTTATGTCAACAACCAAGTGGAGCGTTGTTGTTGTTGACTCTTACAGAAGTTTGGCTGTCGTCGTGTAAAAAGATCCCCAGTCTTCCGGTTCAGCATTTTATTACTTGTGTATAAAGTCCTAAACGTCTAAATGCCTGATGGTTCCTCATGTTCCTAACAGAGTTCTCCGTTCTCAGAGTGCAGGTTTACTCGTAGTTCCTAGAAGATCCAGATGTAGATCTGGAGGATGGGTCTTCTGCTACCAGGAACCATCACTATGGAACCAACTTCCAGTTTGGGTGAAGGAGGCTGACACCACCTCCACCTTTAAAACCAAACTTCAACCGTTTGTGTTCAGTAAAACATCTAGTTGGTGTAAACTTTAGTGTGTCAGGACCAGTAGTCACAGCTGCAGCTGCAGGACCAGACTGGAGCAGCTGGTCTTCAACACAGCTTCATCTGGATCTGCTGCTGTAGACCTGCTGCAGGGGGACACCAACATGATCCACTGACCTGCAGTCCCACCTCTGACCTGCAGTCCCACCTCTGACCTGCAGTCCCACCCTCCCAGCTGTGAAGGCTGGAGTCCACAGCTGACGCGGCCTCAGCTATGAAACCGCTCGTCTAGGACTTGATTGTGTGATGAGAAGAACACTGTAAGAACTGCAAACCTCTTCCCGGCTTTCTTTGGTGAACATCCGGCATAAAACTGAATGTTGAAAACTGAAATGACATCACAGCTTCTCTAATTTAACTTCCACAGGTGTGAAGTGGGAGGAAACGGACCCGGCAGCAGTCAGCAGGTTGGCTCAGTTTATTTAAAACCTGGTTATTTGGGTCTTTGTCAAACAAGAAACACGTTAATGCAAAAAACTTATTTTTAATGACATACAAAATAAACATTTAATATGAGAAAAATAAGATTTTTAAATAAAAATAAATCTCGGGGAAGTTGGATGGTGGCGTCCTTCACAGGAAGCGGTGAAATATGGGGGCGGGGCCGCTGCTCTCTAGTCCCTGAGGATGTCGGGGATGAACTCCTGGGCGTCCCTCAGCTCCTTCTTCCACTCCTGCGGGATTCCCCCTCCGCGGTAAGCAGCCCCGGCCCCCAGCAGGGCCCCAAGCGCCGCCCCGCGGTTGCAGTTTTCACCTGCAAACAAAAAGCATTCAGTCAGCTGGCGTCTGCAGACAGCAGCTTTCTCCAGGTGTGTCTGAGGTGGTACACGAGCAAACGGAAAAGATCCGAGACGCCAAAGATGACTCCCATCTGTCTCAGAGACTCGGAGCGGTCATCCTAACACGTCTTTAAACCGATGGCGGCTCAGTAACCTCCACAGTTGGTGTTGGCCAGGATTCCTCCTCTGGGGTCGCGGTGGAACTCATGAGCCAGGTAGAACATGCTGGACAACGCCCCTGTTGGTTAAGAGACACGGGTAAGAACCTGGGATGTGACATCCTGGTCCAGTTTTGAAACAAGACTCCTTGATGACCTTTATTGTAGCAGGCCAGACCCAGGTAGCTCACGGCGCTCTGGTGGACCTTTAGTCTCTCCCCAGAAGACTCCGGAAACCTAAACCAGAGAGGAGGAGGCTGCGGTTACGAGGTTTTGCTTCTGTGGCAGACTTGCAGTGTCCACTCATCCACAGACTGTGAAACGACGACGACACCGGAGACTCCGCCCAACCCCGGTTAACCCAAGCGTGGGCGTGACTGGAACACGCCCACCTTACCTCCTACAAATACAAACCTTACAATCGTCCAACCAGCCTCATTCCCGATGTCTCCACTAGAAAGACATCTGAAACGAGGACCGGCCTCGGTCAGGTGCTCACTGCGGTGTCCCGCTTACCCAGAACGTCTGTTTTTATTTAGAAACCACCACGGAAGGACGTGCACTTCCTTCATTTGCCACTAGAGGCCGGCTATGAAACGCAGCAGCCTGGACGGCGTGTGGGCGGAGCTCCAGCAGTCCTCGTTTCAGAGGTCATTTCAGTAGCAACGATTTGATCAGCACGAGCTGAATCAAGCTAACATGGCTAGCTTTTGGTAACTGGGCTGAGGTGGGCGTGTCCCTCCGGACGTCCAGAAGCGGGTTGGCTAGAGTCACCTGCTGGTGGTGGCGAGAAGAGATCTCACGAATGTGACAGAAATCCGCTCTTCAGAAACCTACACGAGACGTCCGATTTTACCCGGACCCCTCTACCGTGGACCCCTCCACCCCAACCCCTCTACCGTGGACCCCTCAACCCCAGATCCCTCAACCCCAACCCCTCTACCGTGGACCCCTCAACCCCAGACCACTCTACCCCGACCCCTCTACCCCGACCCCTCTACCCCTCAACCCCAGACCACTCTACCGTGGACCCCTCAACCCCGGACCCCTCCACCCCAACCCCTCTACCGTGGACCCCTCAACCCCAGACCACTCTACCCCGACCCCTCTACCCCGACCCCTCTACCCCTCAACCCCAGACCACTCTACCATGGACCCCTCAACCCCAGACCACTCTACCCTGACCCCTATACCCCGGACCCCTCTACCCCAACCCCTCTACCGCAGACCCTTCTACCCCAGACTCCTCAACCCCAGACCATTCTACCCCGACCCCTATACCCCGGATCCCTCTACCCTAGACCCCTCTATTGCAGACCCCTCTACTGCAGACCCCTCAACCCCAGACCACTCTACCCCGACCCCTATACCCCGGATCCCTCTACCCTAGACCCCTCTATTGCAGACCCCTCTACTGCAGACCCCTCAACCACATATCACTCTATCCCGACCCCTCTACCCCGGACCCCTCTACCCCAGACCCCTCAACCCCGGACCTCCCAACCCCAGACCACTCTACCCCAACTCCTCTACCGCAGACCCCTCAACCACAGACCGCTCTACCCAGACCTCTCAACCCAAGACCCCTCTACCCCGGACCTCTCAACCCAAGACCCCTCTACCCCGGACCTCTCAACCCAAGACCCCTCTACCCCAGATCCCTGAAAGTGTTCACCCTGCGTCGCTCAGACCTGGCCGCCTTGCGGCTGAAGCTTTGGCAGGCATCCCAGGCGTCCAGCCTCCTCAGAGCGTGCTCGGCCTGCTGGCGAGCGCAGGCTCCGCCCAGAATTGCGTGCAGCGCCCGGCTGTAGATGGACACATACTCGGGGACTTTGGGGTGAGGATGGGTGAGCTTCACGAACTCCACGGCTGCAGACACCTGAGGACAGAGGAGGCTGGAGGTCAGAGCAGCTCATTAGTCTTGTTGTGGTTACCGCCGTCTGTGGTTGCTTACAGCTTGCTCCTCATTGGCCGAAGCGGACAGCAGGATGAAGGGGAGAGTCATGGGAAGGCAGCCGATGGCATCTAGCTGACCGTCAGGGAACGGGGTGCTCAGCTTTTGCTTGGAGCGCTTCTCTGCAAACCTCAGAACCTGGAAACACAGGAGGGTCAGAGGTGGCGGATGTGGCATCTGACGGCAGCTGGATGACAAGTGCTTCTTCACCTCCTGAGGAGCAGTCGGTCTGCTGTCCTGCCAGTCGGCGAAGAACGAGCGGTGAAAAGACTCTGCGTAAGTGTCCGCATGTGCGCCGGGCATCGTCAGGAACTGGACGTAGTCTGACAGAACGGCAGCTCGAGCTTCAGGCTGGGAGAGGTCGGTGAAACCTCCGGAAACAAGGGTGCGAGCCGCTCGGAGGGCGCAGAGGACGTTCAGGGTGTTATCACCGGCCTGAAGACCTGCAGGACCACAAAGACTTTTCCAAGGGTTCGAATCAGAGATACCGTGTTGGGGTACTGAGACAGATGATCAGGAGGCAGGACCAAAACTCTAAAACTTTAACCAAGAAATGACAAACACATGCGACCTACCAGAGCTTAGTACCACCTCTTAATCACTGGACTTGTTCTCATCAATAAATACCTGACAGACATCTGTACAGTTTGAAGGAGCCACTACAGGCGAGCTGTTTCAGTAGCAGTACCTTGGTGGTAGTGGACTGAGCCGTCGGACGACTTCCACAGGTCCAGTTTATCGTGGAGGATGACGCTACCGACCACATCGGCCCGCTTTGGGCCTGACGACCAGGCAGTGCGACCGCTGCCGGCTACCGACACAAGAAACAAATTGGAAACCAGGTTTGAGATTAATCAGTGAGGAGTTCCCCAGGGCAACGTTCTGGGGCCGCTTCACTTCTACAGCCACCTGTTTGATATCATTACAGAAACAATGATGCACACATTTATGAAGCAGAACCAACAGATGACTGTGGCCTACGATAAAGACCACAGCCCAGATAGAACTGCAGGACTGTTCATACCAGTGTTGGACAGGGTGAGGATACTGGATGGATGCCTGTCTGCTGGTGAGTTGAAGCCTGATATCCAGCCTCCAAAGTCCCTCCTGATGTCATTAATGTCATAGTACCAGTGGACTGGCATGGACATGGAGTCTGCAGCACACATTGCCCAGAAGGCCTCAGACAACGACCTCCGAACCGCAGACATCTCCACCAAGAGGAAGGTTTAAATATTTAGCTGCACCAGACAAAGATGAACCATATAAGCACTGACCAAGATCAACTTCAGCTAGACAAACTGTCACCAACACAGCGATGAAGCAAAAACCTGCAGTTCTCTACTGGCCACTGAGGTCTGGAGCCAGACCTGCAGTTCCTCTGCTGACCACCAGGGTCTGGAGCCAGACCTGCAGTTCCTCTGCTGACCACCAGGGTCTGGAGCCAGACCTGCAGTTCCTCTGCTGACCACCAGGGTCTGGAGCCAGACCTGCAGGTCCTCTGCTGACCACCAGGGTCTGGAGCCAGACCTGCAGTTCCTCTGCTGACCACCAGGGTCTGGAGCCAGACCTGCAGTTCCTCTGCTGACCACCAGGGTCTGGAGCCAGACCTGCAGTTCCTCTGCTGACCACCAGGGTCTGGAGCCAGACCTGCAGGTCCTCTGCTGACCACCAGGGTCTGGAGCCAGACCTGCAGTTCCTCTGCTGACCACCAGGGTCTGGAGCCAGACCTGCAGTTCCTCTGCTGACCACCAGAGTCTGGAGCCAGACCTGCATTTCCTCTGCTGACCACCAGGGTCTGGGTCCAGACCTGCAGGTCCTCTGCTGACCACCAGGGTCTGGAGCTAGACCTGCAGTTCCTCTGCTGACCACCAGGGTCTGGAGCCAGACCTGCAGTTCCTCTGCTGACCACCAGGGTCTGGAGCCAGACCTGCAGGTCCTCTGCTGACCACCAGGGTCTGGAGCCAGACCTGCAGGTCCTCTGCTGACCACCAGGGTCTGGAGCCACACCTGCAGGTCCTCTGCAGACCACCAGGGTCTGGAGCTGTTACTAAAAGCTTCACATCATAATCCGCTCTACTGAAACATGTGCTGTACTGTAACAGTGCACCACTGTGGGCTCATAAATACTCGTAAATACTTTACTCCTCAGAAGGAAACTACATCAGATCATTAAATTACATAACATGAGCTGAGCTAAGACTGAGGCCAGGTGGGCGTGGAAACGGAGGCGAGGTGGGCGTGGTAACCCAGGCCGGTTGAGCGTGGAAATTGATGTCCGGATTGACAGTAGTAGGCGGAGTCAACTTCTGACAAACTGAGAAAAATGGGTCCAGAACGAAACCCAGAAGAAAAACTTCCACTCTCGTACTAAGAAGCCATCTGAACCAAAAACGTCTTATTTTTATCTTTTTGTTTGTTTTTGTTGTTGTTTTTGTAAAAAGAGAAAAAAACAGCTACGTCTTAGAACCAAATCAAAATCTCTCCACAACCATTTTAGAGGCTCATAAAACCCTGTATTTGAACAAAAGTACCTGAATTTACTGCTGCTGAAAGTGGATCTACAAGCTGTTGAATCCCGGAGGTACTTAGGATTGACCACACAAGCAGAACCTGACCTCAGGCTCGATCAATAAACACAAAACACCAGAGCTGCAGACACAGACCGTTACCTGAACAGGTGAAGGTCGGTGCAGCCGGCTACTGTGGTGTAGGACAGGTGCGCTCACCTGTCGGTTCTCTGCTGCTCCAGTTCTTCTCCGGAACCTACACGACTTTCGCCTTCAACTGCTACTAAACTGCACAGGAAGTGGTCCCGGTGCTCCCAGTAAAACCAGTAAAAATGTCGACACATAACTAGATTATAAAACCCCAACTTTTCATAAGAGCACCGCGGTACGGTGGCCGAAGGAGAACAGCTCAAAACGCGAAGCGCTGTGTTGTTTTTGTGACAGAGGCAACCGCAGCCCTGAGCGTAGACTCACAGGCAAGACTGCTAAAAATACACGTACTGTGTTTTCAAAATGATTGTTAAATAATTGAAATGTATTTAATGTGGCTTATATCCAATGTTCAGAAAGAACGAAGTTTGATTTTTATGTAATATATTCCTTTTGAAAGTTTATTTATCAGTTTTTTTTCTTCTTTTGAGTTTTTCCGTCTCTGCAGCTTCTAGTGTTTTATTTGAAGATTGTAAAAGTAAGGTTAAAATATAGTCAATCTAGTGGATTTCGTTAGTACCAACTCCTGTGTACGCTGACAGAAGGCGTTTCGGCCTTTTCTGCTCTACTTAGGCACGCACGGCTCAGTTACAGCACCGGCACCGGTCCCAAAACCGGGACCAGACGGGGTTTTGGCATGCATTGGTTGAGCCTAAAGAGCCAGCGTTGACATGGGAGGCAGCACATGCCGTGAGAGTTCAGAAGTGAACCAAGTCTGGCGGATCGGTGGCTGAGATCCAGCAGCCGCCTTCAGCCACACGCAGGGCATTTTAGGAATCCTCATATAACCCTGGTATATGATGTGGGGGTATATCAAATGGAGCCTGCTTGGTGAACAGTGTTTTTTGTTTTTGGTTAAGTTGCTCGCACCTGACAGACACATTTCGGGGTATTTAACACGGACGTTACGTACGGTGACCGTTATGGACCAAATGAGTACGAAGCGTAAATCAGTGGGTTCGAGATCTGGTCCAAAGTAGCTGCAGATCATTTGATTTGTGCTTTTAGCTCCATAATCTGCCTCTTTTTCGTTCCCATCGCGTGTAATTCACGTGTGGGCGGTTCGCGCCGCGGCTACATGTCCGAATGAACGAAAACGAGGCTCAGCTCGTCTGAAATACGCGGTTTTGCTTTGTTGTTTGAGTCTTCTGCGTTAAAACCGCTACGAGCCGCCAACCTGCCGGTCCAACCGCGTCCGCGGCTGGTTGCGGGGTATCTGGAGGGTTTCTGTCGCTGGCCGGCTGCTCACGACAATGGAAGATCGGCCAGACCCGTGTGACGTAGGTGAGCACGGCAGGTGTGGGCGCGCGAGCTCAGGTGGATCCGAGGGGAATCCGAGGCCGCTCGGGTCCTCAAAGTACTACTGACTTCACTAAGATGCAGCATTGAAATACGTATCCCACAATGCAAAGCGCCACTACGGCGACGTCTGGGCGTACCAGCTTGGACTGTTTGGGGTGGTCACGTGACCAGCTGGGACTGTTTGGGGTGGTCAGTGACCAACTTCTACTGTTTGGGGTGGTCATGTGACCAACTTCTACTGTTTGGGGTGGTCACGTGACCAACTTCTACTGTTTGGGGTGGTCACGTGACCAACTTCTACTGTTTGGGGTGGTCATGTGACCAACTTCTACTGTTTGGGGTGGTCAGTGACCAGCTTGGACTGTTTGGGGTGGTCACGTGACCAACTTCTACTGTTTGGGGTGGTCATGTGACCAACTTCTACTGTTTGGGGTGGTCAGTGACCAACTTCTACTGTTTGGGGTGGTCAGTGACCAGCTTGGACTGTTTGGGGTGGTCACGTGACCAACTTCTACTGTTTGGGGTGGTCACGTGACCAACTTCTACTGTTTGGGGTGGTCACGTGACCAACTTCTACTGTTTGGGGTGGTCACTTGACCAACTTCTACTGTTTGGGGTGGTCACGTGACCAGCTGGGACTGTTTGGGGTGGTCACGTGACCAACTTCTACTGTTTGGGGAGGTCATGTGACCAGCTGGGACTGTTTGGGGTGGTCATGTGACCAACTTCTACTGTTTGGGGTGGTCACGTGACCAACTTCTACTGTTTGGGGTGGTCAGTGACCAGCTTGGACTGTTTGGGGTGGTCACGTGACCAACTTCTACTGTTTGGGGTGGTCACGTGACCAACTTCTACTGTTTGGGGTGGTCACTTGACCAACTTCTACTGTTTGGGGTGGTCACGTGACCAGCTGGGACTGTTTGGGGTGGTCACGTGACCAACTTCTACTGTTTGGGGTGGTCATGTGACCAACTTCTACTGTTTGGGGTGGTCACGTGACCAACTTCTACTGTTTGGGGTGGTCAGTGACCAGCTTCTACTGTTTGGGGTGGTCACGTGACCAACTTCTACTGTTTGGGGAGGTCATGTGACCAGCTGGGACTGTTTGGGGTGGTCACGTGACCAGCTGGGACTGTTTGGGGTGGTCACGTGACCAACTTCTACTGTTTGGGGTGGTCATGTGACCAACTTCTACTGTTTGGGGTGGTCACGTGACCAACTTCTACTGTTTGGGGTGGTCAGTGACCAGCTTCTACTGTTTGGGGTGGTCACGTGACCAACTTCTACTGTTTGGGGAGGTCATGTGACCAGCTGGGACTGTTTGGGGTGGTCATGTGACCAACTTCTACTGTTTGGGGTGGTCACGTGACCAACTTCTACTGTTTGGGGTGGTCACGTGACCAGCTTGGACTGTTCGGGGTGGTCACGTGACCAGCTTGGGCTGTTTGGGGTGGTCAGTGACCAGCTTGGGCTGTTTGGGGTGGTCACGTGACCAGCTGGGACTGTTTGGGGTGGTCACGTGACCAGCTGGGACTGTTTGGGGTGGTCACGTGACCAGCTGGGACTGTTTGGGGTGGTCACGTGACCAGCTGGGACTGTTCGGGGTGGTCACGTGACCAGCTGGGACTGTTCGGGGTGGTCCCGTGACCAGCTTCTGCTCATAGACAACTGTTTGGTGGTTTACTGGGACTAACAGCCACCACTTGGCGTTTGAATGAAAAAGTAGTCTAGTACCAATGAGGCGTAGCTGGAGAGCAGGGCCAGTGTTTCTGGGCCGCCAGGTGGACTCAGCAGCTCCAGTTTCTGTCCAGGTCCAGCAGCTGTAGACGGAGACCTGGATGTGGTCTGGTCGGATCGGTTTAATGAAAGTTTTTCAGATGTCCAGAATTTGTCCTTGTGTGTCTTGCAGAAAGAGCCAAAAGCTTCTGGGCTGAAGAGGACGTGGATCAGGTGTTCACGGGGGTTTTCTCGTACCTGGACCACCTGAAGAGCGTCCTGAAGGGGAGCACGGCCACAGACAAAGGTACCACCACCCTCCTCCTGCTGATTGACGAAGTTATGACAGAACAAATAACAACAAATGCCTTAAAATGTAGCAAAAACAAACTCATGGGCTCGTCTAGAACCCCTTACTGGTTCTGCAGCACTGAAGGTGTATAGCCAGGTGCTGCTGATCGTCTACGCTGACGAGCTGATCGTCTACGCTGACGAGCTGATCGTCTACCCTGAAGAGCTCATCATCTATGCTGAAGAACTGATCACTGTCGCTGATCGTCTACGCTGACGAGCTGATCACCGTCACTGATCGTCTACGCTGAAGAACTGATCGCCGTCGCTGATCGTCTACGCTGACGAACTGTTCGCCGTCACTGATCGTCTACGCTGACGAACTGATCACCGTCGCTGATCGTCTACGCTGACGAACTGTTCGTCGTCACTGATCGTCTACGCTGACGAACTGATCACCGTCGCTGATCGTCTACGCTGACGAGCTGATTGCCGTCGCTGATTGTCTACGCTGACGAACTGATCGCCGTCGCTGATCATCTACGCTGACGAACTGATCGCCATTTATGCTGACAGGCTGATCACCGTCGCTGATCGCCTACGCTGACGAACTGATCACCGTCACTGATCGTCTACGCTGACGAACTGATTACCGTCGCTGATCGTCTACGCTGACGAGCTGATCGCCGTCGCTGATCGCCGTCGCTGATCGCCGTCGCTGATCGCCGTCGCTGATCGCCGTCGCTGATCGCCTACGCTGACGAGCTGATCACCGTCGCTGATCGCCTACGCTGACGAGCTGATCACCGTCACTGATCGCCGTCGCTGATCGCGTCGCTGATCGCCGTCGCTGATCGCCTACGCTGACGAGCTGATCACCGTCGCTGATCGCCGTTGCTGATCGCCGTTGCTGATCGCCGTCGCTGATCGCCGTCGCTGATCGCCGTCGCTGATCGCCGTCGCTGATCGCCTACGCTGACGAACTGATCACCGTCGCTGATCGTCTACGCTGACGAGCTGATCACCGTCACTGATCGCCGTCGCTGATCGCCGTCGCTGATCGCCGTCGCTGATCGCCGTCGCTGACGAGCTGATCACCGTCGCTGATCGCCTATGCTGACGAACTGATCACCGTCGCTGATCGCCTATGCTGACGAACTGATCACCGTCGCTGATCGTCTACGCTGATGAGCTGATCACCGTCACTGATCGCCGTCGCTGATCGCGTCGCTGATCGCCGTCGCTGATCGCCGTCGCTGATCGACTACGCTGACGAGCTGATCACCGTCGCTGATCGTCTACGCTGACGAGCTGATCACCGTCACTGATTGCCGTCGCTGATCGCCGTCGCTGATCGTCTACGCTGATCGTCTACGCTGACGAGCTGATTGCCGTCGCTGATCGCCTACGCTGATGAGCTGATCACCGTCGCTGATCGTCTACGCTGACGAGCTTATCACCGTCATTGATCGCCGTCGCTGATCGCCGTCGCTGATCGCCGTCGCTGATCGCCGTCGCTGATCGCCGTCGCTGATCGCCTACGCTGACGAGCTGATCACCCTCGCTGATCGTCTACGCTGACGAGCTGATCACCGTCACTGATCGCCGTTGCTGATCGCCGTCGCTGATCGTCTACGCTGACGAGCTGATCATCGTCTACGCTGACGAACTGTTCGCCGTCACTGATCGTCTACGCTGACGAACTGATCACCGTCGCTGATCGTCTACGCTGACGAGCTGATTGCCGTCGCTGATTGTCTACGCTGACGAACTGATCGCCGTCGCTGATCATCTACGCTGACGAGCTGATCGCCATTTATGCTGACAGGCTGATCACCGTCGCTGATCGTCTACGCTGACGAGCTGATCGCCGTCGCTGATCGCTGTCGCTGATCGCCGTCGCTGATCGCCTACGCTGACGAGCTGATCACCGTCGCTGACCGCCTACGCTGACGAACTGATCACCGTCACTGATCGCCGTCGCTGATCGCCGTCGCTGATCGCCGTCGCTGATCGCCTACGCTGACGAACTGATCACCGTCGCTGATCGTCTACGCTGACGAGCTGATCACCGTCACTGATCGCCGTTGCTGATCGCCGTTGCTGATCGCCGTTGCTGATCGCCGTCGCTGATCGCCTACGCTGACGAGCTGATCACCGTCGCTGATCGCCGTCGCTGATCGCCGTCGCTGACGAACTGATCACCGTCGCTGATCGTCTACCCTGACGAGCTGATCACCGTCACTGATCGCCGTCGCTGATCGCCGTCGCTGATCGCCGTTGCTGATCGCCGTCGCTGATCGCTGTCGCTGATCGCCGTCGCTGATCGCCGTCGCTGATCGCTGTCGCTGACTAGCTGATCACCGTCGCTGATCGTCTACGCTGACGAGCTGATCACCGTCACTGATTGCCGTCACTGATTGCCGTCGCTGATCGCCGTCGCTGATCGCCGTCGCTGATCGTCTACGCTGACGAGCTGATTGCCGTCGCTGATCGCCTACGCTGATGAGCTGATCACCGTCGCTGATCGTCTACGCTGACGAGCTGATCACCGTCACTGATCGCCGTTGCTGATCGCCGTCGCTGATCGCCGTCGCTGATCGCCTACGCTGACGAGCTGATCACCGTCGCTGATCGCCTACGCTGACGAGCTGATCACCGTCGCTGATCGTCTACGCTGACGAGCTGATCACCGTCACTGATCGCCGTTGCTGATCGCCGTCGCTGATCGTCTACGCTGACGAGCTGATCATCGTCTACGCTGAAGAGCTGATTATCAGTGCCACAAGCCTGTACGAATAAAACGTCACATGACCGAATGCTTCGTCTGTTGTTTAAAACAGTCGTTGGTTCTGGGAATGGTTGTAGAACCTTTTATGGACTATCTAGACTCAACGCTCTTCAGGATTCAAGATTATCACAAACGTTTCATTGGAGGGTGGGGAGTACCTCCTGCAGTGACGTCTGTGTTTCCTGTCCGTCAGAGTACGTCCAGGCGCTGAAGCTGCTGGAGTGTCTGGGCTGCTCCTCCTCCTCGTGCCCCCGGGACCAGGACTGGTCGGTGGTCCAGGTGGTCATCGGCTCAGGTAACCTCGCGCTTTCCTGCGTCCGGATGACTTGAGTGTGATGTGGCAGTGACTGGAGATTGTTTCCCTCCACAGGTGAGCTGCTGCCTGCCGAGTTCTCCCAGCGTGGCGTGGCATCCTCCCCACCCGTGAACGGGAAGAGTGGTGGCGTGGCGTCCCCTGCTGGCAGGGAGGAGCTGCTGGCTCCTCTGGCTGTGGGGCAGCTGCAGTACCAGCCTCACCACTGCTGCAGGGTAAACCACTGCAGACGAGGTCGGGGAGAGGAACCGAAGGTGATGAATCTGACCGTCCTGCTGTCCTCTCTCCCTGCAGACCTGCCTGCCCACTTTACCCAGAATGCATCAGGCCGTGACGCCATTCTGGGGCCAGAACCCGCTGAAGATGCCGCTGCTCTGTGGCTTCAAGAGACTGAGTGCCGTGCCGTTGATGTCGCCGTCCAGAGGGGGCGGAGCCTGGGAGACAGAGGAGGCCGAGGACAACTGGGACAACTGGGACAAGTGGGGCGTCGTGTACAAGGCGCCGTGCGGGCTGAGCCTGCGTAACTACGACGACGTGATGTGCTACCTGTTGTGTACAGAGAGCTACGATGTCCTGCAGGTCAGCCCGAGAACGCCGAATCAAGGTTACTGAACGTTTCTACTCACTGATCGGTCGCCCTCCGAACGCAGGTCGACTTCTTCACCTTCAACCCAGCCGTCCTGCTGGACCCTCCGCCGGTGCCAGGCACTCCCCAACCAGAGCAGGACCTGAGCCGGGGGGCGGAGCCAACGCCCATAGAGCTGTGTGTCGGGGACAATGGCTCCCGCCCCACCGACTTCCGCTACAGGAAGGACCGCTGGCCGCACGGCTGCTTCCTGAGCCGCGGGCCGACGCTGTTCCGCACCTGCTGCGACTGCACCAACGGCTGCAGCAACGCAGAGCGCTGCGCCTGCATCGCCATGACCGCAGGAGGGCGTGGCTACAGCCACCAGCGCCTGCTGGAGCCCGTCCCTTCAGGGTGAGAGCTTAAGTCTTCACACTAGTCTGCAGAACCATCCAGAACCGACAGGGTACCAGGGCAGGCCTGCACTCTCTGCTGCCCCCTGGTGCTCAGGGTGGCTGCTCCACAGACGTGGACCATGGTGGTAAGAGCGGTCCAGTTAGAAGTTACATCCCAGTAGAGCTCGAACTGGTGGGCTCGCAGATAAAACAGAATTTAATTAACGCACCGCCAACACTGAGCCGACGTGGGCCTCTTCTGCCTCCTGTCCAGGCTGTACGAGTGTGGGCCCTGGTGCGGCTGCGACCGCTCTCGCTGTCAGAACCGGCTGGTCCAGAAAGGCATCAGAGTCCGCCTGCAGGTCTTCCAGACCCAGGACCGTGGGTGGGGCGTCCGCTGCCGTGACGACCTGGACCGCGGCACGTTCGTGTGCATCTACGCAGGTCAGACTCGGTCCAGGTGTGTGGCGACCCAGTTCTCCACAGGGACTTTGTTCAAACCGGCGTTCTGACCCGTGTGCAGGTGTGGTGTTGCAGCGGGTCCAGAGTCCCGCCGAGCTGCCTCCCCCGAAGCTGTCCAGAGCCGACTTACCGTCCGACGACGAGGTGGAGGTCGTCACCGAATGGCTGGCCCCGCCGGTGCTGGAGGGGCGGAGGAACCTGGTGGAAACGCCCCCATCCATTTCCCCGCCCACCTCACCGCCTCTACACGTCCCCGTGATCCAGAGACCCGCTGAATCTGCCGACGCCACCCCGGACCGGTACAAGGTCAGCCCCCTGAACAGTCGTAACTGGAGGAGCCTTTCAAAATAAGAGCTGACTTCATGATGTAACAGTTGTTCAAGCCGTTGTTGGTGTGTGATGTTGCGTTCAGGTTGAGACGGCGGCGGTCGGAGCCCCGGAGTCGACGTCCCCTTCAGGTGCAGATTCGCTTTCCACCAGAGCCAAAGAAATGTAACGTTTAATCACAGATGGTAACGATCAGTTCTGTTGGTCAGGCGACCCTCGGGAGAAGGCGGTTGCCGTGCCGACGGGCGTGAACGGCACAGACGCAGCAGGCTGCAGGAGTCTGAAGAGAAGTGCCAGGATGGAGGACGTCTGCTTTGTGGACGCCAGTAAGGACGGGAATGTGAGCCGCTTCCTGAACGTGAGTGCACCCTCCCAGGACGCGTCTAGGTGCTGCTTTCAAAGATGATTTCAATTAGTTTTTTATAATTGTACAAATTATTTTTCAACTTTTTATTTCTTTTTGCAATTAAATAGTTTATTGATTTAAATTCAAGTGCTCTGATCACCTGATTTCCTTTGTTTGCATGTCTTGCAGCAATTAATTTGTAGAAAGAAATGTTTTAAATTAAAATGTTTTAGATTTTTCCATTTTCATTTTTTAACTTTGCTTTAAAATGTGTATTTTACTTTTAAAACAATTCAGCCATTTTTGTATCTGCGTTTGAATGTGATATTTTGAGTGAAGTATCTAGAAGTTTTTCTAAGAATTCACATTTGTAGAGCGTTAACGTTGCCCTGGTAACTGACTCCGCCCACAGCACAGCTGCCAGCCCAACCTGTTCATCCAGAACGTCTTCACTGACTCCCATGACCCCGCGTACCCCGTCGTTGCCTTCTTCACCAGCAGGTGAGGGGGAGGAGCCCGAGTCAGGTGACATTTGTCTCTGCTGGTTTGGATAACTGTATTTTTTTATTTTTTTAACTTCAGGGTGGTGAAGGCCGGCAGCGAGCTGACCTGGAATTACGCTGCCAACAGACACACCACCCCGGAGGACAAACAGGAAGTTCCCTGTCTGTGTTGTAGCGACGGCTGCCGGGAATGGCTTCACCTGGAGGAGAACTTCTGCGACATGCTGGAAGTCGAAGGCCCGTGATTCACCACGCAAGTCCTGCTGTTTTTCTGTTTTTCATGAATGACCTCTCTTTCTTACCACAGTTTTTTAATAAAATATTTTTACATTTAACACAAAAGGGCTGAAGTTGTTTTATTTTTTATAAAGTGTGTCAAAAATGTGATTCTGTACAATTAAAAAGCAGTGATGCTTTTATTTTGAAACTCAAGTAATGGTATATCATTTATTTTGAAACTACAGTGCACTGGAATGTCAGAGTTAGGGACGTTCCAACTGGAACATCAACGGAACGTTCGAGCCCAGGGCGTTCCATCTGGAACGTCACTGGAACGTCTGAGTATAGTACGTTTATTTTTTACAAAGTGTGTCAAAAATGTGAATTGTACAATTAAAAAGCAGTGATGCTTTTATTTTGAAACTCAATAGTATATAATTTATTTTGAAACTAGAGTGCACTGGAATGTCCGAGTTAGGAACGTTCCATCTGGAACGTCCGAGTTAGAGACGTTCCATCTGGAACATCACAGGAACTTCCGAGTATAGGATGTTTATTTTATATAAAGTGTGTCAAAAATGTGATTTTGTACAATTAAAAAGCAGTGATGCTTTTATTTTGAAACTCAAGTAATGGTATATAATTTATTTTGAAACTAGAGTGCACTGGAATGTCCGAGTTAGGGACGCTCCATCTGGAACGTCCGAGTTAGAGACGTTCCATCTGGAACGTCACAGGAACTTCCGAGTTAGGGAAGTTTCAACTGGAACATCAACGGAACGTTCGAGCTCGGGGTGTTCCATCTGGAACGTCACTGGAGTTAGGGGCGTTCCATTTGGAACGTCACTGGAACGTCTGAGTATAGTACGTTTATTTTTTACAAAGTGTGTCAAAAATGTGAATTGTACAATTAAAAAAACAGTGAGGCTTTTATTTTGAAACTCCATTGTATATAATTTATTTTGAAACTAGAGTGCACTGGAATGTCCGAGTTAGGGACGTTCCATCTGGAACGTCCGAGTTAGAGACGTTCCATCTAGAACATCACAGGAACTTCAGAGTATAGGATGTTTATTTTATATAAAGTGTGTCAAAAATGTGATTTTGTACAATTAAAAAGCAGTGATGCTTTTATTTTGAAACTCAAGTAATGGTATATAATTTATTTTGAAACTAGAGTGCACTGGAATGTCCGAGTTAGGGACGCTCCATCTGGAACGTCCGAGTTAGAGACGTTCCATCTGGAACGTCACAGGAACTTCCGAGTTAGGGGCTTTCCATCTGGAACGTCCGAGTTAGGGACGTTTATTTTTTAAAAAGTGTGTCAAAAATGTGAATTGTACAATTAAAAAAAACAGTGATGCTTTTATTTTGAAACTCGATAGTATATAATTTATTTTGAAACTAGAGTGCACTGGAATGTCCGAGTTAGGAACGTTCCATCTGGAACGTCCGAGTTAGGAACGTTCCATCTGGAACGTCCGAGTTAGAGACGTTCCATCTGGAACATCACTGGAACTTCCGAGTATAGGATGTTTATTTATTTTTTTGCTTTTATTTTGAAACTCAATAGTATATAATTTATTTTGAAACTAGAGTGCACTGGAATGTCCGAGTTAGGGACGTTCCATCTGGAACGTCCGAGTTAGGCACGTTCCATCTGGAACGTCCGAGTTAGAGACGTTCCATCTGGAACATCACTGGAACTTCCGAGTATAGGATGTTTATTTATTTTTTTGCTTTTATTTTGAAACTCAATAGTATATAATTTATTTTGAAACTAGAGTGCACTGGGACGTCCGAATTAAACTCAAAAAACGCACGTTGTTTCCGCTTTTATTGTGAAGAGGCGCATTTGTTGCTGTCGCCGCTTTTATTGTGGAAGTCCAGGCCGGATGCGGCTTGTTGTTTACATAATGTCAGTCAGCCACGACCGTCCTCATACACCTTCTCCGACCATGAGCGCGCTTGTCCTCCTCGGCCTCAGCCTGGCCTCCCTCCTCGGGCCCGTGTCCGCATGCAGGTTCCGGATCCCGCCTCACGACCAGGTGGCCCGGGTCGCGCGCTTCGTCGCGCACCAGTGCGACTGGGCGTCCATGGCCACCGTCTCCACGCACACGCCGGTGGTGGGTCAGCCGTTCTCCAACGTGTTTTCGGTCAGTGACGGACCCCACGACACCGGCTCCGGGGTTCCGTACATGTACCTGACCCGCATGGAGATCTCCGTCCAGGACCTGCAGGTAGCGCTGTTTCAGACACGCTCGTGCTGCTCATTTACCGGCCCGGCGGTGAAATTAACTGTTTAATTTGAAAATAAAATAAAATAAAAAAATTAATTATGCAACTTGCTTAAAGTCACGTGACTGGCTCAAGTTTTTACACAGCGTGACTCAGCGCTTCTGCTGCGTCACGTGACTCATCGCTTCTGCAGCGTCACATGACTCAGCGGTTCTGCTGCGTCACATGACTCGTTAGAAATGAGTCAGCAGAAAAGACAACTTACAAAATCATGCACTTGTGGATGTGTGCAGACATCTGCGTGAACTTCCACACACCTCGTAGTACTCCAGGCTTTTGTGAGCACCGGTTTGTGCAGTTTTGTGTTAATTTGTGAGCTGCTCTTTTCAGCAGTAAAATACGTTTTTAATCCCCAAGAGAGAACTTGAGTTAATACGTCAGGAGATGTTTCCTTCAGCAGATGTTTCCTTCGGCACCAGGAACCCTCGGTAGACGTTTCCTTCGGCACCAGGAACCCCCGGTAGAAGTTTCCTGCGGCACCAGGAACCCCCGGTAGAAGTTTCCTGCGGCACCGGGAACCCTCGGTAGACGTTTCCTGCGGCACCGGGAACCCTCGGCAGACGATTTCCTTCGCCACCGGGAACCCTCGGTAGACGTTTCCTTCGCCACCGGGAACCCTCGGTAGACGTTTCCTTCGCCACCGGGAACCCTCGGTAGACGTTTCCTTCGCCACCGGGAACCCTCGGTAGACGTTTCCTTCGGCAACGGGAACCCTCGGTAGACGTTTCCTTCGCCACCGGGAACCCTCGGCAGACTTTTCCTTCGGCAGTGGGAACCCTCGGCAGACGATTTCCTTCACAACCGGGAACCCTCGGTAGACTTTTCCTTCAGCACCAGGAACCCTCGGTAGATGTTTCCCTCGGCAGACGTTTCCTTCGGCAGTGGGAACCCTCGGCAGACGATTTCCTTCACCACCGGGAACCCTCGGTAGACTTTTCCTTCGGCACCGGGAACCCTCAGTAGACGTTTCCTTCGGCACCAGGAACCCTCGGTAGATGTTTCCCTCGGCAGACGTTTCCCTTCGGCAGTGGGAACCCTCGGCAGACGATTTCCTTCACCACCGGGAACCCTCGGTAGACTTTTCCTTCAGCACCGGGAACCCTTGGCAGACGTTTCCTTCGACAGCGGGAACCCTCGGTAGATGTTTCCTTCGGCACCAGGAACCCTCGGTAGACGTTTCCCTTCGGCACCGGGAACCCTCGGTAGATGTTTCCTGTCTGACTTCATCAGACTCTCATGGTCTCAGAGTTCTTGTTCTTCCTTGTTGCTTCAGGTCATTGAGGTGCTTGGACGTTCCCGTCTACACAGCTCTCTTTCATTGTTTTGATGTAGATCAGAACAATGTTCTCCACCAGTGAGGAACATATGGCAGCACCAAAAGACTAGGGACAACGATTGTAGATACATGAGCAAACTAGTGTTTAGATGTATTTTATTTTATATTAGTCCGTAGGTTTAGTTGGTTATGTACGTCTTTAAAGCCAACCTCCCCTCAGGGATCGGTGGTATTTCTGATGCTAACAAGACCACGGATCCCGTTCCTACCGGCGTTCCTGCTACACTCCACTGGATGTCTGTTGTGGATACTAGTTGCCTGCATCACATGATTTCCTTCTCTGATTGGTTGGATGTCCGACCAACGGTGTCCAGAGGCACTTTTTTTCTGTCTGTTGGTAGCAGCTTCTGGAAACCAAAGTCCAGTTCAGAGGAACCAGACTGGGTCTTTATATTGAAGAGTTTACTGGACAGCATGGGGATGTCCACTCCTGGCAGTCCCATCCCACACCTCACCTGTCCTCTGTCCTGTAGGTGAACCCCCAGGCGTCCCTGTCCATGTCTCTGGCTCAGACTGACTACTGCAGACAGCAGGGCTTCGACCCTCAGAGTCCTCTCTGCGCCCACGTCATCCTTTCTGGATCAGTGCTTGAGGTACCCAGACACGCAAACACACCCGTCCACACCAGTCCACACCAGGTCACACCAGTTGACACCAGTTCACACCCGTCCACACCAGTTCACACCCGTCCACACCAGTTCACACCCGTCCACACCAGTTCACACCAGTTCACACCAGGTCACACCAGTCCACACCAGGTCACACCAGTTGACACCAGTTCACACCCGTCCACACCAGTTCACACCCGTCCACACCAGTTCACACCCATCCACACCAGTTCACACCCGTCCACACCAGTTCACACCAGGTCACACCAGTTCACACCAGTTCACACCAGTTCACACCAGGTCACACCAGTCCACACCAGTCCACACCAGTCCACACCAGTCCACACCAGTTCACACCAGTTCACACCAGTCCACACCAGTCCACACCCATCCACACCAGTTCACACCAGTCCACACCAGTCCACACCAGTCCACACCCATCCACACCAGTCCACACCAGTCCACACCAGTCCACACCAGTTCACACCAGGTCACACCAGTTCACACCAGTTCACACCCGTCCACACCAGTTCACACCAGGTCACACCAGTTCACACCAGTTCACACCAGTCCACACCAGTTCACACCAGTCCCGCACCCATCCACACCAGTTCACACCCGTCCACACCAGTTCACACCAGGTCACACCAGTTCACACCAGTTCACACCCGTCCACACCCGTCCTCACCCGTCCACACCCATCCACACCCGTCCACACCCATCCACACCAGTTCACACCCGTCCACACCAGTTCACACCCGTCCACACCCATCCACACCCGTCCACACCAGTTCACACCAGGTCACACCAGTTCACACCAGTTCACACCAGTCCACACCAGTTCACACCAGTCCCGCACCCATCCACACCAGTTCACACCCGTCCACACCAGTTCACACCAGGTCACACCAGTTCACACCAGTTCACACCCGTCCACACCCGTCCTCACCCGTCCACACCCATCCACACCCGTCCACACCCATCCACACCAGTTCACACCCGTCCACACCAGTTCACACCCGTCCACACCAGTTCACACCCGTCCACACCCATCCACACCCGTCCACACCCATCCACACCAGTTCACACCAGTTCACACCCGTCCACACCCGTCCTCACCAGTCCACACCCATCCACACCAGTCCACACCCGTCCACACCAGTCTACACCGGTTCTGCACAAGTTGTAGTCTCACCAGTTACCTGATCCACAGGTGAACGGGACAGAGGGGGACTTCGCCAAGAAAGCTCTGTTCAGCCGCCACCCAGAGATGATCGACTGGCCAGTTGACCACAACTGGTTCTTTGCCAAGTTCAACATCACACAGGTACCCGTGTGGCCTGTGTCGCCTGTGTCACCTGTACAGGGGATGAACCCGGGTTCCCAACAGCAGCTGACATCTCCTGATGTGTGTCTTCTATCTCCGTGTCTCAGGTGTGGGTGCTGGATTACTTTGGCGGAGTGAAGACGGTCACTCCAGAGGAATACTTCCAGGCGTCGCCGCACAGGAAGCACTGACGGTGAGGCCTGCTGGTCCCTGTAGTTCTAACCGCCCTGTTTGTAGTCCTCAGTAGAGCGTAACCATAGGCCGTATATAACAATGGACGAAGCATTCGCTGCCGTGGGCGGAGCTGGCGGGAACACGCCCCCTGCGTCAGCCGTGTCCAGCGGGATAAACCGTCTTACATACTGTTAGACGGCCGTGTCAAAACGGATCATTGCCTTTAGCCGACGCTGGTTAATAAAAGCGGGTGGTTACATCTGTAAACGCAGTAGCACGAGTACAAATCAGGAAGTACGGCTGGCGATGGGCTGCGCCGACGTTAATGCTTCACACCAACTCTGCTGTCGTGGTACAGACACGTCCCCAGAGTCGCCGGGGATGTGAAACCAAACGACTGATCCAGATATGAGGTCTAACGGTGAAATATGTTGTTATGTTTCAGCGACCTGAAAACCTGCCGCGGGCCGGCGCTTTGAATCACCGCCGGCGTCCTCGCTGTGCTGGAATCGTCACCAGGAGCCGCAGTTTGATCAGTCTAAGATTGCCGACTCACTTCAGCTACGCTGTCCTTCATTTCTTTTATATATGCTGATTTTATCCATTGTTGTTTTATCTGGTTTTACGTGTTCTTGGGTTTCATGAGAGGCGCTTATAAATAAAACGTATTATTATTAATAAAGCTGCCTATGTAACAATACCACCTCTGACCACATGGGGTCAGTAGATCACATGGAAGTTCAGCAGTCACTTCCTGCCGTAGGAGCCAACCAGGCGCACCTCTAGTGGAACAATGTGGTATTGCAGGACGTGCCGGACCGTCCTCACTCATCAGTATGTGGCGCCGCAGTATGCCCTCGTGTGGGTATGAGTGGTATTGCTGGCTGTACTTTTGTTACGTTAAATTGTTCCCCGTTCATGACTTTTCTAAAATTTTAACCTACAAATAGTATTTGATCCAGATCAGTTTGTTCAAAGGAAACAAGAGTTCTGTAGTCAGAACCGAGTCCATAAATGCTGGATTTTTAAAAACAGAAAACAGTGAATTTGTTTCCTGATGAATCGTCTGTAAACATTCACCTTTACCTGAAACACAGGTGTTTGCTGTGTGGCTGCAGCGTGAGCGTAGTGGTAGTACTGCAGTTGGACCACTGGGGGAGCTGATGGGTGACCAGTGAAACCATGACGGTCTTGAGCTGGTCCATCAGACATCTCTGCCAGTGGTCGGTAGAGGAAGCGCAGGTCTGGATCCGGACGTTGGTGGTCGGTAGAGGAACCGCAGGTCTGGATCCGGACGTTGGTGGTCGGTAGAGGAACCGCAGGTCTGGAACCGGACGTTGGTGGTTGGTAGAGGAACCGCAGGTCTGGATCCGGACGATGGCGGTCGGTAGAGGAACCGCAGGTCTGGAACCGGACGTTGGTGGTTGGTAGAGGAACCGCAGGTCTGGATCCGGACGTTGGTGGTTGGTAGAGGAACCGCAGGTCTGGATCTGGACGTTGGTGGTTGGTAGAGGAACCGCAGGTCTGGATCCGGACGTTGGTGGTTGGTAGAGGAACCGCAGGTCTGGATCTGGACGTTGGTGGTCGGTAGAGGAACCGCAGGTCTGGAACCGGACGTTGGTGGTTGGTAGAGGAACCGCAGGTCTGGATCCGGACGATGGCGGTCGGTAGAGGAACCGCAGGTCTGGATCCGGACGTTGGTGGTTGGTAGAGGAACCGCAGGTCTGGATCCGGACGTTGGTGGTTGGTAGAGGAACCGCAGGTCTGGATCCGGACGTTGGTGGTTGGTAGAGGAATCGCAGATCCAGACCCTGGTGGTCGGTAGAGGAACCGCAGGTCTGGATCCGGACGTTGGTGGTCGGTAGAGGAACCGCAGGTCCAGATCCAGACCCTAGTGGTCAGTAGAGGAATCGCAGGTCCAGATCCAGACCCTGGTGGTCGGTAGAGGAACCGCAGGTCCAGATCCAGACCCTGGTGGTCAGTAGAGGAATTGCAGGTCCAGATCCAGACCCTGGTGGTCGGTAAAGGTACTGCAGGCCCAGATCCAGCGTTCCGGGTGTCTGCTTCCAGAGGGACAGTGCTGCTTAAGGAGTGTTTTGGTTTTCTGTTTGATTTTCTCTGATTTGAAGCTTTATTGTGTCTGATGTGAACAGACTTGCGCTGATTTTGTTTTGAAGAAGAAACTGCACTTTAATAGCAGCTGGTTGAAACACGTCAGGGTCCCTCAGCCTCCACTTGTAGCGCAGGTTTATTGGCCTGCGGCTCGCCTAGTTTAGATAAATTTAGTTAATCTGGAGTTAAAATCCCCACGAGACTGTTGCAGTTCAGGTACTTCAGAGCCACAAGTCACATGTCGGCTATAGATTTATATTTAAATGACGTTTCTGACATATTCCTGCACAAACAACAGGATTGGAAGAAAAAGTGTCTTAAATTGAAAAATGCTCTTGTGTGCTCGCGTGGAGGCGGGGCAGTTCTCAAACAGTGGGTGGGGCTTTTTTGGGAGCCAGCTGAGGGGCGGGGTTTAAGAGTGTTTCGTATTCTACTAAACTATTCTACTTTTTGGTGTGAAATTGTATTTTTTACGAGTTTAATAAAATTTGTATATAAAATCTTTTGTGTGTTGTTATTGTTAATATAAACTGCGAGCACATGTAAGTTTAGTAAGGGTGGCGGTGAGAAGCCTCAGTGTTGTCTGGCTCAATTTAGAACCGCATAATCTGGCTCTAAAAGCTCGATTTAGAACCACATTATTTGGTTCTAATAGCTCAATTTAGTACCGCATAATTGGCTCTAAATGCTTGATTTAGAACTGCATTATCTGGTTCTAATAACTCAACTTAGAACCGCGTTATCTGGCCCTAAAAGTTCGATTTCGAACCGCGTTATATGGCTCTAAAAGCTCCATTTACAACAATGTCATCTGGCTATGAAAGCTTGATTTAGAACCATGTTATCTGGCTCTAAAAGCTCCATTTAGAACCACGTCATGGGGCTCTAAGAGCTCGATTTAGAACCGCCTCATCTGGTTCTGAGAGCTCTATTCAGAACTGCATAATCCGGCTCTAATAACTCAATTTAGAACCGCATTATCTGGTTCTAATAAGTCAATTTAGAACCACATTATCTGGCTCTAGTAGCTTGATTTAGAACTGCATTATCTGGTTCTAATAATTCAACCTAGAACTGCATTATCTGGCTGTAATAGCTGGATTTAAAACCACATTATCTGGCTCTAATAGCTTGATTTAGAACCACATTATCTGGCTCTAATAGCTTGATTTAGAACCACATTATCTGGCTCTAATAGCTTGATTTAGAACCGCATTATCTGGTTCTAATAGCTCAATTTAGAACCGCATAATCTGGCTCTAAAAGCTTGATTTAGAACCACGTCATCTGGCTGTAATAGCTGGATTTAGAACCACATTATCTGGCTCTAATAGCTTGATTTAGAACCACATTATCTGGCTCTAATAGCTTGATTTAGAACCACATTATCTGGTTCTAATAGCCCAATTTAGAACCGCATAATCTGGCTCTAAAAGCTCGATTTAGAACCACGTCATCTGGTTGTAATAGCTGGATTTAGAACCACATTATCTGGCTTTAATAGCTTGATTTAGAACCACATTATCTGGCTCTAATAGGTTGATTTAGAACCACATTATCTGGTTCTAATAGCTCAATTTAGAACCGCATAATCTGGCTCTAAGAGCTCGATTTAGAACCGCCTCATCTGGTTCTGAGAGCTCGATTCAGAACTGCATAATCCGGCTCTAATAACTCAATTTAGAACCACATTATCTGGCTCTAATAACTTGATTTAGAACCACATTATCTGGTTCTAATAGCTCAATTTAGAACCGCATAATCTGGTTCTAATAAGTCAATTTAGAACCACATTTTCTGGCTCTAGTAGCTTGATTTAGAACTGCATTATCTGGTTCTAATAACTCAACTTAGAACTGCATTATCTGGCTGTAATAGCTGGATTTAGAACCACATTATCTGGCTCTAATAGCTTGATTTAGATCCACGTCATGGGGCTCTAAGAGCTCGATTTAGAACCGCCTCATCTGGTTCTGAGAGCTCGATTCAGAACTGCATAATCCGGCTCTAATAACTCAATTTAGAACCGCATTAACTGGTTCTAATAAGTCAATTTAGAACCACATTATCTGGCTCTAATAGCTTGATTTAGAACCACATTATCTGGTTCTAATAGCTCAATTTAGAACCGCATAATCTGGCTCTAAAAGCTCGATTTAGAACCACGTCATCTGGCTGTAATAGCTCGATTTAGAACCACGTCATCTGGCTCTAATAGCTTGATTTAGAACCACATTATCTGGCTCTAATAGCTCGATTTAGAACCACGTCATCTGGCTCTTATATGTTGATTTAGAACCACATTATCTGGTTCTAATAGCTCAATTTAGAACCGCATAATCTGGCTCTAAGAGCTCGATTTAGAACCGCCTCATCTGGTTCTGACAGCTCGATTCAGAACTGCATAATCCGGCTCTAATAACTCAATTTAGAACCACATTATCTGGCTCTAATAACTTGATTTAGAACCACATTATCTGGTTCTAATAGCTCAATTTAGAACCGCATAATCTGGTTCTAATAAGTCAATTTAGAACCACATTTTCTGGCTCTAGTAGCTTGATTTAGAACTGCATTATCTGGTTCTAATAACTCAACTTAGAACTGCATTATCTGGCTGTAATAGCTGGATTTAGAACCACATTATCTGGCTCTAATAGCTTGATTTAGATCCACGTCATGGGGCTCTAAGAGCTCGATTTAGAACCGCCTCATCTGGTTCTGAGAGCTCGATTCAGAACTGCATAATCCGGCTCTAATAACTCAATTTAGAACCGCATTATCTGGTTCTAATAAGTCAATTTAGAACCACATTATCTGGCTCTAGTAGCTTGATTTAGAACTGCATTATCTGGTTCTAATAACTCAACTTAGAACTGCATTAGGGCAGTTGCCGTGGGCGGAGCTGGCGGGAACACGCCCCCTGCGTCAGCCGTGTCCAGCGGGATAAACCGTCTTACATACTGTTAGACGGCCGTGTCAAAACGGATCATTGCCTTTAGCCGACGCTGGTTAATAAAAGCGGGTGGTTACATCTGTAAACGCAGTAGCACGAGTACAAATCAGGAAGTACGGCTGGCGATGGGCTGCGCCGACGTTAATGCTTCACACCAACTCTGCTGTCGTGGTACAGACACATCCCCAGAGTCGCCGGGGATGTGAAACCAAACGACTGATCCAGATATGAGGTCTAACGGTGAAATATGTTGTTATGTTTCAGCGACCTGAAAACCTGCCGCGGGCCGGCGCTTTGAATCACCGCCGGCGTCCTCGCTGTGCTGGAATCGTCACCAGGAGCCGCAGTTTGATCAGTCTAAGATTGCCGACTCACTTCAGCTACGCTGTCCTTCATTTCTTTTATATATGCTGATTTTATCCATTGTTGATTTATCTGGTTTTACGTGTTCTTGGGTTTCATGAGAGGCGCTTATAAATAAAACGTATTATTATTAATAAAGCTGCCTATGTAACAATACCACCTCTGACCACATGGGGTCAGTAGATCACATGGAAGTTCAGCAGTCACTTCCTGCCGTAGGAGCCAACCAGGCGCACCTCTAGTGGAACAATGTGGTATTGCAGGACGTGCCGGACCGTCCTCACTCATCAGTATGTGGCGCCGCAGTATGCCCTCGTGTGGGTATGAGTGGTATTGCTGGCTGTACTTTTGTTACGTTAAATTGTTCCCCGTTCATGACTTTTCTAAAATTTTAACCTACAAATAGTATTTGATCCAGATCAGTTTGTTCAAAGGAAACAAGAGTTCTGTAGTCAGAACCGAGTCCATAAATGCTGGATTTTTAAAAACAGAAAACAGTGAATTTGTTTCCTGATGAATCGTCCGTAAACATTCACCTTTACCTGAAACACAGGTGTTTGCTGTGTGGCTGCAGCGTGAGCGTAGTGGTAGTACTGCAGTTGGACCACTGGGGGAGCTGATGGGTGACCAGTGAAACTATGACGGTCTTGAGCTGGTCCATCAGACATCTCTGCCAGTGGTCGGTAGAGGAACCGCAGGTCTGGATCCGGACGTTGGTGGTCGGTAGAGGAACCGCAGGTCTGGATCCGGACGTTGGTGGTCGGTAGAGGAACCGCAGGTCTGGAACCGGACGTTGGTGGTTGGTAGAGGAACCGCAGGTCTGGATCCGGACGATGGCGGTCGGTAGAGGAACCGCAGGTCTGGATCCGGACGTTGGTGGTTGGTAGAGGAACCGCAGGTCTGGATCCGGACGTTGGTGGTTGGTAGAGGAACCGCAGGTCTGGATCTGGACGTTGGTGGTTGGTAGAGGAACCGCAGGTCTGGATCCGGACGTTGGTGGTTGGTAGAGGAACCGCAGGTCTGGATCCGGACGTTGGTGGTTGGTAGAGGAACCGCAGGTCTGGATCTGGACGTTGGTGGTTGGTAGAGGAACCGCAGGTCTGGATCCGGACAATGGCGGTCGGTAGAGGAACCGCAGGTCTGGATCCGGACGTTGGTGGTCGGTAGAGGAACCGCAGGTCTGGAACCGGACGTTGGTGGTTGGTAGAGGAACCGCAGGTCTGGATCCGGACAATGGCGGTCGGTAGAGGAACCGCAGGTCTGGATCCGGATGTTGGTGGTTGGTAGAGGAACCGCAGGTCTGGATCCGGACAATGGCGGTCGGTAGAGGAACCGCAGGTCTGGATCTGGACGTTGGTGGTTGGTAGAGGAATCGCAGATCCAGACCCTGGTGGTCGGTAGAGGAACCGCAGGTCTGGATCCGGACGTTGGTGGTCGGTAGAGGAACCGCAGGTCCAGATCCAGACCCTAGTGGTCAGTAGAGGAATCGCAGGTCCAGATCCAGACCCTGGTGGTCGGTAGAGGAACCGCAGGTCCAGATCCAGACCCTGGTGGTCAGTAGAGGAATTGCAGGTCCAGATCCAGACCCTGGTGGTCGGTAAAGGTACTGCAGGCCCAGATCCAGCGTTCCGGGTGTCTGCTTCCAGAGGGACAGTGCTGCTTAAGGAGTGTTTTGGTTTTCTGTTTGATTTTCTCTGATTTGAAGCTTTATTGTGTCTGATGTGAACAGACTTGCGCTGATTTTGTTTTGAAGAAGAAACTGCACTTTAATAGCAGCTGGTTGAAACACGTCAGGGTCCCTCAGCCTCCACTTGTAGCGCAGGTTTATTGGCCTGCGGCTCGCCTAGTTTAGATAAATTTAGTTAATCTGGAGTTAAAATCCCCACGAGACTGTTGCAGTTCAGGTACTTCAGAGCCACAAGTCACATGTCGGCTATAGATTTATATTTAAATGACGTTTCTGACATATTCCTGCACAAACAACAGGATTGGAAGAAAAAGTGTCTTAAATTGAAAAATGCTCTTGTGTGCTCGCGTGGAGGCGGGGCAGTTCTCAAACAGTGGGTGGGGCTTTTTTGGGAGCCAGCTGAGGGGCGGGGTTTAAGAGTGTTTCGTATTCTACTAAACTATTCTACTTTTTGGTGTGAAATTGTATTTTTTACGAGTTTAATAAAATTTGTATATAAAATCTTTTGTGTGTTGTTATTGTTAATATAAACTGCGAGCACATGTAAGTTTAGTAAGGGTGGCGGTGAGAAGCCTCAGTGTTGTCTGGCTCAATTTAGAACAGCATAATCTGGCTCTAAAAGCTCGATTTAGAACCACATTATTTGGTTCTAATAGCTCAATTTAGTACCGCATAATTGGCTCTAAATGCTTGATTTAGAACTGCATTATCTGGTTCTAATAACTCAACTTAGAACCGCGTTATCTGGCCCTAAAAGTTCGATTTCGAACCGCGTTACATGGCTCTAAAAGCTCCATTTACAACAATGTCATCTGGCTATGAAAGCTTGATTTAGAACCATGTTATCTGGCTCTAAAAGCTCCATTTAGAACCACGTCATGGGGCTCTAAGAGCTCGATTTAGAACCGCCTCATCTGGTTCTGAGAGCTCTATTCAGAACTGCATAATCCGGCTCTAATAACTCAATTTAGAACCGCATTATCTGGTTCTAATAAGTCAATTTAGAACCACATTATCTGGCTCTAGTAGCTTGATTTAGAACTGCATTATCTGGTTCTAATAATTCAACCTAGAACTGCATTATCTGGCTGTAATAGCTGGATTTAAAACCACATTATCTGGCTCTAATAGCTTGATTTAGAACCACATTATCTGGCTCTAATAGCTTGATTTAGAACCACATTATCTGGCTCTAATAGCTTGATTTAGAACCACATTATCTGGTTCTAATAGCTCAATTTAGAACCGCATAATCTGGCTCTAAAAGCTTGATTTAGAACCACGTCATCTGGCTGTAATAGCTGGATTTAGAACCACATTATCTGGCTCTAATAGCTTGATTTAGAACCACATTATCTGGCTCTAATAGCTTGATTTAGAACCACATTATCTGGTTCTAATAGCCCAATTTAGAACCGCATAATCTGGCTCTAAAAGCTCGATTTAGAACCACGTCATCTGGTTGTAATAGCTGGATTTAGAACCACATTATCTGGCTTTAATAGCTTGATTTAGAACCACATTATCTGGCTCTAATAGGTTGATTTAGAACCACATTATCTGGTTCTAATAGCTCAATTTAGAACCGCATAATCTGGCTCTAAGAGCTCGATTTAGAACCGCCTCATCTGGTTCTGAGAGCTCGATTCAGAACTGCATAATCCGGCTCTAATAACTCAATTTAGAACCACATTATCTGGCTCTAATAACTTGATTTAGAACCACATTATCTGGTTCTAATAGCTCAATTTAGAACCGCATAATCTGGTTCTAATAAGTCAATTTAGAACCACATTTTCTGGCTCTAGTAGCTTGATTTAGAACTGCATTATCTGGTTCTAATAACTCAACTTAGAACTGCATTATCTGGCTGTAATAGCTGGATTTAGAACCACATTATCTGGCTCTAATAGCTTGATTTAGATCCACGTCATGGGGCTCTAAGAGCTCGATTTAGAACCGCCTCATCTGGTTCTGAGAGCTCGATTCAGAACTGCATAATCCGGCTCTAATAACTCAATTTAGAACCGCATTAACTGGTTCTAATAAGTCAATTTAGAACCACATTATCTGGCTCTAATAGCTTGATTTAGAACCACATTATCTGGTTCTAATAGCTCAATTTAGAACCGCATAATCTGGCTCTAAAAGCTCGATTTAGAACCACGTCATCTGGCTGTAATAGCTCGATTTAGAACCACGTCATCTGGCTCTAATAGCTTGATTTAGAACCACATTATCTGGCTCTAATAGCTCGATTTAGAACCACGTCATCTGGCTCTTATAGGTTGATTTAGAACCACATTATCTGGTTCTAATAGCTCAATTTAGAACCGCATAATCTGGCTCTAAGAGCTCGATTTAGAACCGCCTCATCTGGTTCTGACAGCTCGATTCAGAACTGCATAATCCGGCTCTAATAACTCAATTTAGAACCACATTATCTGGCTCTAATAACTTGATTTAGAACCACATTATCTGGTTCTAATAGCTCAATTTAGAACCGCATAATCTAGTTCTAATAAGTCAATTTAGAACCACATTTTCTGGCTCTAGTAGCTTGATTTAGAACTGCATTATCTGGTTCTAATAACTCAACTTAGAACTGCATTATCTGGCTGTAATAGCTGGATTTAGAACCACATTATCTGGCTCTAATAGCTTGATTTAGATCCACGTCATGGGGCTCTAAGAGCTCGATTTAGAACCGCCTCATCTGGTTCTGAGAGCTCGATTCAGAACTGCATAATCCGGCTCTAATAACTCAATTTAGAACCGCATTATCTGGTTCTAATAAGTCAATTTAGAACCACATTATCTGGCTCTAGTAGCTTGATTTAGAACTGCATTATCTGGTTCTAATAACTCAACTTAGAACTGCATTATCTGGCTGTAATAGCTGGATTTAAAACCACATTATCTGGCTCTAATAGCTTGATTTAGAACCACATTATCTGGCTCTAATAGCTTGATTTAGAACCACATTATCTGGTTCTAATAGCTCAATTTAGAACCGCATAATCTGGCTCTAAAAGCTCGATTTAGAACCACGTCATCTGGCTGTAATAGCTGGATTTAGAACCACATTATCTGGCTCTAATAGCTTGATTTAGAACCACATTATCTGGCTCTAATAGCTTGATTTAGAACCACATTATCTGGCTCTAATAGGTTGATTTAGAACCACATTATCTGGTTCTAATAGCTCAATTTAGAACCGCATAATCTGGCTCTAAGAGCTCGATTTAGAACCGCCTCATCTGGTTCTGAGAGCTCGATTCAGAACTGCATAATCCGGCTCTAATAACTCAATTTAGAACCACATTATCTGGCTCTAATAACTTGATTTAGAACCACATTATCTGGTTCTAATAGCTCAATTTAGAACTGCATAATCTGGTTCTAATAAGTCAATTTAGAACCACATTATCTGGCTCTAGTAGCTTGATTTAGAACTGCATTATCTGGTTCTAATAACTCAACTTAGAACTGCATTATCTGGCTGTAATAGCTTGATTTAGAACCACATTATCTGGCTCTAATAGCTTGATTTAGAACCACGTCATGGGGCTCTATGAGCTCGATTTGGAACCGCCTCATTTGGTTCTGAGAGCTCGATTCAGAACTGCATAATCCGGCTCTAATAACTCAATTTAGAACCGCATTATCTGGTTCTAATAAGTCAATTTAGAACCACATTATCTGGCTCTAGTAGCTTGATTTAGAACTGCATTATCTGGTTCTAATAACTCAACTTAGAACTGCATTATCTGGCTGTAATAGCTGGATTTAAAACCACATTATCTGGCTCTAATAGCTTGATTTAGAACCACATTATCTGGCTCTAATAGCTTGATTTAGAACCACATTATCTGGTTCTAATAGCTCAATTTAGAACCGAATAATCTGGCTCTAAAAGCTCGATTTAGAACCACGTCATCTGGCTGTAATAGCTGGATTTAGAACCACATTATCTGGCTCTAATAGTTTGATTTAGAACCACATTATCTGGCTCTAATAGCTTGATTTAGAACCACATTATCTGGCTCTGATAGGTTGATTCAGAACCACATTATCTGGTTCTAATAGCTCAATTTAGAACCGCATAATCTGGCTGTAAAAGCTCAATTTAGAACCACGTAATCTTGCTCTAATAGCTCAATTTAGAACCGCCTCATCTGGTTCTGAGAGCTTGATTTAGAACTGCATAATCCGGCTCTAATAACTTGATTTAGAACTGCATTATCTGGTTCTAATAACTCAACTTAGAACCGCATTATCTGGCCCTAAAAGTTCGATTTAAAACCGTGTTATCTGGCTCTGATAACTATATTTAGAACCGTGTTATCTGGCTCTAAAAGCTCCATTTAGAACCACGTCATCTGGCCATGAAAGCTTGATTTAGAACCGCATTATCTGGTTCTAATAGCTCGATTTAGAACCACATTATTTCGCTCTAATAGCTTAATATAGAACCACATTATCTGGTTCTAATAGCTCAATTTAGAACCGCATTATCTGGCTCTAATAGCTCGATTTAGAACCACATTATCTGGCTCTAATAACTTGATTTAGAACCACATTATATGGTTCTAATAGCTCAATTTAGAACCGCATAATCTGGCTCTAAAAGCTCGATTTAGAACCACATTATTTGGTTCTAATAGCTCAATTCAGAACCGCATAATTGGCTCTAAATGCTTGATTTAGAACTGCATTATCTGGTTCTAATAACTCAACTTAGAACCGCATTATCTGGCTCTAAAAGCTCCATTTAGAACCACGTCATGGGGCTCTAAGAGCTCGATTTAGACCTGCATTATCTGGTTCTGAGAGCTCGATTCAGAACTGCATAATCCGGCTCTAATAACTCAATTTAGAACCACATTATCTGGTTCTAATAAGTCAATTTAGAACCACATTATCTGGCTCTAGTAGCTTGATTTAGAACTGCATTATCTGGTTCTAATAACTCAACTTAGAACTGCATTATCTGGCTCTAAAAGCTTGATTTAGAACCACGTCATCTGGCTGTAATAGCTTGATTTAGAACCGCATTATCTGGTTCTAATAGCTCAATTTAGAACCGCATAATCTGGCTCTAAAAGCTTGATTTAGAACCACGTCATCTGGCTCTAATAGCTTGATTTAGAACCACATTATCTGGTTCTAATAACTCAACTTAGAACCGCATTATCTGGCCCTAAAAGTTCGATTTAGAACCACGTCATCTGGCTATGATAACTATATTTAGAACCACGTTATCTGGCTCTAAAAGCTCGATTTAGAACCACGTCATCTGGCTGTAATAGCTGGATTTAGAACCGCATTATCTGGTTCTAACAGCTCAATTTAGAACCGCATAATCTGGCTCTAAAAGCTCGATTTAGAAACACGTCATCTGCCTCTAATAGCTGGATTTAGAATCACATTATCTGGTTCTAATAGCTCAATTTAGAACCGCATAATCTGGCTCTAAAAGCTTGATTTAGAACCGCATTATCTGGCCCTAAAAGCTCCATTTAGAACCACGTCATCTGGCTATGATAACTATATTTAGAACCACGTTATCTGGCTCTAAAAGCTCCATTTAGAACCACGTCATCTGGCTATGATAACTATATTTAGAACCACGTTATCTGGCTCTAAAAGCTCCATTTACAACCACGTCATCTGGCCATGAAAGCTTGTTTTAGAACCACGTTATCTGGCTCTAAAAGCTGGACTTAGAACCGCATTATCTGGCCCTAAATGTTCGATTTAAAACCGTGTTATCTGGCTCTGATAACTATATTTAGAACCGCATTATGTGGTTCTAATAAGTCAATTTAGAACCACATTATCTGGCTCTAATAGCTGGACTTAGAACCGCATTATCTGGCTCTAATAACTCAACTTAGAACCGCATTATTTGGCCCTAAAAGTTCGATTTAGAACCACGTGATCTGGCTCTGATAACTATATTTAGAACCACGTCATCTGGCTCTAAAAGCTCCATTTAGAACCACGTCATCTGGCTCTAATAGCTTGATTTAGAACCGCATTATCTGGTTCTAATAACTCAACTTAGAACCGCATTATCTGGCCCTAAAAGTTCAAATTAAGAACCACGTCATCTGGCTCTAAAAGCTCCATTTAGAACCACGTCATCTGGCTCTAATAGCTTGATTTAGAACCACATTATCAGGCTCTAATAACTCAATTTAGAACCGCATTATCTGGTTCTAATAACTCAACTTAGAACCGCATTATCTGGCCCTAAAAGTTCAAATTAAGAACCACGTCATCTGGCTCTAAAAGCTCCATTTAGAACCACGTCATGTGGCTCTAAGAGCTCGATTTAAACTATGTTTCAACTCTTTTCATTTCAGCACTAAACTGTAACTGCAGCTGAAGGTTTCTTCATTCGGCCACTGCGCTGTGATCCTACTTTTAATGTTTTTATTATGTAAAACACCTCAAACTGCCTTGTTGCTTCTAAAAAGAGATGTTTACGAGCAGAGTGATGACGCTGCTTCAGTCTCTGCTGCTGCTTCCACCTGAACAGGTGAGCCCAAACCACGCCCAGAACACGTCCAGACCACACCCACCACCACAGCGATGGTGCTAGGCTCAAACTGTCGTTGTGATGTGAAGAAGTTCAAGCAGTTTTCATAGAAAATCTCCAGACTGAACGTGAGCGTAACACCAGCGGTCAGGTCTGGTAGTGCGTTTCCGTCACCCCTGGATTTGTGCAAGACCAGGTCCTGTAAGTGAAACGGTACGGACTCAAAAAAACTCCAAAACATCAACTGAACCTTTTTGTTTCCAGGAGGTGGTGTTTGTAGACGATTCCATGATCCAGTTCATCACAAAGTGCCGCCGGTCGCCGGCCGGTCTAAAGTCATAAAATCGGGTTCCCAGCTGGTTTTGGCCTCATCGAGACCACGTCGTTGTGCTACAACATTTCCCTCTGAATGATCATCGGAGGGAAACCCTGGTGACGATGATTAAAAAACGGTGTTTGACACCAGTCAGAACTAAACGGCCACTTTCTGAATCCTTCTTAGTTTTGATGCACTAATACCTCCACGTGAAGTGAAACCATGGAACCTCTGTGGTTCTCCATCGACCAGCAAACATAAGAAGCTGGATTAAAGGTCTCGCCGTGTTTAGGACGCTGGGTTCCACCTTACGTTTAGAACCACACTTTAAAGTGATTTTAACCAAATAAAAGTAGGTTTTAAAGATCAGCTTGAGATCCACCAGATTTTACAACATTAACTCTCAGACAACTTTAGAGTTTGGTCCGTCTTTGACGGCACTGTCCTCCTAAATCCTCTGAAGGGGGTACTCAGTATTACCCACTTTACCCCTAAATTCGTGTATTTATTTCACGTCCGTTTGTAAGAAGGTTTCGTGTTTGTCCTGCAACCTTGAGGCTGCAAACGCAGCAGGTTTATTTATTTTATCATTATTAAATCCTGTAACAAAAGAAAAAAAACGGTTTAAAAATGTGGGGTTTCCGGGCGGGTTCGTGAGCGCGCTCGTGAGTGGGAGAAGCTTCGTGGACGCGTGCCGCGGCGCGTCACCTGCAGAGCTGCGCGCCGCCACTTCCTGCTCCGCTTCGGTACAACAGACGCGGACGCGCCGGCTGCTGTCACTCACTCCGCACATCCACCCGCACGACCGCCGCGCGAACACGCGTCCTGATCTGGAGAAACTGGTCCGGGATGGCGATCCAGATGTGGGCGTCCGGCCTGGTGCTCGTCGCCTCAGGGCTTCCCGGCGCAGGTAAGACGGGCGCACACCTGGACGCCTGGACGGTGACCCCACGTGACCCGTAAAACCCCTTTTTTCTTTACAGCAGTAGAAAGAAAAGAAAAGACAAAAGATTAACTAAACACAATCCCAGTGAGTTTTCTTCTGAAAATAACCGTTTTGCCCGGGAGTTGAAGAGATCACCGTTCAGAAGTCTTTGGTAAATAATTTTATTTGGAGTCGACTGAAATAAACGTTTGAAAACCAAACAGAAATAAACGCCGGAGCTGAAAGCAGGTGCGCCTCTGAACCTTCAAAAACGTTCAGACAAAGAGCTTCTGCACTTGTAAGTGAACGTGAAGCGGTTCCCATGTCAGAGTCTGGTTCTTCAGTACCAGGCCCCGGGGTTCCCCGGGTTCCCCGGGTTCCCCGGGTTCCCGGGGTTCGGTTGGCTCACGCGGGCCAGATCTGGACCAGTCTGGCCACCTGCTCGCAGTCTCCAACCCTGATCTGGTGGTGGTTTTGTCCTCGTGGACCTCAGGAACCTAACGTCTCCTCCGGTCGACGGGTAAAACGGAGAACAAAGACGGCGTCAGATGTCTTTGAGCCAGACTTTCTAAAAGTGTGCGCGGTGCTCAACAAGACAAAAGTGAGCCGTTTTCAGCTGCCGGCGCCGTGCTCGGGGTCAAGGCTCCGTTCCTCCTCACAGGAACCTTCCCCGGAACCCCGGGCTTGGGCTCCGTCCGCCTGCTCAGGTGACTTCAGCAGGACGGAGGACGGTGTGGAACGAGCAGATGGTTCTTTAACCTTCTTCTTTCAGTATTTTTTCAACCATCAAAAACCTAAATGAGCATTTCTGACAAATAAAATAAAAAAATAAAATCCAGTTAAACCAGTTCAGCTCAAATAAAGATAAAAATAGCAGGTTAATGTCTCATAAAAGCAGAGTTTGTAGTGTTTTTGCACGATTGTCCGTCTAAGACTTAATTAAACTTTACTGGTAATTAAAGACACGAAGCCATGAAACACTGAGATATTTAAGTTTTAATGCATGAAATAACTCAGATTACAAGCGTGTAATTTAATAACATAAACTGTGACGTAACGCGTGAAATACAAGTTCTAACGTTTGAAATAAAGACCAGTTTAAATTCATCTTAGTGTAAAAGCTGTAAATGTTCTAAAGTTAAATGTAAATTTAAACCACCTAAACCTTTTAGCAGTTGTAAATGTTCCAGTAAAAATATAAAACGGGAAATATATTAAAAGACCCGCTGAAACTGACTGAAATAACAAAGTTTAAAGCTTAAAAAATGGTTTCAACCGACAAAGACGGTGAAAGCAGCGTAAAATAACGTGGCGGTCGTGTAAACGACTCCGTTGACCTCCAACATTTCCACCAAGTCGGCATTTTCTTTGACGGTTCGGCCGGACTGCTGGCCGGACTGCTGGCCGGACTGTCGGCCGGACTGTCGGCCGGTCTGTCGGCCGGACTGCTGGCCGGACTGTCGGCCGGACTGTCGGCCGGACCGCCCGGATTGAACTCAAATGTCCACATTGTGCAGATAAAACCAGTTCCAAGTGAAATATTAACACACGCTGCTAGAAAATCATTGAAAACTCGTGATATTAAACAAATAATCAATGATGTGATATTGACACGTTGACAGAAACACAGTATTTAGAAATTAAAAAGAAAATCTTCACGTCTTCAAGAGGAATTTAGCGGAGATCACGGAACTCAAATTTAATTAAAAATTCTTTATTAAACGGTGGAAACTCATTAGGAAGGAGGAGAAAATGACAACTGACGCAGCGGATGGATGGTGGTTAAGTAACCGAGGAGCACTTATTGTGTTTTGGTTTTGCAGTGCTGATGCTGAAAAATGAAAAGTTTTCAACTTGTTCCCCGGTTATAAACTCAACAACAGAACGGACCGCGGGGACTCATTCCAACCCCAGCTCACGCCGTTTTACCGAAGCATAGAATAGAAAAGCAGCACCCTGATTTCTGGTTCCGACTCTAAAGGGGGCCGGTTTAAGTTGAAACACGGCCGCGCTTCGTCTGGACGGGATCCCGGATCCGTTACCCGCCGTGGGGCCGTTCGAACAGGAAAAGGTTCCGGGTTGGAACTGGAAGGGGTTTTAGTGGAGGTCGGTTTGGTCAGCCCGGAGAACCGTTACTGGATCGGGCCGGTTCCACGCCACGAAACGACGAGTTCACCTTATGGCTCGCCTTGCACCTAAATAAATCGAGAATAAACGCGTCTAGTAAACCAAGTAAAAGCATCAGAAGCCGTGAAAGGGAACAGCGTTCTCCGGCTGAGAAATCATCATTTATGGTTCCCTTTTCACGCGTAGACGTGTTTAAACGTTTATTTCAACGCCCAGAACGTATATTACGGGTTAAGGCGTTAACGCGTTAATCGTTTTATCAGCCGTCTGCGCTTCTTCTTCTATTAAAATCAGCACTGAATGTACAAGAGGAACATTAGAATGATCTGTTGTGGGGAACAAACGGCCTTCAAACAAGCCTCGATTCAGCGTTTTAGAACGTTTACGTCCATGCCGAAACGTCACGGATCCTTCTGGAAAGCTTCACATCAGGTCCTTATGAAGCTGGAGCGTTCCACGACTGAAGGCGTGGCCGAGGAGCGTCCCACGACCCGGCGCCCGTCTGCCGGAGGTCCGGTTTCTATCACAACAGCGTGGCGGGTTTTGGAGCTGAGACTGGCTGTTTTTCAGAGCTGACATGCAACGGCGCTTCGTCGCTGAGTGAAGCAACTCAGTCGACCACAAAGAGTGAACCCCCGAGTTCAGGAAGCAGCTCTGCAGCTCTCCAACCCGTCACTCTCACAGCCCAGGTTCCTTTCCAAAACTGAGCGGCGCCTCGGCGCCATCAGGCAATAAATGACCAGAAAGATGTTTTAACGCCGGCGTGAAGCGCCATCACAGGAAGGAAGAGAGGTTGTCTCTCCTCTGCGATGAAGGTGGAGGCAGATGGAGTCCTGTGAAGAGTCAGGAAGGCAAGAACCAAAAAGGAACAAAGCAAAAGGACTCGACATGCGTGCTGAGAGTGGTGACGCGTCCTGGATTCAGTTTCAGGTGCAACGTGCCAACTGTGAAACCGCAGCGACACATTTCAGCCAGATTTCGTGTTTCTCAGGCTGTTTATGTGAATGCTGCTTAAAATGTCTGCAGGAGCGTCAGAGGAAGTGACATGGTTCTCGATCGCAGCGTCAGTCAGAGCGCGTTCGAGTTCCCGCTGCAGCGACGTGCTGGAGACAGTCTGACAAGGCCCGAGAACGTGCTGCTCATCAGGTTCATCGGCCGTAGAACTGATCAGTGCATTAAATCAAAGCTGCTTCTGTCAGGTTTTTCTAATCCGCTGCAGCCGAACCCGTTAAGACCCCAGCGACGAACACTGTAGATGACGTGAGTTGTAACCGCGTCAAATATGCTGTGTGGTGCTATAGACTTCTACTTTTATATTTTCTACGTTATCTTCTACGTAAGCCTCGTCTGAGTGCTCCGTGATGAAAGCTGGTCCTGTCCAAAACATGTTGGAACAAGATTTTCACACAGCAATCGTACAGATCGTGTGTTGCGGCAGTAGCGAAGGGGGCGGGGCCTGCTGATAACTCAGTCGAGCTGGCGTGAGGCCGTTGCAGTGCTGTGCATCTCTGTAAGTGAGAGCATGAGGGCTTTTGGCGGTGTGGTCCAGGTGTTTACTGGGGTGAAGTATGTGTCAGGATGAAGTGGGGGTGCCGTGCTGGGGTGCCTTCAGGCGCAGCCACAGCAACGTTCGCCCCGGCAGCGCTGACGGCCTTTTCTGATTAAATACAGATTAGTTAGGCCGCCCGGGAGGCTGCTGACAAGCATCTTGAGTAATACTAAGTCACAGTCGGTTTTCACATCAAGGCGCCCCCCCCAACCCTCAGTAGCAGACCTACTCAGGCTGCCGCCTTTACACAGGAAACCAGTCACAAGTTCTCTCCGGTACAGAAACCAAGTTCACTTATACTGAGACATGTTACTGACACCAACTTTGTACAGGTTTTTACAAATACAGAGGTGAAATGGCCCAGGACAGGGAGGTCCGATTCCAGTTCTCAAGCATCCCCCATGTTTTTGATGTTCCCCTGCTTCAGCACACCGGGTTCAGATGAATGGATCATCATCACCGTGTCATCAAGGTCTGACAGTCATCTGTATCAATGTGCTGAAGCAGGGAAACGTGTAAAACGTGCAGGACAGAGGCCCTTGAGGGCCGGACTTGATACCCCGGGTCTACGAGGAGACAGCACCTGTTTGATTTAACACTTGAAGCCCTTTTCCAGGATGAACTGATCAACAGAGGTTCAGGTGTCTCCGTAGGTGAGGATTCTGAAGCAGAAATGTCGCTGTGTTGCAACCCCAGGCGTGGAAAGGAAAGTGGGCTGCGGGGAGAGCCCTGTGGCACTCCTGTCTCACTCTTCTTATTTCTGACACTTGAAACAGGTTTCCAGATTCAGTTTTACCCAGCTGATGGTTTGGTTTTAGAGGTAGGGCGTCAGTGCTAAAGTTACTTTTATTTTCCACACCTCAAAGTGAAAACATGATCTACATGTTGTTGTTCTCGCCGTCCTCTCATTTTGCTGAGTGACACATGAACCAGTCTTGAAACAGCTTTTGTATTGGATATTTCTGCCCATCTGGCCTGTTTCCTTTTACTAAGAATTTATTTGGTAGTTTATATTGTTCTACTATGTGTGGACAAATGCCCCCGTGAAATAGATGTATGACGATATTTAGAGCGTACGAGAGAGGACAGACGTTTAGAAAAACACCGAATATTTATCCTTCCATGAGGTCTCACCTCTGGTTATCCAGACAGGAACCAAACAAACCAGGGCCAGTTTGGGATCCCTGCAGACCCTCATGTTGTCCAGGACCCGGGTGATCCGGCCTCTGGACCAAGGATTTACATAGAGTTAAGCCAGCGGGTGAAGGCGAGGCCAAATCCCCGCGTGGTCCGAAGTGGCCCAGTTAGTGTCAGTTCATGGCAGTACTCGTGTTCCTAGAACAGTGAAGACATAGTGTCTTCGGCTTTTACTGAATCAGATAAAACACGTAAAAACATCTGTGGTTTTTTCTGTACTTTCATTCAGGAAAGCGCTGTCGATATTTAGCCTCTGACGTTTCCAGCAGGTGGAAAATGACCTGATAAACTCTTTAATGAAACCTCGGTTGTATTCTCACTCAGTAGAAAACACATATCTGCTTATTAAACTTAGTCAAGGAAAAAGTCAAGTTTCCACCGATCTGCAGTTCGCGTATCGAACGTTCTCAGCACGGACGACTGCGTGCCATGACCTCCTCAGTCCTGATGCGTCTGTCTCCGTCTTACCATCGTCGTGGTCCAGAGGAGCCTTTTGAAAGTGGAGGGAACAAGGACCCTGGCAGTCCTCTCACATGTCAGCGGGGTAACTGGAAACCAGCTCAGAGCCTCATCTCAGTGATGAATCATGACGACTTCTGAGACGTGATGATGATGTTTCCACTGTTTACAACTGCTGACTTTTAGTCACTTCAGCTTCTTTATGTTAATTCTGTTTCAGTGGAAAATAACTGGGCTCACAAACACTTTGTTGAACATCTGTTATCATGCAGAGACTCTGAGACGTCTGTTTGTTACTGAAACCCTGGATCCGGATAGAAGTGGGCCGAGCACAGAACCCTGTGGGACTCAAAGCATCCGTCCATTTTCAGTTTTAGCTGGTGGTTGTGTTTTAGACAAAATACTTGTAATATAGGGGGTCCTAGTTTGGTGAAAATGAGTTGGAAACATCAGCTGGACTACCTCTAGATCATCAGCAACCTCCGGCAGCATCATGTGACTTTAAACGTGGATCGTTTCAGAACCCTTCCTACCTGTAATGACATGATGTGGACCTGTTTAACCCGCCCATTCACAACATGACACTGCAGTTGGAGAAGAGAGGCTTTGAAATCATTCTCCAGGAACCCCAGGGTGACATAACAGGGGGCGTGTCCAGTTCTTTATCTCTCATGGTGATTCTAAATATAAAAAAAACCCGGTCTGCGGGGCCCCATCACTGTGAGGGCGCTATATTCCCTCCACCACACGCTCGCACTTCCTGTGTTGTTCATAGTCACCTATCTCTTTTCTTATCAGACCAGCGCTGGCTGAATGCCAAAAGAGGCTCAAAGTGACCCTGAACGCTGCGCAGGAAACTGGTTTTTATTGAGTGTTTTGCACGACGATGCGAGAAGAGGGAACCTGATGTGATGTGAGGTGTGACTTGATATGAATGAGGCTTGACTCAAACCCTGACGGATCAGCTAAAGTTCAAGTGTAGGCCCATCAGAGTGGAGATGGAAGTTTGTGGAGATGGATGTTTCTGAGATGGAAGTTTGTGGAGATGGAAGTTTGTGGAGATGGATGTTTCTGAGATGGATGTTTGTGGAGATGGATGTTTCTGGAGATGGATGTTTCTGGGACGGATGCTTCTGAGATGGATGTTTCTGAGACGGATGTTTCTGAGATGGATGTTTCTGAGACGGATGTTTCTGAGATGGATGTTTCTGAGATGGATGTTTGTGGAGATGGATGTTTCTGAGATGGATGTTTCTGGGACGGATGCTTCTGAGATGGTTGTTTCTGGGACGGATGTTTCTGAGATGGATGTTTCTAAGATGGATGTTTCTGAGATGGATGTTCATGGAGATGGATGTTTCTGAGATGGATGTTTGTGGAGATGGATGTTTGTAGAGATGGATGTTCATTGGAGATGGATGTTCATGGAGATGGATGTTTCTGAGATGGATATTTGTGGAGATGGATGTTTCTGAGAGAAATGTTTCTGAGATGGATATTTGTGGAGATGGATGTTTTTGGAGATGGATGTTTTTGGAGATGGATGTTCATGGAGATGGATGTTTATGAGATGGATATTTGTGGAGATGGATGTTTTTGGAGATGGATGTTTCTGAGATGGATGTTTGTGGAGATGGATGTTCGTGGAGATGGATGTTTATGAGAGAAATATTTCTGAGATGGATATTTGTGGAGATGGATGTTTCTGAGATGGATGTTTATGAGATGGATGTTTCTGAGATGGATGTTTGTGGAGATGGATGTTTCTGAGATGGATGTTTGTGGAGATGGATGTTTCTGAGATGGATGTTTATGAGATGGATGTTTATGAGATGGATGTTTTTGGAGATGGATGTTTCTGAGATGGATGTTTCTGAGATGGATGTTTGTGGAGATGGATGTTTGTGGAGATGGATGTTCATGGAGATGAATGTTTCTGAGATGGATGTTTGTGGAGATGGATGTTTGTAGACATGGATGTTTCTGGAGATGGGTGTTTGTAGAGAGGAATGTTTCTGAGATGAATGTTTGTGGAGATGGATGTTTCTGGAGATGGATGTTTCTGAGATGGATGTTCATGCAGATGGATGTTTGTGGAGATGGATGTTTCTGGAGATGGATGTTTCTGAGATGGATGTTCATGCAGATGGATGTTTGTGGAGATGGATGTTTCTGGAGATGGATGTTTCTGAGATGGATGTTTGTAGAGATGGATGTTCATTGGAGATGGATGTTCATGGAGATGGATGTTTCTGAGATGGATATTTGTGGAGATGGATGTTTTTGGAGATGGATGTTTCTGAGATGAATGTTTGTGGAGATGGATGTTTATGAGATGGATGTTTATGAGATGGATGTTTCTGAGATGGATGTTTGTGGAGATGGATGTTTCTGAGATGGATGTTTGTGGAGATGGATGTTTCTGAGATGGATGTTTATGAGATGGATGTTTATGAGATGGATGTTTTTGGAGATGGATGTTTCTGAGATGGATTTTTCTGAGATGGATGTTTGTGGAGATGGATGTTTGTGGAGATGGATGTTCATGGAGATGAATGTTTCTGAGATGGATGTTTGTGGAGATGGATGTTTGTAGACATGGATGTTTCTGGAGATGGGTGTTTGTAGAGAGGAATGTTTCTGAGATGAATGTTTGTGGAGATGGATGTTTCTGGAGATGGATGTTTCTGAGATGGATGTTCATGCAGATGGATGTTTGTGGAGATGGATGTTTCTGGAGATGGATGTTTCTGAGATGGATGTTCATGCAGATGGATGTTTGTGGAGATGGATGTTTCTGGAGATGGATGTTTCTGAGATGGATGTTTGTAGAGATGGATGTTCATTGGAGATGGATGTTCATGGAGATGGATGTTTCTGAGATGGATATTTGTGGAGATGGATGTTTTTGGAGATGGATGTTTCTGAGATGAATGTTTGTGGAGATGGATGTTCATGGAGATGGATGTTTCTGTGATGAATGTTTGTGGAAATGGATGTTTGTGGAGATGGATGTTCATGGAGATGGATGTTTTTGGAGATGGATGTTTCTGAGATGAATGTTTGTGGAGATGGATTTTGTGGAGATGGATGTTCATGGAGATGGATGTTTTTGGAGATGGATGTTTCTGAGAGGAATGTTTCTGAGATGGATGTTTCTGAGATGGATGTTCGTGGAGATGGATGTTCGTGGAGATGGATGTTTCTGTGATGAATGTTTGTGGAAATGGATGTTTGTGGAGATGGATGTTCATGGAGATGGATGTTTTTGGAGATGGATGTTTCTGAGATGAATGTTTGTGGAGATGGATTTTGTGGAGATGGATGTTCATGGAGATGGATGTTTTTGGAGATGGATGTTTCTGAGAGGAATGTTTCTGAGATGGATGTTTCTGAGATGGATGTTCGTGGAGATGGATGTTCGTGGAGATGGATGTTTGTGGAGATGGATATTTCTTAGATGGATATTTGTGGAGATGGATGTTTCTGAGATGAATGTTTGTGGAGATGGATTTTGTGGAGATGGATGTTCATGGAGATGGATGTTTTTGGAGATGGATGTTTCTGAGAGGAATGATTCTGAGATGGATGTTTCTGAGATGAATGTTTGTGGAGATGGATGTTCGTGGAGATGGATGTTTCTGAGATGGATGTTTGTAGAGATGGATGTTTCTGAGATGGATATTTGTGGAGATGGATGTTCATAGAGATGGATGTTCATGGAGATGGATGTTTCTGAGATGGATATTTGTGGAGATGGATGTTTTTGGAGATGGATGTTTCTGAGAGGAATGTTTCTGAGATGGATGTTTGTGGAGATGGATGTTTATGAGAGGAATGTTTCTGAGATGGATATTTGTAGAGATGGATGTTTTTGGAGATGGATGTTTCTGAGATGGATGTTTGTGGAGATGGATGTTTGTGGAGATGGATGTTCATGGAGATGCATGTTTATGAGATGGATGTTTCTGAGATGGATGTTTGTGGAGATGGATGTTTGTGGAGAAGGATGTTCATGGAGATGAATGTTTCTGAGAGAAATGTTTCTGAGATGGATGTTTGTGGAGATGGATGTTTGTGGAGATGGATTTTTGTGGAGATGGATGTTTGTGGAGATGGATGTTTGTGGAGATGGATGTTCGTGGAGATGGATGTTCGTGGAGATGGATGTTTTTGAGATGGATGTTTTTGAGATGGATGTTTATGAGAGGAATGTTTCTGAGATGGATGTTTGTGGAGATGGATGTTTCTGAGATGGATGTTTGTGGAGAAGGATGTTCGTGGAGATGGATGTTCGTGGAGATGGATGTTTCTGAGATGGATGTTTGTGGAGATGGATGTTTTTGAGATGGATGTTTATGAGAGGAATGTTTCTGAGATGGATGTTTGTGGAGATGGATGTTTCTGAGATGGATGTTTATGAGATGGATGTTTGTGGAGATGGATGTTTGTGGAGATGGATGTTTCTGAGATGGATGTTTATGAGATGGATGTTTCTGAGATGGATGTTTATGAGATGGATGTTTGTGGAGATGGATGTTTGTGGAGATGGATGTTTCTGAGATGTATGTTTATAAGATGGATGTTTCTGAGATGGATGTTTATGAGATGGATGTTTCTGAGATGGATGTTTGTGGAGATGGATGTTTCTGAGATGGATGTTTATGAGATGGATGTTTGTGGAGATGGATGTTTGTGGAGATGGATGTTTCTGAGATGGATGTTTATGAGATGGATGTTTCTGAGATGGATGTTTGTGGAGATGGATGTTTCTGAGATGGATGTTTGTGGAGATGGATGTTTCTGAGATGGATGTTTGTGGAGATGGATGTTTCTGAGATGGATGTTTATGAGATGGATGTTTATGAGATGGATGTTTCTGAGATGGATGTTTGTGGAGATGGATGTTTGTGGAGATGAATGTTCATGGAGATGAATGTTTCTTAGAGAAATGTTTCTGAGATGGATGTTTGTGGAGATGGATTTTTGTGGAGATGGATGTTGGTGGAGATGGATGTTTGTGGAGATGGATGTTCATGGAGATGGATGTTTATGAGATGGATGTTTGTGGAGATGGATGTTTTTGAGATGGATGTTTATGAGAGGAATGTTTCTGAGATGGATGTTTGTGGAGATGGATGTTTATGAGATGGATGTTTGTGGAGATGGATGTTTCTGAGATGGATGTTTGTGGAGATGGATGTTTTTGAGATGGATGTTTATGAGAGGAATGTTTCTGAGATGGATGTTTATGAGATGGATGTTTGTGGAGATGGATGTTTGTGGAGATGGATGTTTCTGAGATGGATGTTTATGAGATGGATGTTTCTGAGATGGATGTTTGTGGAGATGGATGTTTATGAGAGGAATGTTTGTGGAGATGGATGTTTCTGAGATGGATGTTTATGAGATGGATGTTTATGAGATGGATGTTTGTGGAGATGGATGTTTCTGAGATGGATGTTTATGAGATGGATGTTTCTGAGATGGATGTTTATGAGATGGATGTTTGTAGAGATGGATGTTTGTGGAGATGGATGTTTCTGAGATGGATGTTTATGAGATGGATGTTTATGAGATGGATGTTTATGAGATGGATGTTTCTGAGATGGATGTTTGTGGAGATGGATGTTTCTGAGATGGATGTTTATGAGATGGATGTTTGTGGAGATGGATGTTTGTGGAGATGGATGTTTCTGAGATGGATGTTTATGAGATGGATGTTTCTGAGATGGATGTTTATGAGATGGATGTTTCTGAGATGGATGTTTGTGGAGATGGATGTTTCTGAGATGGATGTTCGTGGAGATGGATGTTTCTGAGATGGATGTTTGTGGAGATGGATGTTTCTGAGATGGATGTTTGTGGAGATGGATGTTTCTGAGATGGATGTTTATGAGATGGATGTTTCTGAGATGGATGTTTGTGGAGATGGATGTTTCTGAGATGGATGTTTATGAGATGGATGTTTCTGAGATGGATGTTTGTGGAGATGGATGTTCATGGAGATGAATGTTTCTGAGAGAAATGTTTATGAGATGGATGTTTCTGAGATGGATGTTTGTGGAGATGGATTTTTGTGGAGATGGATGTTGGTGGAGATGGATGTTTGTGGAGATGGATGTTCATGGAGATGGATGTTTATGAGAGGAATGTTTCTGAGATGGATGTTTGTGGAGATGGATGTTTCTGAGATGGATGTTTGTGGAGATGGATGTTTATGAGAGGAATGTTTCTGAGATGGATGTTTCTGAGATGGATGTTTGTGGAGATGGATGTTTTTGAGATGGATGTTTATGAGAGGAATGTTTCTGAGATGGATGTTTGTGGAGATGGATGTTTCTGAGATGGATGTTTATGAGATGGATGTTTTTGGAGATGGATGTTTCTGAGATGGATGTTTATGAGATGGATGTTTGTGGAGATGGATGTTTCTGAGATGGATGTTTCTGAGATGGATGTTTGTGGAGATGGATGTTTCTGAGATGGATGTTTATGAGATGGATGTTTGTGGAGATGGATGTTTCTGAGATGGATGTTTATGAGATGGATGTTTCTGAGATGGATGTTTGTGGAGATGGATGTTTCTGAGATGGATGTTTGTGGAGATGGATGTTTCTGAGATGGATGTTTATGAGATGGATGTTTATGAGATGGATGTTTTTGGAGATGGATGTTTCTCAGATGGATGTTTCTGAGATGGATGTTTGTGGAGATGGATGTTTATGAGATGGATGTTTGTGGAGATGGATGTTTCTGAGATGGATGTTTTTGGAGATGGATGTTTCTGAGATGGATGTTTGTGGAGATGGATGTTTATGAGATGGATGTTTATGAGATGGATATTTATGAGATGGATGTTTCTGAGATGGATGTTTGTGGAGATGGATGTTTCTGAGATGGATGTTTGTGGAGATGGATGTTTCTGAGATGGATGTTTATGAGATGGATGTTTATGAGATGGATGTTTTTGGAGATGGATGTTTCTCAGATGGATGTTTGTGGAGATGGATGTTTGTGGAGATGGATGTTTATGAGATGGATGTTTTTGGAGATGGATGTTTCTGAGATGGATGTTTTTGGAGATGGATGTTTCTGAGATGGATGTTTCTGAGATGGATGTTTCTGAGATGGATGTTTCTCACCTGGTATCGTAACATCATGTGATGTTGCAAACAAAACAGATTTTTAATTTAAAGGATGGAGTTTCTTTGAAGTGCCTTTTCTCATGAACTACTTCCCTATTTTGAGTGAAAACAATCAGTGCTGGTCAGCAGACTGTGGTCAGGGTGGAGCATTTGGTTCTGCAGAAACAAGACATGCTTGTGTAGAGAGCAACTACAGTCTTATTCTAACTGTTTTTAACTTCCTGGGGAAGCGCGTGTTAAAATTAACCTCTTTGCACCGTGAAGTTGAAAGTTTGTCTGGCTGTTGAATTCACCGTCCTGATTCAGACACAAGCAAGAGTCACGTTGCAAAAACAGAAAACTGCAGAAACGGTTTTGTTACTTAAATAAACTATGGATTGGACCACTACACATGATTGATATTTGTCACAATTATGAGTTGCATAAAACATGTTTAGAAGCCCACCAGTGGCAGAGCTCCAGCGGTGGATGAGAGTCCCTCGAGGGTCTGGATGTTGGCACCATCGAGCCCTACTAACCCTACTAACTCTACTAGCCCCACTAACCCTACTAACCCTACTGACCATACTAACTCTACTAACCCTACTAACCCTACTAGCCCTACTAACTCTACTAACCCTACTAGCCCCACTAGCCCTACTAACTCTACTAACCCTACTAGCCCTACTAACCCTACTAACTCTACTAACTCTACTAACCCTACTAGCCCTACTAGCCCTACTGACCCTACTAACTCTACTAACTCTACTAACTGTACTAGCCCTACTAACCCTACTAACTCTACTAACTCTACTAACTCTACTAACCCTACTAGCCCTACTAACTCTACTAACCCTACTAACCCTACTAACCCTACTAGCCCTACTAGCCCTACTGACCCTACTAACTCTACTAACTCTACTAACTCTACTAACCCTACTAACTCTACTAACTCTACTAACTCTACTAACTCTACTAACCCTACTAGCCCTACTAACTCTACTAACCCTACTAACTCTACTAACCCTACTAACCCTACTAGCCCTACTAGCCCTACTGACCCTACTAACTCTACTAACCCTACTAACTCTACTAACCCTACTAACTCTACTAACTCTACTAACTCTACTAACCCTACTAGCCCTACTAACTCTACTAACCCTACTAACCCTACTAACTCTACTAACTCTACTAACCCTACTAACTCTACTAACCCTACTAACCCTACTAACTCTACTAACCCTACTAACCCTACTAACTCTACTAACTCTACTAACCCTACTAACCCTACTAACCCTACTAGCCCTACTAGCCCTACTGACCCTACTAACTCTACTAACTCTACTAACTCTACTAACCCTACTAACTCTACTAACTCTACTAACTCTACTAACTCTACTAACCCTACTAGCCCTACTAACTCTACTAACCCTACTAACTCTACTAACCCTACTAACCCTACTAGCCCTACTAGCCCTACTGACCCTACTAACTCTACTAACCCTACTAACTCTACTAACCCTACTAACTCTACTAACTCTACTAACTCTACTAACCCTACTAGCCCTACTAACTCTACTAACCCTACTAACCCTACTAACTCTACTAACTCTACTAACCCTACTAACTCTACTAACCCTACTAACCCTACTAACTCTACTAACCCTACTAACCCTACTAACTCTACTAACTCTACTGACCCTACTAACTCTACTAACCCTACTAACTCTACTAACCCTACTAACCCTACTAACTCTACTAACTCTACTAACCCTACTAACCCTACTAGCCCCACTCGTCTGCTCCCATCGCAGCGGTTCGTAGCTGGTGAGAATCAGCACCTCCAGATCTGAGACCATGGTTCTCAGTCAGGAAGGGGTTACGTGTCCTCTCTGGGTCGGGGCTGAGGCGCTGCCTCAGCAGGAACAGTTTGATTATCGCTGCGTGTTATTCACAAGTAAGGGAAGAATGGCATGGGAGTTGGCCCAACCAGTCCTCCTCTGGGGTCGGCAGTAATGTGGACTCTGTCCTGGTCTGTTGTGGTGAAGAGAGCTGAGGCCGCGTCTGGGTTTTGACTGTGGTCTTGGACCGTTGAAGTCTCTGCAGTCTTATGGTCTGCTACTCCGGAACAGGCAGATTCTCTGAATTTAAATCCCACCTGGGACAGTTGGAAAGACCCAACCCAAACCAGACTTCCGGATCAACAAAGTGAACCTTCAGCTGATTTCACTGCCTGCTTTTTGTCAGAGGACATAACAATATAGTCATGTATCACTATCGGGGTTCGCAGCAGCGACAGCCGGGCGGACGTTTGGTAGTAGATGGTTCAACTGGAGCGCAGTGACGTCACTCCAAGGTCTGTTTTGCATTGTGTTTAATTGTGTTTTGTTCAGGTGGAAATGGTCTTTATGAAAGTAAAGCGGAATGTTTTCCTCCGTGTTCGACGCGCTGCATGTGTTTATTGTATCGTGTCACATGATCAAAAGTTGTTTGACTGAAGTCTACCCATCACCAGAATCGTTTACTGTGTGAACGTGTGCTGAGGTCTCATTTTCACTCACACACACACACACACACACACACACACACACACACACATCCACCCACACTGAACCACACGGCAACACACACCTGTCAGCTAATGAACCACAGCGAGAGCTCAGCAGCAGCTGAGGAAACCGTTAAGCTCTTTCACACACACACACACACACACACACACACACACACACACACACACACACAAACACACACACACACAGACACAGAAACACACACGCACACACACACACACACAGAAACACACACGCACACACACACACACGCACACACACACAGACACACAGAAACACACACACACACACACACACGCACACACACACAGACACACAGAAACACACACACACAGAAACACACACACACACACACAGAAACACACACGCACACACACACACACACGCACACACACACACACAGACACACACACACACACACACACACACATAGACACACACACACACATAGACACACACACACACATAGACACACACGCACACACACACATAGACACACACAGACACACACAGAAACACACACGCACACACACACACGCACACACACCAGACCAAACCAGGTTGCATGTCATCCGCTGGGTCGGCCTCGTCACCTGGGTCGGCCTCGTAAGCTCGGTCGGCCTCGTAAGCTGGGTCGGCCTCGTAAGCTCGGTCGGCCTCGTAAGCTCGGTCGGCCTCGTCACCTGGGTCGGCCTCGTAAGCTCGGTCGGCCTCGTAAGCTGGGTCGGCCTCGTCACCTGGGTCGGCCTCGTAAGCTCGGTCGGCCTCGTAAGCTGGGTCGGCCTCGTAAGCTGGGTCGGCCTCGTAAGCTCGGTCGGCCTCGTAAGCTCGGTCGGCCTCGTAAGCTCGGTCGGCCTCGTAAGCTCGGTCGGCCTCGTCGGCCGCGTCAGCTGATCGGTAGGACAGCCCGTGCCCGTGTGACTGAGCTTGGTGTCTTCTCTGACCTCCACAGAGGCGCTGGCCTTCACCGACCCTCGGCTCTGCTACATCCTCGACTGCTTCCTCGGGCTGTACGGCCTCGTCATCACCGGCATGTTCATCAGGGAGAAGGTTGGTTTGATCTCTGTTTCTCGTAGCTGGAGGAGGTTTTCCTCTGACTCACATGTCAGTCTGTCATCTGAAAAACAAGCTGCTCCTCTGATTTTAATGAGTATGTATGCAATGAAATCTTTGTTAAGTTTTTCTCTGCAGATAAACTACTACAGGACCATCTCCATCTACTACAAGACCAGATTCTTTGTACTTTCACCGACCTTTTGTTCATCTTGACTGTTTAGTCTCTGTTAAGACCTGACCTTGAAGTTGGCGCAGGACTTGATGCCTCTGACCCAGGATGTGGTAGTCTTGACTGCAGAGGTCTCCAGGGGCGTATCATGAAATGCTAGGAAATGGTAAAGCAAAGCCACATTTGTGGCAGGTGCTAAACCAAGACCTAATCAAGCCCTCTGGATGTCGTCTTTGGTTTTACCTCTGCTGCCTACTATTACTTGGTGTCCCACAAGGCTCTGTTGCAGGGCCACTGTTCTTCTCTTCATAACTGCTGCTTATGAAATGCATCGTGACAAAATGGTGATGTTTTTTATACCTGGCGCTGTCAGTCAACATCCATATCTAGTGGATGTCCAGGTCTTGCTCCTTCCTGATGAGTTGGAAACCCTCATCCGTGTCTTCATATGCTCCAGTTGCTTTCCCAATCCATTGTTCTCATCTATGTAGGAACAAATCTGACCTCCACCACTTACAGATTAAAAGACCACACCCCCTAATTATGCATAATGTTGTGGCTTGATATAATTTTACCTGACGTATTTCTGCTGTAAAAACATGGTAATATGGAGGCCAGTGGAGATGAACTCACTGTTGGGTCCAGGCTCTGGTGGTCAGTAGAGGATCTGCAGGTTTGGATCCAGAACTTGGTGGTCAGCGGAGAAACTGCAGGTTTGGATCTGGACCCTGGTGATTGGCAGAGGAACCACAGTTACGGATCCAGACTCTAGTGGTCAGCAGAGGAACTGCAGGTTTGGATCTGGACCCTGGTGGTTGGCAGAGTAACCGCAGTTACGGATCCAGACTCTAGTGGTCAACAGAGGAACTGCAGCTTTGGATCTGGACCCTGGTGGTTGGCAGAGGAACCACAGTTACGGATCCAGACTCTAGTGGTCAGCAGAGGAACTGCAGGTTTGGATCTGGACCCTGGTGGTTGGCAGAGGAACTGCAGGTTTGGATCTGGACCCTGGTGGTTGGCAGAGGAACTGCAGGTGTGAATTCAGACTCTAGTGGTCAGCAGAGGAACTGCGATTCTTTCAGGATTCTGGACTAAGTCAGACCCAGATGTGACTTGAACTTGACAAAAGGACTGGGCCGGTCAGCTGTTTGGTCGCTGGCCCAGACTCGTCCGTTCACATTGACGTTTTCCTCAAAATACATCTATTTCTGCACAAAAGCTTGTTCTTTTCCCCCAGAATGATAAAGCGGATCATCTCCGCCCCCGGCCCTGCTAATGTTGTACAGTGTATTTGTTTATGAGCACTTGTATGTTTAGTGACAACTATCATTTCCTTTTCTTTTTGTAGTTCTTCAAAACCAAGGTGAAGGGGGCGGATGACAGCATCTACTCCGTAAGTCACAACCAAACTCTTTGACTGCTTCCCTTTAGTCACAGCGGAACATGCAGCATTTTTTTACTGTTGTAGCAGGTGCACCAGGTGTAGCAGGTGCACCAGGTGTAGCAGGTGCCCCAGGTGTACCAGGTGTAGCAGGTGTAGCAGGTGTACCAGGTGTAGCAGGTGTACAAGATTTAGCAGGTGTAGCAGGTGCACCAGGTGTACCAGGAGTACCAGGTGTACCAGGTGTACCAGGTGCACCAGGTGTACCAGGTGTACAAGATTTAGCAGGTGTAGCAGGTGCACCAGGTGTACCAGGAGTACCAGCTGTACCAGGTGTACCAGAGCAAATATCTGAAACCCGAAGACAAGCCCTGAAAACTCAGGTCTCAAGTATGAAAATGCTCTTGTTTCCAGGACCTGAGAGAACCCGGCACGTCGGATCCTGAGAGAGGAAGAGTAAGTTCACTGTTGCTGCACAACAGAACTGAAGATGCCGGAGACTGATTTGCCAACATCCAATCAGACAGAGGTGTAAAGACGAGGACAAAACAGTTTTGTGCTTCACATCTGTAAACAGAACGTTTGCAAACAAACTTCGATTTAGTTTCACAAATACAAATCTGGTTTTACAACCATGCAGATCTTTCTTAACACATTCACAAACTTGAGTTATATGAATATATATGAAATTCAGGAACCCCCTCAGCTCCTTCCATGTTTATCTCATCGTTTTTATTTGCTTTTCTCCTTAACGTTTATTTTTCTTTTTTTCATTTATTGGTGATTGACAAACAGCAACACTGCTGTACTGTTGCCACCAACTGAATGGAGTGGTAGGTTCCTACATTAGTAGATCCTACCAGGACCATCACTGTAGATTGATTGGACGGGAGGAGGAGCTGGGTCCTGTTACGGTTCCAGCCTCCTTGATTTCATCGAGATCGTGGAAACACAGCTGAGGTGAAGGTGGATATGACTGAGAACATTCTCAGTGTGGGGCTGGTTCTAGTGAAGCCAGAAGGCTGCATAAACCACCGTAGATCACTGTTGGTAGAACCTCATGAAAACCTGAGGAGATCCCGAAAGACTCAAGGAAAGCTGTCAGTTTCTGCATCTACTGCACATGGACACGCCCCCTCTATGTGATTAATAAAGATTTGTTTTTGCACTGTACTCAGGAGCAGGAGAAACGTGGTCATATAACTACGTACCGTGCCTTTAATTTAAGAAGCTCACTGACATGTTTGTTTAATTCTGCATAAATGAACAACCAAAGACCTGTAAAATCAGTCTTACTTGTGATGTTGTGTCTGACAGAACCGCAGGATGCCCGAGGACTCCACATACACGGTAGGTAACGCCACAACCTCACCTCACCAACGTCAGTAGTCACAGAAATACACGATAACATGATAAATGTATTTATCAGGACTGGAAGAAACAAGGGAGCGGGGAGTACAAGGAGCTGCCTATGAAGAGGGAGGTGAGTGAGCGGCTGCACATCTGTTCGTTTTTACTCCGGAGCTGCTGTTAACACACGCTGATGTTTCTGCAGCGCCAGAAGAAGAACGACCCGGTCTACCAGGGTCTGAGCTCGGCCACCAGGGACACCTACCAGTCTCTGCAGATGCAGCCGCTTCCCGGCCGCTAACAACCCGCCGACTGTAGCGGGTGACCTGGAGGTTTCTTGGTTTTACCTGATCGCGGTCGCCTGTAGACGTGAAAACTCGAAGGGCTTAGACGCACGCAAACACGCCGGCGCTGCGCCGCGGTCCAGTGGTTCGATACTACCATGGAAACCTCCGCGACCTCCTGGTCTTTTTTAGTTACTGACTGCTTTTTTTTTTTAGCCAACTAGCGTCCCACCCCAGCTAGCGCAGCGTGAACAAGTAGCAGGTCTTAGATAAAAACAGACGCTTCAGTTGTTCGCCTGTGGTGAAGGTTTTAGGCGACAGGTGTTACCGCGTTCTCTCCGACGGCAGCCGGAGTTAGCAGCGTTAGCCCTGAGCAAGCTGCAGCCCCCGTGTTCACCACCGGGGGGCGTTTTCCGTGTTTCCTACAAACTGCCTGCGTGTTTAGGTGCTAATCCACTGCAACTGCGCCCCCTGGAGGCCGTTGTCTCCTAACGATTCCAGTTTAATGGTAAACGTCATAATTATGATAGTGAAATAAATTCAGATTGATTGAAGATGAATTCAGTAAGATATTTGAATAGTGTCTCTTATTCTGAAGAATTTCATAAATGGCATTTAAGATGAAATTTTAAATTTGGTGAAGATTCAGTCAGGACTTGTTGTATATACTGAGATGTCAAAACGACATAAGCGCTGCAGTTTTACCTCTGTTATATCCGCTCTCATGTCACGTAAAGCTTGTTTAGTTTGTGTAAAATCTGAAGTCAACAGGAGCTGCACCAGTACAGAGCCTCAAAGATGGAAATATTAAATAAAAGTAAAAGAAGCTGGCCGGCGGCGTTAATTACAGGTTGGTTAACGGCTCGGTCCAGTCTAGAGGTCCGAAGACCATGAGAAGGAGCTGCAGAGCTGCACCAGCTGCTCTTTGGCTGCTGGTCCGCCTAGGCGACTGGGTCCAGAGGGTCCGACCAGTCCGCTCGCTGCTCCGGTGATCCAGCTGTTTGGTCGCTGGCCCAGACTCGTCCGTTCACGTTGACGCTTCCCTCAAAATACATTTATTTCTGCACAAAAACATGTTCTTTTCCCCCAGAATGATAAGATGTTTCTAGGAATGTTTTGATTTCCACAAATCCTGCTTTCATGCAGCCAAAGTTCCAAAAATGAGTCAGAATTTCTGTTTGCACAAATTCATTGTATTAATTTATTTACTATTGAACCTTTTGAACTCTTGTACATGAGGCAGGTAAAGTTTGGCATCCTTTATCATTTTTATTTCCAGCTCTATCTTATTTACTGTTGTGTTTTTTATACCATTTTGTTTCTTATATATAGTTGTGACAGACACAAACATTGTTTTGTTATTCTGAAGTGTTCCTGAGAATTTTTGTTGCAATGAAACAGTTGTATTGTTGTGACAGACATGTATAAACTTCATGCTTCCTCATAAAAGTCCTGTTTGCTCTGTAAAAGCTTTCATTCGTGTCATAAATAAATCCAGTTGCATAACTTGATCAGTGTTTCGGGTGTTTGGAGGCGACAGAAGCTCAGAACCAGGACGATGCTGCAAACGCCCCTCGTCTGCGTCACGCCGCGACCGAAGGATTAATCACGAAGTCTGATTTGATTCCTCCACTGTGACGTCAACGTTTAATCATAATCATGGTTAATCCAGAGACCAGAGAAACGCCACTAGTAAACGCCTAGTCTACACTAGTAAACGCTAGTCTACACTAGTAAACGCTAGTATACACTAGTCAACGCCTAGTCTACACTAGCAAACGCTAGTATACACTAGTCAACGCCTAGTCTACACTAGCAAACGCTAGTATACACTAGTCAACGCCTAGTCTACACTAGTAAACGCTAGTCTACACTAGTCAACGCCTAGTCTACACTAGTAAACGCTAGTATACACTAGTAAACGCCTAGTCTACACTAGTAAACGCTAGTATACACTAGTAAACGCTAGTATACACTAGTAAACGCTAGTATACACTAGTCAACGCCTAGTCTACACTAGTCAACGCCTAGTCTACACTAGTAAACGCTAGTCTACACTAGTAAACGCTAGTCTACACTAGTAAACACTAGTATACACTAGTCAACGCCTAGTATACACTAGTCAACGCCTAGTCTACACTAGTAAACGCTAGTCTACACTAGTAAACGCTAGTCTACACTAGTCAACGCCTAGTCTACACTAGTCAACGCCTAGTCTACACTAGTAAACGCTAGTATACACTAGTCAACGCTAGTACACACTAGTCAACGCCTAGTCTACACTAGTAAACACTAGTCTACACTAGTAAACGCTAGTATACACTAGTCAACGCCTAGTCTACACTAGTAAACGCTAGTCTACACTAGTCAACGCCTAGTCTACACTAGTCAACGCCTAGTCTACACTAGTACACGCTAGTATACACTAGACAACGCTAGTATACACTAGTCAACGCCTAGTCTACACTAGTAAACACTAGTCTACACTAGTAAACGCTAGTCTACACTAGTAAACGCTAGTCTACACTAGTCAACGCTTAGTCTACACTAGTAAACGCTAGGATACAATAGTAAACACTAGTATACACTAGTAAACTCTAGTATACACTAGTCAACGCCTAGTCTACACTAGTAAACACTAGTATACACTAGTAAACGCTAGTATACACTAGTCAACGCCTAGTCTACACTAGTATACACTAGTAAACACTAGTAAACGCTAGTATACACTAGTCAATGCCTAGTCTACACTAGGAAACGCTAGTCTACACTAGTAAACGCTAGTCTACACTAGTCAACGCTAATATACACTAGTCAACGCTACTCTACACTAGTAAACGCTAGTCTACACTAGTAAACGCTAGTAAACGCTAATATACACTAGTAAACACTAGTAAACCCTAGTATACACTAGTAAACGCTAGTATACACTAGTAAACGCCTAGTCTACACTAGTAAACACTAGTCTACACTAGTAAACGCTAGTATACACTAATATATACTTGTAAACCTAGTATACACTAATATATACTTGTAAACACTAGTATACACTAGCATATACTTGTAAACACTAGTATACACTAATATATACTTGTAAACACTAGTATACACTAGTATATACTTGTAAACACTAGTATACACTAATATATACTTGTAAACACTAGTATACACTAGTATATACTTCGAAACACTAGTATACACTAATATATACTTGTAAACCTAGTATACACTAATAAATACTTGTAAACACTAGTAAATACTTTTAAACACTAGTATACACTAATATATTCTTGAAAACCTAGTATACACTAATAAACACTAGTATACACTAGTAAACGCTAGTATACACTAGTATATACTTGTAAACACTAGTATACACTAATAAATACTTGTAAACGTAGTATACACTAATAAACACTAGTATACACTAGTAAACGCTAGTATACACTAGTATATACTTGTAAACACTAGTATACACTAATATATACTAGTATACACTAGTATATACTTCTAAACACTAGTATAGACTAGTAAACACTAGTATAGACTAGTAAACACTAGTAAACGCTAGTTTACACTAGTAAACGCTAGTATACACTAGTAAATACTAGTTAACGCCTAGTCTACACTAGTAAACCCTAGTATACACTAGTAAACGCTAGTATACACTAGTATATACTTGTAAACACTAGTATACACTAATAAATACTTGTAAACCTAGTATACACTAATAAACACTAGTATACACTAGTAAACGCTAGTATACACTAATCATTACTTGTAAACGCTAGTATACACTAATATATACTAGTATACACTAGTAAACACTAGTACACACTAGTATATACTTCAAAACACTAGTATACACTAATATATGCTTGTAAACACTAGTATACACTAATATATACTAGTATACACTAGTAAACACTAGTATACACTAGTATATACTTCTAAACACTAGTATACACTAATATATACTTGTAAACCTAGTTTACACTAATAAATACTTCTAAACCTAGTATATACTAATAAACATTAGTATACACTAGTATATACTTGTAAACACTAGTATATACTTTTAAACACTAATATACACTAGTATATACTTGTAAACACTAGTATACACTAGTAAACACTAGTATATACTTGTAAACACTAGTATATACTTGTAAACACTAGTCTACACTATTAAATGCTAGTATACACTAGTATATACTTGTAAACCCTAGCATACACTAATATATACTTTTAAACCCTAGCATACACTAATATATACTTGTGAACACTAGTATACACTAATAAACAATAGTATACACTAGTAAACACTAATATACACTAGTATATACTTGTAAACACTAGTATAGACTAGTAAACACTAGTAAATACTTTTAAACACTAGTATATACTTGTAAACACTAGTCTACACTATTAAATGCTAGTATACACTAGTATATACTTGTAAACACTAGCATACACTAATTTATACTTGTAAACACTAGTATACACTAATAAACACTAGTATACACTAGTAAACACTAATATACACTAAGATATACTTGTAAACCTAGTATACACTAGTATACACTAGTAAACACTAGTATACACTAGTAAACGCTAGTATACACTAGTAAACACTAGGAAATACTTGTAAACACTAGTATATACTTGTAAACACTAGTATAGACTAGTAAACACTAGTATACACTAGTAAACGCTAGTATACACTAGTAAAGTCTAGTATACACTAGTAAGCACTAGTATACACTAGTCAACGCCTAGTCTAAACTAGTAAACACTAGTATACACTAGTATATACTTCTAAGCACTAGTATACGCCAGTAAACACTAGTATACATTAGTAAGAATTAGTATACACTAGTAAGCACTAGTATACACTAGTATACACTAGTACGCACTAGTATAAAGTAGTCAACGCCTAGTCTACACTAGTAAACGCTAGTATACACTAGTAAACGCTAGTATACACCAGTAAACACTAGTCTACACTAGTAAACGCTAGTATACACTAGTATATACTTGTAAACACTAGTATACACTAATATATACTTGTAAACACTAGTAAACGCTAGTATACACTAGTATATACTTGTAAACACTAGTATACACTAAAATATACTTGCAAACACTAGTATAGACCAATATATACCTGTAAACGCTAGTATAAACTAATATATACTTGTTAACACTAGTATACACTAGTAAACACTAGTAAACACTAATATACACTAGTAAACACTAATATACACTAATATATCCTTGTAAACCTAGTATACACTAATAAACACTAGTATACACTAGTATATACTTGTAAACACTAGTATAAACTAGTAAATGCTATTATACACTAATATATACTTGTAAACACTAGTATACACTAATAAACACTAGTATACACTAGTAAACACTAGTATACACTAGTATACACTAATATATACTTGTAAACACTAGTATACACTACTAAACACTAGTATACACTAATATACACTAGTAAAAACTAGTATACACTAATATATACTTGTAAACACTAGTATACACTAGTAGACACTAGTATACACTAATATATACTTGTAAACACTAGTATACACTAGTAGACACTAGTATATACTAGTAAACACTAATATACACTAGTATATATTTGTAAACACTAGTATACACTAGTAAACCTGCGTAGTAACAGCTCATTCTTGTTCTCACAAGTTGAAAAAAAACTACAGGGACTATAATAAAAACGAATCTAAGAAAACTGTATTTCTCTGTTAAAATTCTGAGTGAAATGTATCCATCTAACCACTTCCTACATAAAATATTGAATTTAAACATCAGTTCGTGAATTCTGGGAAAGAGATGGTAAAACTGGGTACCCTAATAAAATGTTTGGCCAACAAAATCTGGTAACGTAAAAGAAATGTTTAAGGCTTTTCTCTCATCAATCCACCAACTTTTGAGGATTTGTTTCGAGATGTTTTTGTAATGACGCTTTTTGACCGTCGACGCCAGCGGCAGCAGCGCGCCGCAGTGTTTTTAACTAAATAAACAAAAGAAGAAGAACCCGGCTGGTTAGCATTCTGGCCATGAATCCCGCTGGATATCAGCTGTTTTTTACGAAAACAGCGGAACCAAAACAGCAGCGTCGTTGAATCACAACAATGCGGCGCGCCTGACCAGATCCGATAATCCCTGGGTGTCAGGCCCTCTTTAATCGTTACGAGGTTTGATAAAGGCTCGCTAGCCGCGGTAGCTTCTGCTAGCAGCAACAACTGGCAGCAGTCTTCACACTTTCACAGCAAAAACACGTGTTTTCTTGAGTCCACATGGAACCCAGCGTGCCGAAAAGACGAGACAAGAAGTCTCTGCGGGTGAAAGTGATCAGCCTTGGGAACGCCGAGGTGGGAAAGGTATAAGACCTTCGTCTTGTTTTTGTGACAAAAAGTGTATTGAGTTTGGCGGGGCCGCCGAGCGTGCAGCGCGTCTGCCGTCTGACAAATGCACAAAACAAACATCTGGGCTTTAAACCGAAAAGGTTTCCTCGGACGATACAACCAACCACGCATTCGGACAGCGTCGGGGAATACTCCAATTCGGCATATTTAGATATGAATGTTGTCATGTACAGGCGGGTAACAGACACAATTTAACCCCCCAGCTTTGCTCAAATTCACCGTCTGCTGAGCCAGTTTGGGCGGAAATGACCTTAAACAGACCTAATTAAACCAATTATGCATCCTTAGTTTTGTGCAGGAAAGAAAATGAGATAAAACTCCCGCTCAGTGTTTTTGAAGACGTAAATGGTCGGCTCCTATTCGACTTTTCAAAATGAACGAACACTTAAATCTGAAAATATTTGACTTTTAACAATTTTAGTCTTATAGGCATGAATCCTGGTCATAAATCCTACATTTGAATCAATTCTACAATTTAAACCCTCTAAAAACTAGTTACAAATTAGCAGTTATTAACATTAACACTCACTTTAAGGGAAACAAGTTTTCTTTTTTCTTTCATCGTATAATTAATAAAACCTAGAATGTAGAAAAATGTAGTTTTCATAGGTTTCAATTGGCCAAAAGTGCCCCAACGGAGCCAATTAATACAATTGCACGAAAGCTGTGTATTTTTTATATATTTAAGGAGTTGAAGTTGAACAAAAAAATATACACGGGACATTTTATTCCATTTGCATGAACTGAAATGGTGACAAAAAAAAGAAACGTGGACACAAATAACCAGCATAGAGGCCAGAACCAGACCTGCAGTTCCTCTACTGACCACTAGGGTCCGGATCCAGACCTGCAGTTCCTCTACTGACCACTAGGATCCGGTCCAGACCTGCAGTTCCTCTACTGACCACTAGGATTCGGGTCCAGACCTGCAGTTCTTCTACTGACCACTAGGATTTGGGTCCAGACCTGCAGTTCCTCTACTTATCACTAGGGGACTGGATGTAGACCTGCAGTTCCTCTACTGACCACTTGGGTCTGGATGCAGACCTGCAGTTTACTGACCACTAGGATCCGGGTCCAGACCTGCAGTTCCTCTACCAACCACTAGGATCCGGGTCCAGACCTGCAGTTCCTCTACTTATCACTAGGGGACTGGATGTAGACCTGCAGTTCCTCTACTGACCACTAGGATCCGGTCCAGACCTGCAGTTCCTCTACCAACCACTAGGATCCGGGTCCAGACCTGCAGTTACTCTACTTATCACTAGGGGACTGGATGTAGACCTGCAGTTCCTCTACTGACCACTAGGATCCGGTCCAGACCTGCAGTTCCTCTACCAACCACTAGGATCCGGGTCCAGACTTGCAGTTCCTCTACCAACCACTAGGATCCGGGTCCAGACCTGCAGTTCCTCTACTTATCACTAGGGGGCTGGATGTAGACCTGCAGTTCCTTTACTGACCACTAGGATCCGGTCCAGACCTGCAGTTCCTCTACCAACCACTAGGATTCGGGTCCAGACCTGCAGTTCTTCTACTGACCACTAGGATTCGGGTCCAGACCTGCAGTTTCTCTACTTATCACTAGGGGACTGGATGTAGACCTGCAGTTCCTCTACTGACCACTAGGATCCGGTCCAGACCTGCAGTTCCTCTACCAACCACTAGGATTCGGGTCCAGACCTGCAGTTCTTCTACTGACCACTAGGATTCGGGTCCAGACCTGCAGTTTCTCTACTTATCACTAGGGGTCTGGATGCAGACCTGCAGTTTACTGACCACTAGGATCCGGGTCCAGACCTTCAGTTCCTCTACCAACCACTAGGATCCGGGTCCAGACCTGCAGTTCCTCTACTTATCACTAGGGGGCTGGATGTAGACCTTCAGTTCCTCTGTTGACCACTAGGATCCGGATCCAGACCTGCAGTTCCTCTACTCACCACTAGGATTCGGGTCTAGACCTGCAGTTTCTCTATTGACAACTAAGGTTCAGATCCAGACCTGCAGTTCCTCTACTTATCACTAGGGGACTGGATGTCGACCTGCAGTTCCTCTGTTGACCACTAGGATTCGGGTCTAGACCTGCAGTTTCTCTATTGACCACTAGGATCCAGTCCAGACCTTCAGTTCCTCTACTGACCACTAGGATCCGGTCCAGACCTGCAGTTCCTCTACTGACCACTAGGATCCGGTCCAGACCTGCAGTTCCTCTACCGACCACTAGGATCCGGTCCAGACCTGCAGTTCCTCTACCGACCACTAGGATCCGGGTCCAGACCTGCAGTTCCTCTACCGACCACTAGGATCCGGGTCCAGACCTGCAGTTCCTCTACTGACCACTAGGATCCGGGTCCAGACCTGCAGTTCCTCTACTTATCACTAGGGGACTGGATGTAGACCTGCAGTTTCTCTACTGACCACTAGGGTCCGGGCCAGTCCTGCAGTTCCTATACCAACCACTAGGATCCGGGACCAGATCCACAGTTCCTATACTGACCACTAGGATCCGGTCCAGACCTGCAGGTCCTCTACCAACCACTAGGATCCGGGTCCAGACCTGCAGTTCCTCTACTGACCACTAGGATCCGGGTCCAGACCTGCAGTTCCTCTACTTATCACTAGGGGACTGGATGTAGACCTGCAGTTTCTCTACTGACCACTAGGGTCCGGGCCAGTCCTGCAGTTCCTATACCAACCACTAGGATCCGGGACCAGATCCACAGTTCCTATACTGACCACTAGGATCCGGTCCAGACCTGCAGGTCCTCTACCAACCACTAGGATTTGGGTCCAGACCTGCAGTTCCTCTACTTATCACTAGGGGACTGGATGTAGACCTGCAGTTCCTCTACTGACCACTTGGGTCTGGATGCAGACCTGCAGTTTACTGACCACTAGGATCCGGGTCCAGACCTGCAGTTCCTCTACCAACCACTAGGATCCGGGTCCAGACCTGCAGTTCCTCTACTTATCACTAGGGGACTGGATGTAGACCTGCAGTTCCTCTACTGACCACTAGGATCCGGTCCAGACCTGCAGTTCTTCTACCGACCACTAGGATCCGGGTCCAGACCTGCAGTTCCTCTACCAACCACTAGGATCCGGGTCCAGACCTGCAGTTCCTCTACTTATCACTAGGGGACTGGATGTAGACCTGCAGTTCCTCTACTGACCACTAGGATCCGGTCCAGACCTGCAGTTCCTCTACCGACCACTAGGATCCGGGTCCAGACCTGCAGTTCCTCTACCAACCACTAGGATCCGGGTCCAGACCTGCAGTTCCTCTACTTATCACTAGGGGGCTGGATGTATACCTGCAGTTCCTCTACTGACCACTAGGATCCGGTCCAGACCTGCAGTTCCTCTACCGACCACTAGGATCCGTGTCCAGACCTGCAGTTCCTCTACTTATCACTAGGGGACTGGATGTAGACCTGCAGTTCCTCTACTTATCACTAGGGGACTGGATGTAGACCTGCAGTTCCTCTATTGACCACTAGGGTCCAGATCCACCCTAGTGGCTCTGGGTCAGCGTTCACAATCACACGGTCAGAAAATGAACCTTTCCAAGCACCGGACGCAGCCGCGTTGGTTTCTGAAGTCAGGGTAGTTGAGGTTTCTCAGACTGTCCAAGTGTGAATTCGAGGTCCAGGACACAATAGTAGTGCATTTAATATGTTTTAAACTGTCAGATGTGTTAAAGACATTTGATATTTATTTATAAAACTGCTGGATGACCGGCAGTCCACCTGGCTGATGATCAGTCGAGCGCTACCTCTGTTCACTCAGCTGAGAAGTGACGGTTTTAAAAACTTTAGAGACTTGTTTTCATCTTCAGAGCTGCATCATCAAACGTTACTGTGAGAAGAGGTTCGTTCCCAAGTACCTGGCCACAATCGGCATCGACTACGGGGTCACCAGGTGAGTACTGCTGCCACCAGTGTGTGAGGTATGTCTTGAAACCGCGCTCATGTGTGTTTTGTGTGTGTCAGAGTCCAGGTTCGAGACCGAGAGATCAAGGTGAACATCTTCGACATGGCCGGACATCCGTTCTTCTATGAGGTGAGGCCTCAGCACAGTTTCAGCAGATTGTAGTGTGGATGTCCTGCCAGTAGGTGGAGCTGCTGCAGCTGTTTGCCACTGCTCGTCAGGTTCGCAACGAGTTCTACAAAGACAGCCAGGGTGTGCTGCTGGTGTATGACGTGGGCCTACGCGAGAGCTTCGACGCCCTCGACAGCTGGCTGGGGGAGATGAAGCAGGAGATGGGCTCACAGGCCAACATGGACAGCATCGTTTTCGTCGTCTGCGCCAACAAGGTACGACTGGTCGGGTCGCAGGTCCGGCTGGTCCTGTCGCAGGTACGGCTGGTTCGGTTGCAGGTCTGGCTGGTCCTGTCGCAGGTAGGACTGGTCCAGTCGCAGGTCCGGCTGGTCCTGTCGCAGGTCCGGCTGGTCCGGTCACAGGTTCCGGCTGGTCCGGTCGCAGGTTCCGGCTGGTCCGGTCACAGGTACGGCTGATCCGGTCGGTCTGGTAGCAGGTACGGCTGGTTTGGTTGCAGGAACCACTATTGTTTTGACGGCCACAAATGGTCTGCTCATGCCCACCATTGGTCCAGTCAAACTTATCCTTGGTCCGGTCACAGGTACGGCTGGTCTGGTCGCAGGTACGGCTGGTCTGGTCGCAGGTACGGCTGGTCTGGTCGCAGGCACGGCTTGTCCAGTCACAGGTACGGCTGGTCCGGTCTGTTTGGTCGCAGGTACGGCTGGCCCGGTCGCAGGTACGGCTGGCCGGTCGCAGGTACGGCTGGTCCGGTCTGTCCGGTCACAGGTACGGCTGGTCTGGTCGCAGGTACGGCTGGTCCGGTCTGTCCGGTCACAGGTAGGACTGGTCCGGTCGCAGGTAGGACTGGTCCGGTAGCAGGTACAGCTGGTCCGGTTGGTCTGGTAGCAGGTACGGCTGGTCCGGTCGGTCCGGTCACAGGTACGGCTGGTCTGGTCGCAGGTACGGCTGGTCTGGTCGCAGGTACGGCTGGTCCGGTCGCAGGTATGGCTGGTCCGGTCGCAGGTCCGGCTTGGTCACAGGTAGGACTGGTCCAGTCGCAGGTACAGCTGGTCCGGCTGGTCCGGTCACAGGTACGGCTGGTCCGGTCGCAGGTAGGACTGGTCCGGTCGCAGGTCCGGCTTGGTCACATGTAGGACTGGTCCAGTCGCAGGTACAGCTGGTCCGGTCGCAGGTAGGACTGGTCCGGTCGCAGGTCCGGCTTGGTCACATGTAGGACTGGTCCAGTCGCAGGTACGGCTGGTCCGGTCACAGGTAGGACTGGTCCGGTCACAGGTACAGCTGGTCCGGTCGGTCTGGTAGCAGGTACAGCTGGTCCGGTCGGTCTGGTAGCAGGTACGGCTGGTCCGGTCACAGGTACGACTGGTCCGGTCTGTCCGGTCGCAGGTACGGCTGGTCCGGCCGGTCCGGTTGCAGGTACGGCTGGTCCGGCTGGTCCGGTCACAGGTACGGCTGGTCCGGTCTGTCCGGTCGCAGGTACAGCTGGTTTGGTTGCAGGAACCACTATTGTTATGACGGCCACAAATGGTCCGCTCATGCACACCATTGGTCCAGTCAAACTTATGCTTGGTCTGGTCGCAGGTCCGGCTGGTCCGGTCGCAGGTAGTACTGGTCCTGTCGCAGGTCCGGTCTGTCCGGTCGCAGGTACGGCTGGTCCGGTCTGTCCGGTCGGTCCGGTCACAGGTACGGCTGGTTCGGTTGCAGGAACCACTATTGTTATGACGGCCACAAATGGTCCGCTCATGCACACCATTGGTCCAGTCAAACTTATGCTTGGTCCGGTCACAGGTCCGGCTGGTCCGGTTGCAGGTTCCGGCTGGTCCGGTTGCAGGTTCCGGCTGGTCCGGTCGCAGGAACCACTATTGTTATGACGGCCACAAATGGTCCGCTCATGCCCACCATTGGTCCAGTCAAACTTATCCTTGGTCCGGTCAAGTGTTACTGTAGTTAATGAAAACTAAGACTAAAACAGAAACTCGCTGTGAAACAAGTAATCCTGCGTGCCTGCATAAAAATAAAAAATTAAGATTTTTATAAAACTAAAACGACCAATGCAAAGCTGAAACAAAATAGGATTGCAGGAGACGTTTTCACTTTAGTTTTGTGTCTTTTTTAACGTTTTCATATTCATCTTTCTAATTACAAATTATTTTTTCTAATTCTAATTACTCAAAAGAAAGTAAATAATGTAGTTCTGTACTGTTGATTGTCTTGGATCCTGGATTTTAATTATTTATCAGTAGGTCAATACCATCCATCCATTTTCTCTACCGTCTTAATCCTGTACGGGGTCTCGGGGTCTGTCGGAGCCTATCCAGACTCATTACAGGCGAGACGCGGGGGTCCACCTGGACCGGTGCCAGTCCAGCTCAAGGCCACATATAGAGACAAACAACCGTGCACATTCACACCTACGAACGAGAACATGCAAACTTCACACAGGACGACTCCCACCAGGAGTCGAACCAGGAACCTGCGAGGCAGCAGTGCTGCCCACTAAGCCACCTGCCCAGTAATATCGTTAATACCAATTCTAGTATCATTATAGCTGGAATTATAATTAATAGTACAATAATCAGTGACACAGAATGTCATCGTCAGCACTGCCTACACCGCCGCCCTCCTCCCGGCTGCCGCGAGCCCCCACCCACCCATTTTGGAACGTGTGCAGGTGGAAGTTCCCAGCATCCCCAGCTTTCCACTTAACTGAAATGTTTGTATTCCTTATCTATTTGGGATGGAGGTGGTAGTCAGGTCAGGGGTTGAACGGGCCCCATCAGCAGGAGGGCCCGGGGCAACCGGAGGACCCCAAGCTCCCAGTGCGTGCCTCCACCCCCCTCCCCGCAACAAGGTCCCGGGACCCTTTTATGGTGGGATCTCTTGTGGTGCATTTTTTAAGGCCGTAAAAATCTCAGTTTCATTCGACTCGTTGCAGGTGGACCTGACGAAGAGGCGGGTGGTGGACGAAGGCGAGGGCCGGCTGTGGGCGGAGTCCAGAGGGTTTCATTACTTTGAGACGTCGGCTCAGAGCGGTGAGGGCATCAATGAGATGTTCCAGGTATTCAGCACACACACACACACACACCTGTGCAGGTGGTCAGAGCTGTAGAAGAATCCTGAGCAGCGTCTCGTCTGCAGGCCTTCTTCTCCTCCATCACCGACATGTGCGAGAACGGCGGGAAGAAGCCTGTGTCAGAGGTCAGCGTGGGCTTCACCAAAGAGCAGGCTGACACTATTCGACGCATCCGCAACAGCAAGGACTCATGGGACATGCTGGGGGTGAAGCCGGGCGCCACACGGTGAGTAAACGCCGTTACTCGGGCATGTTTATTAGCTGGTGAAGGGCGGTGGCGGTTCACGGATGGTCGTGTGTCCTGTCATCGTATTTTTATCTCTTGGTATTAGGAACCTTCGTTCCTCGCTGATCATAGTAAATGTTGAGTGTCATCTGTATATAAACTGACATGTGAGTGTTTTCATGGCAAATTAAAGGAGCAGGGGTCCTCCCCTAGAGCTCTGTGGTACTCCCCGTTTCCATGGAGATGAGTCTTCTGGACAATGTTGAAGTGTCTTTTGTGCATGCAGGTCAGTATTGACGCTGCTTTCCCTTCGTCTCCAGACATTTGACCTGCATCTGTCATGTGACAGCAGCAGCGACATGTGGTCACATGACAGCGTCTCTAGTCTGAAGGCGTGAAGTTGTGAAAGTCACGTGTCAGGGACGGGTTTTGTCCCAGCAGCTGCAGAAGTCACACAGATGAACCTTGTAGGGTCCAGGAGGGTTTGTCTGCAGGTCCCATGGTGGTCCTGCCTGTGTGAGTGGGTCTCCCTGGTTTCCAGGAGGGGTCCGACTGGTCCAGGTCTATCATCCAGCCCAGTCTCGGTCCAGTCGATCATAAATGTCTTTAGTTAACAGCAGTTCAGCCCAGCTCATGTCCGTTTCTGCCTGCTTGTCTAACTTTGGTTCCCGTCTCTTCATTTCCAGGGAGGAGGTAAACAAGGCGTACAGGAAGCTGGCAGTCCTGCTGCACCCGGACAAATGCGTCGCCCCCGGCAGCGAAGACGCCTTCAAGGCGGTGGTGAACGCCCGAACCTCGCTGCTGAAGAACATAAAATAACAGGAACACGAACCGAGGACTCACACAGCAGCGTTGTTTGTTTGTTTATTTATTTATTTATTTGTTTATTTATTTGTTCAGCGTTGATGTCGTGTTGTTTGCCAACTGCTGAAACCATGTGAGTGCGTGTGTGTGTGTGTGTGTGTGTGCGTGGAGGATGACGAGGCCACATGATGAAGACTTCAGCGGTTACAGTCAAATATTTCATGAAAAAACGCTTTTTCACAAACAAAAAATGTGTCATGTTAATTAGATTTGTTTGTTAACATGAAGTCAGCGCAGGTTTTCTTTCAGTTTAGTCGGGTAATAACGTGATGCTTTGAAGGACGTGTTGCCACGGCAACCTTGCGTCCAGCACCGAGGACTCAGACGTCCTGCACTACTGCACTACACTACATTTCATAATCACTGACCGAAGTCTGAGGTTCACATCAAGATCAAAGCTTTGGTTTGAAGGATACGCTTAGATTGTGACATTTTTTAATCATTATTTATTAAGGATTATTATAAATGATAACAAGGTGAACACTTTCTCGCGAGCTGGAGTTGGCGAGTATTTATGAACATAAATATTCTCTCTATCTCTTCTCTGTGGCTCTCGTCAACCTCAGTTGTGGAAGTTCATTTTATCTGCTGCAGCTGACTTGACGCCGTCGCTCCTCTAAACCCCACGGAAGCTCGGCGTTTCCTTTAGGTGAACTTTTATCTGTAAAACTTTAAATCCAGTCAGTGGTGTTGGTCTGGACGGTCTCGCTGGCTTCACGTCTGGAGGCGTTAACTCAGCTCGGCTGTGCGTTTGTGTACGTGAATGTCTGCGTGGCGTTTGGTCGCCAAATCCAAACTCGTTCAGTGTGTGATGTAATCCAAGTGCATGCTGATTATTGAAATAAGCTCTTAAACATGTATATGTGGCCAAACCTGCCAACCACGGCGCTAAATCCTCAACAGCTGTCCGGTTAATCCTTGACTTCAAGCCTGGTTAAACCCTGCATTTACAGCTGGTGAAAACCTTAGTTAAAAACCTGGTTAAATCTGAGTTAAAGCCTGGTTAAACGTGAGTTAAAGCCTGGTTAAACGTGAGTTAAAGCCTGAGTCTAAGCCTGGTTAAATCTGAGTTAAAGCCTGGTTAAATCTGAGTTAAAGCCTGGTTAAACCCTAAGTTAAAACCTGGTTAAACGTGAGTTAAAGCCTGGTTAAACCCTGAGTTAAAGCCTGGTTAAAGCCTGAGTTAAAGCCTGGTTAAATCTGAGTTAAAGCCTGGTTAAACCCTCAGTTAAAGCCTGGTTAAATCTGAGTTAAAGCCTGGTTAAACCCTAAGTTAAAACCTGGTTAAATGTGAGTTAAAGCCTGGTTAAACCCTGAGTTAAACCCTGAGTCTAAGCCTGGTTAAATCTGAGTTAAAGCCTGGTTAAACCCTCAGTTAAAGCCTGGTTAAATCTGAGTTAAAGCCTGGTTAAACCCTAAGTTAAAACCTGGTTAAACGTGAGTTAAAGCCTGGTTAAACCCTGAGTTAAAGCCTGGTAAAACCCTGAGTTAAAGCCTGGTTAAACACTAAATTAAAACCTGGTTAAACCTTAAGTTTTAACCAGGTTAAACCCTGAACTAGCAGCGCTTGTCTGGCTGCTCACCAGTCTGTAAAACGTTCACTGGTCAGCGTCAGTCGCCTTCTGTTTCTTTCAATCAGCTTCTTATGTTCAGTTCCTGAACTGACAGGAACTTGAGCCTCTAACTCCTAAAGTTCTCAAATCAAGAACGTAAATAACAGTAATAATAAATAACAACAATCTCCTGACGTTTAAACTGTATTTAATACAGTTTAAACGTTTTGAGTTTGTCTGTCAACTGCTGCTATGTTCCGTTGTCCCGGCCGGGCATTCCCATCCACTTCTTGATCTTCTCTGGTGAATGGGTTCTGGTTCTCCTCCTGTTCACACCCGCCTCCTCTGGTACAAAATGTACTGAACCAATCACAACAGGGCGGGGGCGGGATTCATGAGATGACTCATAAACGAGCGTCCAACCATCAGAAACATTGGTGACTGATGGAAACGCCTCCTGCTGCTGTTTCACATAAACCCGTCAGATGTTCCTGGTCCACGGCAGACGTCCCGGACAGGCCTGGTGGTCGCCCCAGCAACGTCCCATGATGCCTTCCTCTGATGCTGTCACATGTTGTCCAGGTTGTTTCGTCCGTCCGCTGGTCCTGAACCGTAGAAACCAAAGTCCAGTCGGAGAAAGACGGGCTGGCCAGACTAAAGTTCCCTCGAGTCAGTCGTACCGCGATTGTTTGGCTTCGGTTCTGAGACTTCAGATTTCCTTCAACTGCAGTTTTGTTCCCTAAAGTGATTCATTCACGACTTTGAAGACCCGGTTTCTTCAGACTCGGTTCAAGTTCACTTTCTTTCGATTTTCTTTAGTCACTCTGACTTCTGTACTTTGTTCCCGTTTAAACTGATAAATGTAGTCAGATTCATTTAGTTTCCTTCATCTTCAAGAACGTGGTTCCCTAAGTCTTTCTACCAAACGTGATTTTCATGGTTTTTGTGCCCACACTTGTTTTAAATTGTCGTTAGTTCCCTCAACTTCAAAATCTTTGTCCTGAAACTCCTCCTAAACGGTTTCCCGCCTTGATTATTTTGTTAAATGTCTTTACAAAAAACATGAACATAGTTCCCTTAAATCAGAGACGTCTATTGTCACAACGTTTACTGAAGTTACAAATGAATTTTCCTGTTTTACACATTCAGTTATTGTTTCTTTAACTGGTAATCACAATCTTATTTTTCTTGTTCACGGCTGTTTGCTATGCAACGTCTTCCCTAAACCGAATAACGGAGCAACTCAAACTGCCAAGTAAGAATCCAAATTAGTTCCCTGAAGTGCAACTTTTCTCAAATTTACCAGCTTATTTGATTCAGAAATGTTCCCCTCAGTTGTCATTAAAGCTCTAATGTTTCTTTAATAGTTCCCTGTAAATGTATTTGCACTGCCAAACGGTTCCCTCAAGTGGCTAAACGGTTCCCTGAAGTGTTGGAAACTGGAATTGGTTCCCTCAAGTGGCTAAACAGTTCCCTGAAGTGTTGGTTCCCTGAAGTGGCTAAACAGTTCCCTGAAGTGTTGGTTCCCTGAAGTGTTGGTTCCCTCATGTCTGTGGCCTCCCACTCACCTGCTCCCTGAAACTGTCATTTTTAATTATGGAGTTATCTGAAGTGTTGGAAACTGGAATTGGTTCCCTGAACTCATTTGCACTTTATATCAAAATAACTGTTTCCTTAAATGAAAAGTAGTTTTGTCTTGTCGCCACTTTTAAGCGCATGATTTATTTTCTTCCATGAGGTTCACCTCGAACGTTTACACGAAGACGGTGGAGATGCTGGGAAAGAGGACGACGCAGTTTACCGACTTTTATCGCGTGAACGCGTCGGAGCGGCAGAAACGTTTGATACCGACGGCTGACAGGAGGCATGAAAACGTCATAGTTTTATATTTTTACATACGTGTCTGTGTCCACAGGAATGAATAAAAACAGCCAGAGCTTCCACTTTGACTTCACGTGTCTTTGTTATTCCTTTATTTGTAGTTTAGTGGAGGAGCAGTGCAGGTTCTCTCCGGCCCGGGAACACTGGAGACACATCCAGCCCAGCCAGATGAGGTAGTTCATGTGGTCAGGTTGTCTCCCGGAGCTGCCTTAGGGATGTCCAACCAGGAGTTTCTGGAGACATTATATCCTGGCTGGGCTTGGAACGACTCAGGATCCTCCTGGAGATCTGGAGAAGGTCTGGACTCTTAGCTAAGACTTGGGACCCCACAACCTGAACCTGAGGAAGAGAAAGATGATGGACGCCTCAGTTCACAGCTTCATTTGACTCAAAAGCAGAAGTGAGTCGTCGGTAAGAAATGTTAAAGTTGAGGTTAAAAACTGCCACAGACCTGCGGGGTCCCCGTCCGCAGACCTGGAGGGTCCCCGTCCGCAGACCTGGAGGGTCCCCGTCCGCAGACCAGCGGGGTCTCCGTCCGCATACCTGGGGTATCTACAGAGGCTCCAGTCTGGGTCCATCTGGTCCAGGTCCTTCCTTTCCAGGTGGCCAACGTCCTGCTGGTGGTGGTCCTAGTGGTCCACGTCTCGTAGTCCACGTAGTTTGGAGGCCACAATCCCCTCGGACCAGTCAACACCTTTGTGGATTTCTTATGTTTGTAATTATAGTAAAGCTGTAAAACCTGCAGTAAGTCTCGTTTTGAGTTCACCGCAGCAGAAAGCGTCACCGTCACCGTGGTGTTTTCAGAACATTCAACCCTTGTGGGAACCCCTACGGACAACGTTCTACACGACGGCGTTGTTCTTTACGGAAACCGCCCTTCAGCGTGTCCCTTCAGGCCTCGCCGGCTCGCCCGTTTCCATCTTCCTCTGGCTGGTTTCTCCTCATCCAGAAATCCCCCGGGTCTTCTTCTCCTGGACACATCCTGGATGCAGTCTCACTTCCGTTTTATGCGTGAACATCAACGTTCTGCGACACTCAGCCTGACCTGGTTGGAGGTCTGCCAATCCCATCATGCACCTGAACGAACACACTGCGGTTAATCTGTGCAGTTAACGAGCTGGCCTCGTCTCTTTGAGGGGTTCCTGATGGGATTAAAGGTCTCTCGGACATCTGCTGGTCAACATCAGCTCATTACACAAAGCTCCTTCCCCTCGTTCGGCCTCTCGGCTCACCGATCGCCTGTTTCTTACTGCTCTCAGTTTCAGGTGTGGTTTGCTGCTGGGATCCTGCGACGTGAACCTGGATGCCGTCAGCTGCGACTCCTCCTCCAGAGGACATCGGACCAGCTTCATCTCTGAAGACGCGAGGCTGGTCTGAAGTGGGATCTTACCAAAACGGAGAAGACTGGCACATCAATGAGACGTCTGGAAAGACTTGGAGGAGACGAGACTCATCAGACCACCGAACAACGAGCAGATCTTTGATGAAGCTGTGGATGTGGCAGATGGAGGCAGGTGCAGGGAGAAGAAGAAAGACCACAAAAACAGAGCAAACGAGCGCGAATAAAAACTAAAGGAGGCACGCTGACTTTAGGAGGAACAAGTGGAAGAGGACGAGTTATCGCAGCATGAGACCAGCGTTGGAGTCTGGAGGACGTCCGCTCTGAGACCAGCAGGTATTTGACGTTTCTGCTCTTTAAACTCTGACCAGACCCGGCTTGGTTCTTGTTGTCTCAGCACCGGTTCTGCTGTTTCAGCTCTAATGATCCTCTCAAAGTCCCCGGCAGTCCTGAGCTACTGTTGGGGACCAGGACTTCCGAATCAGCCTCTGACCCAGCAGTTGGACTTTGGTCATCTGCTTCATCCTAAAGTTTATGATTGAGAAGAGGAACCGCAGGTCTGGATCCAGATCCTGGTGGTTGTGTAGGGGAACCGCAGGTCTGGATCCGCATCCTGGTGGTTGGTAGGGGAACCGCAGGTCTGGATCCAGATCCTGGTGGTTGGTAGGGGAACCGCAGGTCTGGATCCGCATCCTGGTGGTTGTTAGAGGAACCGCAGGTCTGGATCCGCATCCTGGTGGTTGTTAGAGGAACCGCAGGTCTGGATCCGCATCCTGGTGGTTGTTAGAGGAACCGCAGGTCTGGATCCGCATCCTGGTGGTTGTTAGAGGAACCGCAGGTCTGGATCCGGATCCTGGTGGTTGGTAGAGGAACCGCAGGTCTGGATCCGGATACTGGTGGTTGGTAGGGGAACCGCAGGTCTGGATCCGGATCCTGGTGGTTGGTAGGGGAACCGCAGGTCTGGATCCGCATCCTGGTGGTTGGTAGGGGAACCGCAGGTCTGGATCCGGATCCTGGTGGTTGGTAGGGGAACCGCAGGTCTGGATCCGGATACTGGTGGTTGGTAGGGGAACCGCAGGTCTGGATCCGCATCCTGGTGGTCGGTAGAGGAACCGCAGGTCTGGATCCGCATCCTGGTGGTCAGTAGAGGAACCGCAGGTCTGGATCCGCATCCTGGTGGTCAGTAGAGGAACTGCAGGTCTGGATCCGCATCCTGGTGGTCAGTAGAGGAACCGCAGGTCTGGATCTGGACGCTAGTGATCGGTAGAGGACCCGCATGTTTGGATCTGGACCCTGGTGGTCGGTAGAGGAACAGCAGGTCCGGATCCGGACCTTAATGGTTAGTAGAGGTACTCCAGATCCAGACCCTAGTGGTCAGTAGAGGAACTGCAGATCCAGATCCAGACCCTAGTGGTCAGTAGAGGAACTGCAGATCCAGATCCAGACCCTAACGGTCTGTAGAGGGACTGCAGGACTGGATCCATTTCTATGTTTAATACTTAATAAAGTGTCTGGCAAGTATATGTTGTTATTGTTGGAGACGTCAGTGTTCACAAGAATTAAATCAGCTTGACATGAAAGTCTTTAAGTCGTGTTGTGTTTGATTTTGAAGTGGACCAGACTTGTTCTGAAGGCGGGCCAGGACCCGCCCGGTCAGGGTCTACAGCTGTACTGGTTCATTACACGAGACCATTCTAAACTGATGGAACAAGACTCAACAACAGTTCAGGTGACATGTGAACTCCCGCTCATAAGGTTGCTTTTTGGCCAGCATAGAAACACATCAGGGGCCATGAGAACTCTTTTTCTGATTCTTTAGTTGAAGTGAGTCTTAACACTTAATATCCAAAATATTTACTGAAAACAGCAGCTGGTGCTACGTAGGATGAGTTGGAGGGTAAACTCCAGCGACTTGTCTTCTCACCTGTAAATGTGAGAAAGTAAGGAGGCCTGGCATCAGGCCTTGAGGTACACCATGTTCAGGGAGGAAGGTTTTTCATGTCCCGGTTCAGCTGTAAACTAAGAGTTGATGGTTTTCTTCCATCCATCTGGACGTCTCGGAGCAGAGAAGAGCGACCTGCTGTAGCCTGATTGGATTAACCCTGAAACCTGGGTCTTGGTCTTGGTCCTGGTCTTTCACACACTGAACCTTGACCTTCTTTAATTAATCTCTTGTAGACTTTCTGCACCAGCCAGCTTGCAGAGGTGGGTCTGTCAGCGAGTGGACAACCGTGGACATGGACAACCGTGGTACGCTGGAGAATGGCGACTGCGAATCTGCTCGACAGACCAGCGACATCACCTTCAGTGCAGCCATCAGCCCCGCCCACAGCCTGCGCAGAAAGAACTTGCTGTGGCAAAACGCCGTCAGGAACATCATCGACCAGCACAATGTATACTCGCTGAGGCTCGCCGGCGGACTGGAGAGAGGCCGGCACCGCATCACCGTCACCGATGCCTACATCGCTGACATCAACAGGTCCATTCTGTGACATCATCGCCTGCTCCACGCCCCCATAGGGCGGTCTTGAAATTTTAACGTTTCAACTCTAGAGTGCCTTTTTTACTTGATCTTTTAAAATTATTATTTGGTAGTACGTAGGTCTACTGAAGTTACCAAATGTAAACGGGCCGGGGTCTCCCCGGGGTTCTGTCTTGCAGGCAGATCCGCAGTAAGGCATCCCGTGGAACTTTTTGGCAAAAGCGCCGGTCGTCGGCGGCTCGGGTCCACCCGCTAACCCAGAGAGTTTCCATGGAAACTCAGGCCACCCCGGACTCCCCCAGTGATGCAGACTTCTTCGTGTCATGTGGCTGGACGTTGCGAGGCGTCTTCGTCCCGACGCTGAAGCACACCTTCAAGTAACAGACCTTTAACACTTAAACAAACCCTTTTTGTTATTTAATTAGTTTTTTTGGTAACAGCGGTAAAAGTAAATGTTCTAAAGGCATGTTATGTCCTATGTCTACGACGGTGACCTCGCTCAGGTCTCCAGAACTGGAGCAGCTCTACCAGCAGTTCTCCTCGGTTCAGAGAAGAACCTCTCTGGTTGTCACCAATGTTGTCGACATCGTCACTCGACTGCTCGTCTCGCTGCTGACATGGGCGCCAGGCTGGGGGGGCGTCGCCTGTGACGGGCTGACTGGCCTGTCGGTGGTCCTGTGGGCCGGGATCTGCGTGTTGGTGCTGGCAAATAGGGACATGATATCATCACCACAGTGGCTCAGGTATGCTGGGAAATGTAGTTCCTCATCTGTGGTGCTTCTTAATTCATAAGCGATCTTTGGAGGTGTCCAGAATTAGAAGCTGGCCTCACCTGTCCATCATCCATCCTCCATCCTCCACCTCAGGTACCTAGCGGTGGTCACCTGGATGTCTCAGACCATCCAGGGACTGGTTGGTGTGTTCAACTGGGCCGAGAGCGACCACTCCTGGTACGTCTTCTTCACCCTCTTCTCCACCTACACGCTGCTGCCCCTCCCTCTCCTCTGGTCAATGACAGCCGGGGCAGCCACCTCCACCCTGCATCTCCTGGTGGACGTCTGCTGCCACTATGCTGACCACTCCATCATCAGAAAGGTTAGGAACCCATTTTCCTCACCACACGAGCCATATCATAGGTCTCTGGTCAACGGTCTGGCTCTGCTTGTCCAGGGGGTCTATGGTCTGGTTCTTCCAGTCTAGGTTGTCTAGGTCTGGTTTCTATCTGTCCAGGTGGTTTACGGTCTGGTTCTTTCTGACCATGTGGTTTAAGGTCTGGTTCTTCCTGTCTAGCTTGTCTAGGTCTGGTTTCTATCTGTCCAGGTGGTGTACGGTCTGGTTCTTCCAGTCTAGGTTGTCTAGGTCTGGTTTCTACCTGTACAGGTGGTTTACAGTCTGGTTCTACCTGTCCATGTGGTTTAAGGTTTGGTTCTTCCTGTCTAGATAGTCTAGGTCTGGTTCTACCTGTCCATGTGGTTTAAGGTTTGGTTCATCCTGTCTAGGTTGTCTAGGTCTGGTTTCTACCTGTCCAGATGGTTTATGGTCTGGTTCTTTCTGACCATGTGGTTTAAGGTCTGGTTCTTTCTGACCATGTGGTTTAAGGTCTGGTTTTTCCTGTCCATGTGGTTTAAGGTCTGGTCCTTCCCGTCCAGGTCCTGTCGAAGGCCTTGCTGTACTTGGCCATGAATGTTGCCGGCCTCTTCATTCACTACTTGTTCGACCGGACACAGAGGCAGAGCTTCTTGGAGACTCGACGCTGCATCGAGGGACGAGTCCGACTGGAGAGGGAGAACCAGAGACAGGTAGAGTCCAGACCCCACCCTCCCCCAAGGTCAGAGTGGATGTGGTCATTTAGGATTTTCCCATTGTGGACGGGGTTTTCAGGAGCGGCTCGTGATGTCCATCCTGCCTCGCTTCCTGGTTCTGGAGATGGTTGCTGACATGACGGCCGTGGACGAATATCTTCTGCCCCAGCAGTTCCAGAAGATCTACATCCACCACTACAAGGACGTCAGGTAAAGACAGACGGAGCAGTTCAGCTTCAGTAGCTAAAGCACAGACGAGTTGAATTTTCAAAGTTCATGAAACTTTATGGATGAATTCATGAGCGAAGATCGGAGGACTGTTGTCACTAAACAGAGTAAGGTGGCCGAAACACAACCACAAAGAGAGCTGGTTCATGTGATTTCCACACTGGTGGAGATGGCTGGGAGTCGGGTACCTAAAGCAGCTGTCGCTGAGACTGGACCTTGTGAAATACTATTTCATAACTATGTCATTTTAGAGCTCGAGTCCAAACTATGACCAAACTTTGGTTTCATGTCAGGCATGTGAATGTTGTTTCTCTGCAGCATCCTGTTTGCAGACATCATCGGCTTCACGTCTCTCTCTCTGATTCTGTCGGCTCAGCAACTCGTTAAAACTCTCAACGAGCTCTTTGGACGCTTCGATAGACTGGCTGAGGTCAGATTGCCATGGCACCACTTTCATTGTTAACAGTGTTCTGGCGGCTGGAGGTTCTGAGGGTGGTGTGTGTTTGTGTGCAGGAGCACCAGTGTTTGCGCATCAAGACACTGGGGGACTGTTACTACTGCGTGGCGGGGGTCCCGGAGCCCCAGCGGGGACACGCCCGCTGCTGTGTGGAGATGGGCCTCAGCATGATCAGCACCATACGGTACGTCCACTGACACGCCACACCCCGTTTCCAGAGAGTCTCACAGTAACGTGGATATGTCACCGCAGATACGTCTGCCGGGAGCTACCGCAGGATGTGGACATGCGGATCGGCGTCCACTCGGGTTCCGTCCTCTGTGGCATTCTGGGTCTTCAGAAGTGGCAGTTTGACATCTGGAGCTGGGACGTAGACATTGCCAATAGTCTTGAGGCTGCAGGGCTGCCAGGGTCAGAGACACTCCTACAGCTGACAAGTCAATAAAGTCATGTGCAAGCCGGGTAAACGTGTAGAGTTGTTCCCCTGGAGCAGGATGCTCGATTGAAGGTTCTTCCTCCAATGAGGAACAACAAACTTTGCATCTTGCAGCAGTGCTCAGTGGGGGGCAAGTCTGACGCTTTGGGTTTTCATTGCTGACGCAGTCTCTGCAATCCAAGATCTCATTGTCCGAGCAGCGCCCACAGTTGGTGACTACAGCTGAGAGTTGGATTGTTGAGGCCCAGGCCTTCAGCCGTCCAGCTCAGGTACCCTCACCTGTAGTGGAAGATCCCGCCAGTTTTCCTTGGGAAACATTCCAGGGCTGTTGCTGTTTGGTTGGTAGATGGAGGTTTTCACCCATGAACCCCTCAAACCACAAAGAGGTGGCCATTCAAGAGGGAATACTTATTTTACTCTTATTTTAATATCTTTTCTTTATGTACACAGTACTGTAACTTCTGATAGTTTAACCTTTAATTGTGAAGGGGACTACTATCCAGAAGTACTTCTGCATTGTACCATGACCTCTCTCAGGCAGGTTCACATCTCACAGACAACTCTGGACTGCCTGGACGGGATCTACGAGACGGAGAAGGGTCACGGCCAGGAGCGCAATGAGCTTCTGCGGAAGCACAACATACAGACGTATCTGATCCGGCCGACCCCGCTGCGGGAGCCCAGAGCGCCGAAAACCAGACGGCCGAGCTACGAAGAGACGACGAGCTGGAGCGCTGAGCTGCCGTTCGACAACATCCTGGGCATGAACTTTGTGAGTACAGCAAAGATATGAACATTTGAGTGGAGATCTCATTAATCACTGACTTTGTCTCGTCCTTCATGGAACTCCGTAGATCCTTGCAACGTTCACCAATGGCTCGCTAACCCAGCTGCCCAATCAGATTGCAGCTCAGCGTTCAGGATCACGAGAAGTCAACAAGAGGATTCTACAGGCAATGGAAGTTCGAAGCAGTGAACGAATGAGGAAGGAGCACATCACCACCTTCACTCAGGTCTTCAAGGACTCCCAAATGGAGGGAAAGGTAGCTTCCTGTGGGGGTGGGGCAGTGGTCTGAGGTGTAATGAGCAGTCTGGTGACCATTCAGGTTTTGTCTTTCAGTACTCGCTCATGAGAGACGAACTCTTCAAGTCAAATATGGTTTGTTCGTTCATCCTACTCATGCTGTTGATGGCCGTCCAGGTGCTGATCCCCGCCCCAAGGTACACCTCAGTGCACCTGTCCGTGCACCGAGTCATAGAGCATTACCTTAATCTTGATTGTCCTGTAATGGCTAAAGAAGAGGACTAACCAAGGGGGAACGTCAATGTGGAAGTAGGAACACTGCAGCTCCATGGTCTTGGATCACTACAGGACCCTTCCAAGTGGACTAGCAGAATCAGTAGCTGAGTGTGGCAGAGCGCAAGCGATAACCTGTTACCCCGTCTCCCCGGTCACCTAGACTCGGTTGACCGTACCGGTCCATGTCTGGGAGCGGCGGGCCGAGCGACTGGTGCTCCGGGAGGAGCTCTGCTTCTCTTTGATTTCAGTCAGTGGGACCGACAACACCTGGAAATTTGAAAACCTGTCAGTCTCCAACTGATTTTGTAATTAACTCTCAAGCATGAAACTCTTATGGTCGTGTACACAAACTCCAAATGTTTGTGCACATCGTTGAGTTTATTTGGGGGTTCACAAAAGCAACATTGCTGAAGACATGAAAACAACTGTACTATTTAATCAGGTGTGCGCGCATAGATGACCTGCGGCGCTCACGGCTCTTGTACATAAAAGACAACATCATCAGCAAAGAAGCCAGCACTCAGATGGTTTTCTCTGTACAGGTTCTGTCCAATGTTGGTACAGTTCATCATCTGCGGCGGCGTTTACTTCCTGCTCCTGCTGCTTACACTGGGGGAGGAGTTTAAGCATTGCCCCACCCACCTGCAGTCGCTCTGCTGTTGGGTTCATGAAACCAAGCATGCGCGCACACTGTTGATGCTCACCGCCATCACCGTCAACTTTGGAATTGCGTCTGCAGACATCGTGAGTTGATTAACTAGGTGCTTGATGTTGTTCAGGTGGTAATCCGGAGACATGGCATGTTTCAGGACAACTGCATGAATTCTGTCTTTAGTTATTTAGTTATATTTTACAAATAATGAACAGAAGCGGTTGTCGGTAGACGGCAGCGGCGCTGACAACAGTTTCCAGTCCAGTGCAGGAAGGAGGGCTTTAACCACGGTCATCTACCATGCCCTTTCACACTATCTCTCCGTCCGTGTTTCCGTTGCTTATTTCGTCCTTCCCTCCTGCAGTTGTGGTGTGACTTGTCAGATACCGGCAGCGGCGCTTCCTTGCTGGCTCCGCCCTCCTCCGTCTGGCCTGACGTCAACATCTGCACACACCCAGAGGTGATCACACTTTCCTCCACCTCCCTGATGTCATGACATCACAGTGCGGTCGTAACCGCTGCCCTTCCTCGTCAACAGTACATGGTCCTGAGCGGACTGGTTGCCATGGTGACCTGCGCGGTGTTCCTTCGGCTCAGCTGTGTGCTGCAGCTGGCGGTCCTCCTGCTGGCTGCCGTCTTCTACGCCTACATCATGGAGACCCACAGGTATGGTTTCAGGTGGAGCAGTGCCTTCAGGGGCGGCATGTTCACTTCAATTAGCAGCTCATCTTTTAACCTTATCAGTGTGAAGATCACCAGGTCATAGTGGGTCCACGAGACCTTGATCCTGCCTTGTTGTGGAGGAATTTGGGTCCATTCTCAGACTCTTGTTCTTTCTGCGCTCATCCTTCTGCTTCCGTCATTCCTGATGAAACCTGGATGGTGGTCAGCTCTCAGCAGCTGTGCAGACGGGCGGTGTGTGTGGTGCTCATGGTGATGTTCGTGGCGGCCGTCCTCTACAACAGCAGACAGGTGACGGAGGAAGAACCGCCTCTTTTGAACTCACCCTGACAAACTCGGACGACTCGTGTCGTCTTCATCAGCTCGTGCTCTTCTTCTTTGGTAGCTGGAGGCAACAGCGCGGTTGGACTTCCTATGGCGCCTGCAGGCCAGGAAGGAGGTGGAGGACATGAAGGAGCAGAGGGAGCACAACGAGTGTCTGCTGCTCAACATCCTGCCTGCCCACGTCGCCAAGCACTTCCTGGAGAGAGGTGGCCACAGTGAGGTAGCTGAAGCAGCCGACCCAACATTCATCTAGAACCAGTTAGAAGGCAGAAGAACAAACATCTCAACTTCAGGAGTGTGTGTGTGTGTGTGTGTGTGTGTGTGTGTGTGTGTGTGTGTGTGTGTGTGTGTGTGTGTGTGTGTGTGTGTGTCAGGAGTTGTATTCGCAGTCATACGAGCGCGTCGGCGTGCTCTTTGCCTCTCTGCCAGGATTTTCTGACTTCTTTGAGCAGAAGGAGCTTGTTCATCAGCATGTCGAGTGTCTTCGCCTTCTCAACCACATCATCAGCGACTTTGATGAGGTCACACACACACACACACACACACACACACACACACACACACACACACACACACGCACGCACACAGCGGTTTCCCCGTGCTGAACCTGGACGGTTGTGTGTTTGTGCAGCTCTTGGATGAGTGTTACTTCCAGGAGGTGGAGAAGATCAAAACCAACGGCAGCTCCTACATGGCAGCTTCTGGCCTGTCACCTGACCGACAGGTGAGTCCTGATGCGACACCCACTTGTCAGACAGGTGAGGACTCCTGAAGTAAAGGTGTGTGTGTGTGTGTGTTTAGGAGTGTGAGGACGGCTGGCATCACCTGAGCGAGCTGGTGCTGTTCGCGCTGGCCATGCAGGAGACCCTGAAACACCTCAACACGCACACAGGAACCGACTTCCAGCTGCGAGTCGGTACGTGCAGCACACACGGCGTCAGCCCATGTTCACACCAAGCCTGCTGGCTTGGCCTGTTGGCGGCGTGGGCGCAGCATCCGAGCAGGTCGGGCTTCCTGGAGCGTCGAACCGGCCTGGAAGTGGGTGGTGACGCACCCACGCCACCTCGTGGCTGAGGCGAGATATTGTAGCCTGGAGCTCGGTGTTCTCCAGGAAGACGTTCCTCGTGGTTTACAGCCAACGAGGAGACAAAAGCACGTGTAACCACCAGTTGTGTATGTTTACGACGTAACCGCATCGATCGGTTGTGACAAGCGCAGACGTCCTCTGTCACCTGCAGGTGTCGCTCACGGCCCGGTGGTCGCAGGTGTGATCGGCGCCACCAAACCTCAGTACGACATCTGGGGCGCCACGGTGAACATGGCGAGCAGGATGGAGAGCACCGGAGTGAGTGGGAGGATTCAGGTGAGCACGCCTGTCTGAGGGAGGGGCTTATGTCTGGATGCTGGTTCTGACCTGCCCCTCCTCCTCAGGTCCCTGAATCCACCAGCTGCATCCTGGTGGAGCGAGGCTTCCTACGGCAGCTCAGAGGGGACATTTATGTCAAAGGCATCAGCGAGCGCCACGGCAACGTGAGTCACTGAGGGCTGGTTCCAGTCAGCTGATCGGGCTCATAGATCACCATAAACTGCATTAGAGAACAGGAAAAACCCGCGGTAACGTCACCGTAGAACCCGAGTCGGTGGGCAGAAGCCGTGTTGGCAGGATGTGAGAACGACTAAAAGGAAATCCCTTGTAGAATGCTCTTGTTCCTTTCAAAATAAAAGCCTGCCAGTGATGTAGCAGAACAAGATGAAGGCCGCGTCTCCTCATCTTTCAGGTCCGGACGTTTTTCGTGAGCAGCCAAGACGAACGGTCCAGCTTGGTGGAGCCTGGCGGGGGGTGGAGCTTACACTCAAGCAGGAACACACTGGGAGCCCTGGTCTACAGTCTGGTCCAGGCCAGGAAGAGGGATAAGCTGCGGGAGGAGAACGGGGGCTTCCATCTGGTGGAGGCGTCGTAGGAGGAGGAGGTCTGGTGAGCATCCACATTTAGGCTGGAACAGGTCCGGATGTGGAAAGGAACTCTGAACAAGCAGACTTTCACCTTTAAACCGTGGACTCCAAACGACAATGGGCGGAGCAATCGGTCACGTGACCCGCTGGTTTCTGAGGACGCCAATATCAAAACTGACCGTGGCGTTTAGCCGACGCCGGGCGAATGCAAGCAGGCGTTGCTTCGCGGAGGGCGGTGGCGATTCCAAATGAGGAGGTAATAACGGCGAGTGATTGGCTGAGCCGACTGTCAATCAATCATAATAGAAATACATGTATTGTTCTGCTGGCGTGGAACATCCGCCCCTCAGACTCGTCGTGGATGTGGCATCAGACCGCTGAGACCACAACGCGTTTCGAACTCTGGGAGAGTCGGTGGAGACGGACTAGCCTTTGGAGCCTCCGGTGGCCAGTCGAGGAACGGCAGCAGAACTTAGTTCCGCGTGAGCGTGGAGGCGGGCGCCAGACAGAAAGAAAGTTCTCGTTGTAACGTTTGAAGGGAATATCCTTGTTCCCACCATGTTGGTAGTTTAGGCGTCACGTCCAGATAACGGGGGGGAACATGCTGTTCTAGTGGTGAATTCAGATTTCAAGACTTTTATCGTGTGTGACTTTTTTGTACCGTGTTAATTTCTTTCTTCTGTTCCGTTAAGAGAAAAGACTGAATAAAAGATTTAAATCTTTGTTTGGCTGGTTTACGTCAGGTGCTCGTCAGCATAGATGACGTCACTGAGTTTGACCTGCAGTCTCTACCGACGACGTTTTGTTTCTATTAGAAAGACCAGAACAGTAGACCAGAACAGGAGACCAGAACAGTAGACCAGAACATTAGACCAGAACATTAGACCAGAACATTAGACCAGAACATTAGACCAGAACATTAGACCAGAACATTAGACCAGAACAGTAGACCAGAACATTAGACCAGAACAGTAGACCAGAACATTAGACCAGAACATTAGACCAGAACAGTAGACCAGAACAGTAGACCAGAACATTAGACCAGAACAGTAGACCAGAACATTAGACCAGAACAGTAGACCAGAACAGTAGACCAGAACATTAGACCAGAACAGTAGACCAGAACAGTAGACCAGAACATTAGACCAGAACAGTAGACCAGAACAGTAGACCAGAACAGGAGACCAGAACATTAGACCAGAACAGTAGACCAGAACATTAGACCAGAACAGTAGACCAGAACAGTAGACCAGAACATTAGACCAGAACAGTAGACCAGAACAGTAGACCAGAACATTAGACCAGAACAGTAGACCAGAACAGTAGACCAGAACAGGAGACCAGAACATTAGACCAGAACATTAGACCAGAACATTAGACCAGAACAGTAGACCAGAACAGTAGACCAGAACATTAGACCAGAACAGTAGACCAGAACAGTAGACCAGAACAGGAGACCAGAACAGGAGACCAGAACAGGAGACCAGAACATTAGACCAGAACAGTAGACCAGAACATTAGACCAGAACATTAGACCAGAACATTAGACCAGAACATTAGACCAGAACATTAGACCAGAACAGTAGACCAGAACAGTAGACCAGAAGAGTAGACCAGAAGAGTAGACCAGAACAAGAGACCAGAACAGTAGACCAGAACAGTAGACCAGAACATTAGACCAGAACATTAGACCAGAACATTAGACCAGAACAGTAGACCAGAACAGTAGACCAGAACATTAGACCAGAACAGTAGACCAGAACATTAGACCAGAACAGTAGACCAGAACACGACCCCGACCAGGCACGTTCACGTCTACGCGGCTCTCTGAAGGTCCACCGCAGCATCTCAGCCAGGTTCAGGTCTGGACTTGGACCAGGTCGCTCCAGAACCTGGATTCTTTTACTTTTTCATCATTCTGATGTAGACCTGCTGCTGTGTTTGGGATCCCTTCCTGTCACATGACCCAGTTTCAGCAGATCTTCATGTGTCAGAACAGAGGTGCAGTTCACCTCCTGAACAGTAGAGGGTGCAGTCATTCCAGCTCCACCTGATCTCCAGCAGAGAGGACTTCACTGGCAGGTGATGTTACCACAGCAGGTTTGTCCCCTCCAGGAGGACCAGTGAGGATCTTGGGTGTCTGCCAGCTTCTCCAACACATTCATGTCATGACCAGGGGCAGAATGAGGGTCTGGGGGAGGAGCTGTGGTCCCTGAGCTGCTGAGGCCAAATCCAATCGATTCGGCGCTGGAAGACAAATCACATGAATGAGTGAATGAAGCAGCTCTAATCTCAGGCATGTGTGAGTTAACGGGACTTTAAAGGTATCTTCAGGAAACCTCCCGAAGGGATTTGACTTTTCACCGTCGTTTTTCCATGTCGCTGCGTCTAAACCGACTGGGAACCGGCATCTCAACCCGGACTAGTCCACGACGTTTTCTCAGTTTCATGTCAGATGTTTGAGGATACAGACACTAAAGGTCGTGTTACAGAACGGAAGTTAGTTTGGTTCTGCCATGAAGTGTAATTAGGTTTAAATCCAAAGAATCATTTCAAGATCAATCCAAACTTACTGATGAATCTGTTTAGGTGTTATTTTGTACTGCTGCTGTTAGTTGGGGAAATTAGATTTTTTAATAAATTCATTAGATTTATTAAACATTTATTTCATGCAGAATAAATTGCAAAAATTTGGAGAAACAAGATTTGGTTCTATAATAGACAAGTGATGGTTCAGGGCTGGTTCTGGGATGGATCAGGGTCGGTTCTGGGAAGGATCAGGGTCGGTTCTGGGATGGATCAGGGTCGGTTCTGGGAAGGATCAGGGTCGGTTCTGGGATGGATCAGGGTTGGTTCAGGGCTGGTTTAGGGCTGGTTCTGGGAGGGATCAGAGCTGGTTCAGGGCTGGTTCTGGGCTGGTTCTGGGATGGTTCAGGGTCGGTTCTGGGATGGATCAGGGTCGGTTCTGGGATGGATCAGGGTTGGTTCAGGGCTGGTTTAGGGCTGGTTCTGGGATGGATCAGGGTCGGTTCTGGGAGGGATCAGAGCTGGTTCAGGGCTGGTTCTGGGATGGATCAGGGTCGGTTCTGGGATGGATCAGGGTCGGTTCAGGGCTGGTTCAGGGTCGGTTCTGGGATGGATCAGGGTTGGTTTAGGGCTGGTTTAGGGCTGGTTCTGGGATGGATCAGGGTCGGTTCTGGGATGGATCAGGGTCGGTTCAGGGCTGGTTCAGGGCTGGTTCTGGGATGGATCAGGGTTGGTTCAGGGCTGGTTCTGGGATGGATCAAGTTTGGTTCTGGGATGAATCAGGGTCGGTTCTAGAATAGATCAGGGTCGGTTTTGGGATGGATCAGGGCTGGTACTGGGATGGTTCAGGGCTGGTTCTGGGATGGTTCAGGGTTGGTTCTGGGATGGTTCAGGGCTGGTTCTTGGATGGATCAGGGTCAGTTCTGGGATGGATCAGGGTCAGTTCAAGGCTTATTCAGGGCTGGTTCAAGGATGGTTCAGGGCTGGTTCTGGGATGGATCAGGGTCAGTTCTGGGATGGTTCAGGTCAGTTCTGGGATGGTCGGTTCAGGGCTGGTTCTGGGATGGTTCAGGGCTGGATCTGGGATGGATCAGGGTCGGTTCTGGGATGATTCTGGGATGGTTCAGGGCTGGTTCTGGGATGGTTCAGGGCTGGATCTGGGATGGTTCAGGGTCGGATCTGGGATGATTCTGGGATGGTTCAGGGTCGGTTCTGGGATGGATCAGGGTCGGTTCAGGGCTGGTTCAGGCCTGGTTCTGGGATGGATCAGGGTTGGTTCAGGGCTGGTTCTGGGATGGATCAAGTTTGGTTCTGGGATGAATCAGGGTCGGTTCTAGAATAGATCAGGGTCGGTTTTGGGATGGATCAGGGCTGGTGCTGGGATGGTTCAGGGCTGGTTCTGGGATGGTTCAGGGCTGGTTCTGGGATGGATCAGGGCTGGTTCTGGGATGGTTCAGGGCTGGTTCTTGGATGGATCAGGGTCAGTTCTGGGATGGATCAGGGTCAGTTCAAGGCTTATTCAGGGCTGGTTCAGGGATGGTTCAGGGCTGGTTCCGGGATGGATCAGGGTCAGTTCTGGGATGGTTCAGGTCAGTTCTGGGATGGTCGGTTCAGGGCTGGATCTGGGATGGATCAGGGTCGGTTCTGGGATGATTCTGGGATGGTTCAGGGCTGGTTGAGCGTTGAGCTCCTCAAACATGGTGAACAGATTTTCACGCTTCAGCCTCGTGAGCTCATGTCCCCGAGACTTGCCGGTTCTTCGTCTCCACCGATTTACATCCCCGAGGATGTAAATCTTAACTAAATCTTAACTAACCGCAGACAGATTCTGGCCTTTGAGCTGCCGAAGACCCAGGCTGTTAATAATTAGCATAACGAAGCATATGAATCGGTATATGATCAAAGGTTAGAGAAGCACAGTCCTCATGAACGTCAGCTGACTCATCACCTCCTGAACCATGAGGAGCGTCAGCCAGGCCACATGAAGGCTGCTGTCAGAAGGAAACTCCTGAAAACATCACTGCAGCGGCCTCAGGCCGGCCAGAGGACCTCAGTGTCTCGGAAGGAGGAGGAGCAGGGGGAGGATCGGGAGGAGGATCGGGAGGAGGGGCTGGTGGCTTTAGGGGAAAACCTCCCTCTGACAGGTTCAGAGACGTCTGGAGCATCACGCAGCAAACGCATGATGGACAGCAACGGGACTATGGCTGGAAAGGAGGAACGCTCGGATGAACTTGTGTTCTTTGTGAACGGGAGGAAGGTAATGACAAGTCACACTGAGCGTCTGCTGCAGAGGGACACGGAGCCTGAAGGACCTCGCCTTTAAACACCACAGTGGAGTTGAAACAAAACTACCAGATATGATCAGACCAGACTTCCACCAAACTCACAAAATCTGGCGTTTCTTACTCAGGAATCACATTCGTTTAATCAAACTTAGTCTGTTTTTAGGGCTGAAAAACATCTGGACACAATATTAACTCTATAGTCTAATATTAACTTTATAGTCAGTGATTGTCTGAAATCTGACGTCCATGAGCGGCCCGAGGTTCCTCCTGGAGATGTTTCTCCAGAGCTTCACCGCAGCATCTCCAGCTGCTGCTGCTTTTTGGCTCTTTTCTACCTTCACTTGTGTCTTCAGGAACTGAGAAGCTGCTCTGTCAGGTTCAGATCCGACCGCTGAAGAATGTTCCACGTCTTTCTCATCAGAAAGTCTTGATCTTCTCTCAGTGTGTTCAGGTTCTTCCATCTGCTCCGTGAAGCTCCATCAGGTCACCTGTACCTCAGAATAATTCATCTGGAGACTTCTGTCAGCATTCACATGATCAGTAAACACCAGCGAGATGTTCCATCAGCAGCCGTTCATGTCCATACCATAATGTATGATGTGGTCTGCTTTGGATCATGAGATGTTCTTTCCATCTCCAGACTTTTGTCTTTCAACATTCTGATGCAAGTTTATGTCCAATTCCAGGACATGCAGGGTTTTTAGAAGTTTCCAGGTGAAGTCTAATCTGTGAATGTTCTTGAATGTTCTCAGCGGCTTGTAGCCTGTTGTAAACTTGGTCTTTACACGCATGAAGACGTCTCCACATGTGGATCCTTCTCTTGCCTTCTTCTGTTGAGTTTTGTTGATGTTGTGAGTTTTTCTTCACCAAAGAGACGACTGTGGGACCATCTTTAGTTTTCTTCCGTAGTCTTCATGGTCTTCTGAGGTCACTGCACTCATCAGAATTTTATTTTTTATTTTTTAAATGCACCAAACAGTTTCTTGGTCCACATCTAAGGTTTCTGCTACGTCTCCCAGATTCTTGTTGGTGTTCCGTCTGAGGACGACCTCCTTCACCAGCGTTCACATGTCCTTGGTCTTCATCCTGGTATCCTGGTAGCTCCAGCCAGACAGCACTAAGCTCAGAACCTGATATCAGCTCCAGATCTCTTACCTGCTTCACTGGTCTTGAAAAAACCGCACTGACCGACTAACTGTTTAGATTAAAATAACTGTGACCCCCTTCAAGGAACTGGAGTGTGGACCCCGTCAGGACGCATTCAGGACACGCCAGGACCCCGTCAGGACCCCATCAGGACCCATTCAGGACACGCCAGGACCCCGTCAGGACCCCATCAGGACCCATTCAGGACATGTCAGGACCACGTCAGGCCCATGTCAGGACCACGTCAGGACCACGTCAGGCCCACATCAGAACAACGTCAGGACAACGTCAGGACCATGTCAGGACCACATCAGGACCACGTCAGGACAACGTCAGGACCATGTCAGGCCCACATCAGAACAACGTCAGGACAACGTCAGGACCACGTCAGGACCATGTCAGGCCCACATCAGGACCACATCAGGACCACGTCAGGACCACGTCAGGACAACGTCAGGACCACGTCAGGACAACGTCAGGACAACGTCAGGACCACGTCAGGACAACGTCAGGACCATGTCAGGCCCACATCAGAACAACGTCAGGACAACGTCAGGACAACGTCAGGACAACGTCAGGACCATGTCAGGACCATGTCAGGCCCACATCAGAACAACGTCAGGACAACGTCAGGACAACGTCAGGACCATGTCAGAACAACGTCAGGACAACGTCAGGACCATGTCAGGACCACGTCAGGACAACGTCAGGACAACGTCAGGACCACGTCAGGACAACGTCAGGACCACATCAGGCCCACATCAGGACAACGTCAGGACCATGTCAGAACAACGTCAGGACAATGTCAGGACCATGTCAGGACCACGTCAGGACAACGTCAGGACCACGTCAGGACAACATCAGGACCATGTCAGGACAACGTAAGGACCACGTCAGGACAACGTCAGGACCATGTCAGGCCCACATCAGGACCACATCAGGACAACGCCAGGACAACGTCAGGACCATGTCAGGACCACGTCAGGACCATGTCAGGACCACGTCAGGACAACGTCAGGACAACGTCAGGACCATGTCAGGACCACGTCAGGACCACGTCAGGACCACGTCAGGACCATGTCAGGACCACGTCAGGACAACGTCAGGACAACGTCAGGACAACGTCAGGACCATGTCAGGACCACGTCAGGACAACGTCAGGACAACGTCAGGACCACGTCAGGACAACGTCAGGACCACATCAGGCCCACATCAGGACAACGTCAGGACCATGTCAGAACAACGTCAGGACAATGTCAGGACCATGTCAGGACCACGTCAGGACAACGTCAGGACCACGTCAGGACAACATCAGGACCATGTCAGGACAACGTAAGGACCACGTCAGGACAACGTCAGGACCATGTCAGGCCCACATCAGGACCACATCAGGACAACGCCAGGACAACGTCAGGACCATGTCAGGACCACGTCAGGACCACGTCAGGACCATGTCAGGACCACGTCAGGACAACGTCAGGACAACGTCAGGACCATGTCAGGACCACGTCAGGACCACGTCAGGACCATGTCAGGACCACGTCAGGACAACGTCAGGACAACGTCAGGACCACGTCAGGACAACGTCAGGACCCATTCAGGACTTCTGCGACTCAACAGGAAGTGCATATAAAGAACCGTTCCGGTGTCTCCGTCAGGTTGTCATAAGTTCACACTAGTCGACTAGTGATGTCATGGAAACAAATGGAAACGGTTCGGACTGCTAGATGGTCCCATGTTGATGGAAGTGCCTCCACCCCACCTCAGTTAAACACAAACAGGCTAAATGGTGGAAGGAGCAGACCTGGCAACCAGCTGGGACACACCACCCTCGCTGTCCTACGTCGGTTACTCATTCAGACCACCAGCGTGACTCCTGCAAACTGGACTTCGCTTCTTTGTTTCACCATTCATCCAAAAGAAGCCTGGAGGAAAACCTGGGCAAGGAGCCAACTGTTCCAGATGCTGGCAGGACAAGGACCCAGCGAGGACGTCCACCACTCAGCCCAGGTAGCAGCCTTCATCAGTGGGTGAAGGTAGCTGCTTAACTAAGCTTCATCAGTAAACTTCTCCATCCCATCCCTCAACTCTCTGAGCTAACTGTCGGATCCAGGCCCTAGTGGTCAGTAGAGGAACCACAGGTCGGGATCCAGATCCTACTGGTCAGTAGAGGAACTGCAGGTCTGGATCCAGACCCTTGTGGACGGTAGAGGAACTGCAGGTCTGGATCCAGACCCTAGTGGTTAGTAGGGGAACCGCAGGTCTGGATCCAGACCCTAGTGGTCAGTAGAGGAACTGCAGGTCTGGATCCAGACCCTAGTGGTCAGTAGAGGAACTGCAGGTCTGGATCCAGACTCTTGTGGACGGTAGCGGAACCCCAGGTTTGGATTCAGACCCTGGTGGACGGTAGAGGAACCGCAGGTCTGGATCCAGACCCTTGTGGACCAGGAGGAACCGCAGGTCTGGATCCAGACCCTTGTGGACTAGGAGGAACCGCAGGTCTGGATCCAGACTCTTGTGGACGGTAGAGGAACCGCAGGTCTGGATCCAGACCCTTGTGGACGGTAGAGGAACCGCAGGTCTGGATCCAGACCCTTGTGGACGGTAGAGGAACCGCAGGTCTGGATCCAGACCCTTGTGGACGGTAGAGGAACCGCAGGTCTGGATCCAGACCCTTGTGGACGGTAGAGGAACCGCAGGTCTGGATCCAGACCCTTGTGGACGGTAGAGGAACCGCAGGTCTGGATCTGGAGTTGTCTGGGAGGAACGGGTCTGGAGAGTTGGCATGTATAAAGTATCAAGAAAACAGCGATTCCTGTTGAAACAGTTCTTTTCCCAGACTTTTTCCAGGACTTGGCTTGTCTGTGGGGACCCTGCCCAGACCGTCACTGGAGTGGAGTCTTGAAATAGATATTTCTTCTGATGCAGCGCCCACTGATGTCCATTTTACTGTAACGCGTATCCTGCTCCAAACTGCAACCCGCTTCAGTTTCGGCTGTTTAATCCCATTTGACACTCTTTACAGTCTGAAACAGAGCTCAGAATGATCCTTTTACAGACCAAATCTGCCATGAAGAGCAACATGTGAATGTGAGCACGGTAAGGTGATTAATAAATGCGTAAAAACACTCGTTTAAAACATCTGCGTCCCCCGCAGCGTGTCAGCGGAACAGGTTTTTGAACAGTTGGACGAGTCGAGCCCTGATGAGACCTGCAACAAAACACTTTACCCTGCATCGTGTAGCAGCACCACTGAGGAGATCCTCTGCTGTTCATCAACGATTTCATGACTTAATACACAACATCAGTTCTTCAGGCATCATTAATCAGAAATGTTCTCATGTGAGAAGATGTTTTAACAGATTTATCTCCGAGTCCACACTTATAGATATGTGCATTCAAATACAATGAAATGTCATGCGTGTGTTCGCATTTTCAACCTTTATTTACTAAAATAGTCTTTTTTTCAGATTGTTGAGAAGAATGCAGATCCTGAGATGACCCTGCTGACGTATCTGCGTAGAAAATGTAAGACCTCAGACTCTGTAAATGTTTGTATAAATGTTCATACAGGATCTTTTAAAATCTCACTGGTTCGTGTTCTGCGTGAAAACCTGTTTCACACCTTCTTATTAGTTTTATCTTCGGTCGCTGAACAAAGAGGCCTTTTCTTTCACTCGCTGGACGGGAAGCTCTGGTGTAATCAGTGAAGACGTGTTTTAGGGACAAGTTTAGAGCTGAAACACGAAAAACAGCCGTTGTTTTAAATGACTGTTTTATGTTACAGTTTGTTTTGATCCCGTCTGTGTGAGCGGCTCTTAGATAAGCCGGGCGAAGTCCAGGACTTTGTCACAGTTTATGCCAAGATAAAGAGGCGGGGCTGCCATCATCAAAAACGAGAGGTTGCTGGTTTACATCTGCAGTCGCGGGAAAGGATTCTTGTCTTCAGCAGGCTCAGTGGTCCTAGAAGAGTCCAAGTAGGGACGGTACAGACTTCCAGGTGTCCTTGTAGAGACAGTACAGATTCCCAGGTGTCCTTGTAGAGACACGACGACTGCCAGGTGTCCTTGTAGAGACACGACGACTGCCAGGTGTACTTGTAGATACACGACAACTGCCAGGTGTACTTGTAGAGGCACGACAACTGCCAGGTGTCCTTGTAGAGACAGTACAGATTCCCAGGTGTCCTTGTAGAGACACGACGACTGCCAGGTGTCCTTGTAGAGAAACGACGACTGCCAGGTGTACTTGTAGAGACACGATGACTCCCAGGTGTCCTTGTAGAGACATGACAATTGCCAGGTGTACTTGTAGAGACACGACAACTGCCAGGTGTACTTGTAGATACACGACAACTGCCAGGTGTACTTGTAGAGACACGACAACTGCCAGGTGTCCTTGTAGAGACAGTACAGATTCCCAGGTGTACTTGTAGAGACACGATGACTGCCAGGTGTCCTTGTAGAGACAGTACAGATTCCCAGGTGTACTTGTAGAGACACGATGACTGCCAGGTGTCCTTGTAGAGACACGACGACTCCCAGGTGTCCTTGTAGAGACACAATGACTCCCAGGTGTCCTTGTAGAGACACGACGACTGCCAGGTGTCCTTGTTGAGACACGATGACTGCCAGGTGTCCTTGTTGAGACACGATGACTGCCAGGTGTCCTTGTAGAGACACGATGACTGCCAGGTGTCCTTGTGGAACCACAATGACTCCCAGGTGTCCTTGTAGAGAGAGTGATGTCTCATGCATCACACTTGAACCAACAGAGGTATGTCAAGACCAGCAAGTCCTCTGTGGAACCCTGTAGTTACATTTGTATTTAAAGATGTGAGAATTTCGGGGGCACCCCGGCTGGAAAAACATCCACAGCTTTCCGCAGGCTCTGGGATCACAGTAGAAACATTGACAAGAGTCCAGAGTTTCTGAAACTGTGACTGGACCTTGAAGATAATCATGGATCTCTGTCAATGATGCACTGATTTCACTGTACACTGATTGTGTTTGTGTTCAGTGGGTCTAACCGGAACCAAGCTGGGCTGTGCTGAAGGCGGATGCGGTGCCTGCACCGTCATGCTGTCCCGATACCAACCACACACCAGCCAGCTGCTGTATCCTTCCATCAGAGCGTGTGTGTTTGAGTTGATGAAGCATGCTGTCAGCTGCAGTCACGCGCCTCCCTCTGACCTCTGGGACTTGAACCACGACAATCTGATTTCACAGCAGCTCAGTGTTTTATTTTAACTACATTCAGACATTACGCCATCAATGCCTGCCTCGCCCCCCTCTGCTCGCTGCACCTGGTTGCTGTGACCACGGTGGAAGGCATCGGCAGCGTGGCGAGAGAGCTGCATCCTGTACAGGTAAAAGCACATCTTCTCTTCATTCCACTGGAGGTCAACATGAACATTTGGTGGCAAAAAACTGACCAAACTGCTTTTGAAAGGAACAATTACTGAATGAACTTGCCTTTATGACCAGGAGAGGATTGCCAGGTCTCACGGCTCGCAGTGTGGTTTCTGCACGCCAGGAATGGTCATGTCCATGTACGCACTGCTGAGAAACAACCCCACGCCCAGGATGGTGGACCTGGAGGAGGCCTTCCAGGGTGCGGCGTCTTTGCACTTTTACCTGATGAGACGTGACCCTCGTCACAACTTCAGCAGTCACAACAATCTGCCCTTCTTGCAGGAAATCTGTGTCGCTGCACCGGTTACCGACCCATTCTAGAGGGATACAAGACTTTCACACAGGTGAGAACACCTGTCTCAGGAAGGTTGGATTCAAGTGAGCACATCCTGCACCTGCACGTATTTACATCCAGCTGCCATCCGGTGCTCATTTTTACCCGGTAAATCCGAAACAACGTACCTCTGTGGCTGGTCATGTGTAGCTGGTTGCTGCAGAGGCTGTTGGAGTTAAACCTGCGAGTTGGCGTTGAAATGGTTGTCGACACGCGGGAAAACCCCAGCAGCAAAACTGGGAAAGGGATCATTGTACAAGGCTGCGGTTTCCGGAGGGGGAACGAATGCTGCTAAAAAACAGCGTGAACAACCGTGCTTCGCGGTAGCATCACGGGACAGGGCATGAGGAGGTTAGGAACTCCTTACAGGCTGAAGTATTTGGAGCTTAAAAATGCACGTTTGGTTTCCTGTCGCCACTGGAGAATGTTACTACACATGTTAGTTCTTTTGTCGTCATTTTGACAGACACTCGTTTCATCATCATAGATAATTTGGAAAATGGAAAACCTTCACAGATCCATGGAATCACAAGACATGCCAAAGTCTTTTTTGATCTCTCCGACTATTTCTGTTACTGCTTGGAGCAACCAAAGGCCAAACTACTGAGGAGCCAAACGATCCTTACGTCGCTCTTATTGGCTGAGGTGACATCCTCGTTGATCTGCTCATTGATCGGATTGGTTGAGAAGATTCCGTAGAGGTATTGATCATCAAAACAGGTCAAACCATTCCTCAGATACGTCCTCGTAACACCCACCGCTCAGACATGTTCCACCTGGAAGCACTAGAACATCCTGAAGAGGTCGCTGATACAAACGAACCCCGAACTGTTCTGTTTGAAAGGAATTCATCTGCTTAGTGACTTTCATATGAAATAAAAGCAGTTTTACCACTTTGTCCCTGAAAAACCTCAATGACACAGTAGCAGAGAGTTGATCTGAGTTATCATGAAAGCTGTCTGGGTTTTCCGACTCCAGGAGGGGGGGTGTTGCGGAGGCAGAGGGCGGGAAAACGGCTGCTGTGTGACCAATGGGAATGGAGCTCCGAAAAGCTCCGAAGACGATGTCGATGTGAGTTCCAGTGTCACCGTTGAAACTTTTCCCAGGTCAGCTTGAGTTTCCTGAGGGTGAACAGTGTGTACTTTCCTTTCCGCAGGAGGCAACAACGCTTTTCAACACCGCTGGTTTAAAGCCTCATGACCCCACACAGGAAGTCATCTTTCCCCCGGAACTCCTGGTAAACACACACACACACACACACAAACACACACACACACACACACACACACACACACACACACACACACACACACACACACACACACACACACACACACACACACACTCTCACAGCGGGCCACCGACGCCGCTGCAGCGTAACAACTGTATCGATGGCGGTTCACCACATACCAACGGCCACTGCTGTACCTGAGAACAGCTTCAGAAACGGCTCGAGTCTCGGCGTCACTGCCGAGTTCAGCTGCAAGTTAGCTTGTTAATGGCCTCTTGGCACATCCTGCAAAGCATTATGGGAACTGTAGTTCCACAGTTACATGTGACTCCTAACAAGTCAGTTTACAGACATCATTTTCATGTTCTTCCATGAACTGATGTTTTGTCCTCCTTTCCTCTCTACTAGAATATGTCTAAAGGTCAGAAGCAGCGTTCCCTGCGTTTCCGTGGCGAGCGGGCGACGTGGTTGCAGCCCGACAGTCTGGAAGAGTTTCTACGGCTGAAATGGAAACATGCGGACGCCCGAGTAGTGGTGGGAAACACCGAAGTGGGTGAGTCTGCTCATCGCGACACTCTCTGGCTCGTTCATTGGTTCATTGGTTCATTGGTTCATTGGTTCATTGGTTCATTGGTTCATTGGTTCATTGGTTCATTGGTTCATTGGTTCATTCGTTTGTTTGCTGGCTGAGCGCGCAGGCATTGAAGTGAAGTTTAAGAGCATGATCTACCCCGTCATCCTGGCTCCAGCCTTCATCCCTGAGTTGAACACAGTGACTCACGTTGAAGACGGTGAGACGGAACCATCGGACACACAGACACTTCAGATCGTCTTTGTTGGATGACATTGCGTTGACCTGGCTGAGACTCTGGTTTGGTTTCAGGTATCGTGTTCGGCGCAGCCTGCACTCTCAGCCACATGGGGGCGGAGCTGAGGCAGGCGGTGGAGATGCTCCCTCCTCATCAGACCGAGGTCTTCCGGGCCGTTTTAGAGCAGCTGCGATGGTTCGCTGGACAGCAGATCCGAAATGTAGCCGTGAGTCCTTGAGCTCCTCTGACTGATCATAAAGTCCTGAGATTCTCCATTGAGGTCCAATGGGTCCAATGGGCATCAGAGCTTTAAGAGTCAACATGTCCAGTAAATACCCAGGATGCAGCTCCTGCAGGAGTTAACCAGAGCCATCATGTGGTTCAGGATGACTCAGCGGAGCCTCTGGGAAACCTAGTGGTCCAGTTCAGCTGGACCACCTGGTCCAACCCTGAAGCCAGGCTTGGAAAGTCCAGTCATGATAGCAAGTGAGATGTGATGGACTCAGGTTCGAGTTTTTACTTTTGACTTTTCCGTTGTGATTTCAGGCGGTCGGTGGAAACATTATGACTGCGAGCCCCATCTCAGACCTGAATCCGGTCTTTATGGCAGCCGGCTGCAAGCTCACACTGATGGACAAGGGTAAGGCTCTTCCCCGGGATTCATGCCCGTTTAAGCCATTGTCTCTCCTTTGTGGCGTTTCTTTTGAAAGAGAGCAGCTTTGGTCCTGTTGTTGAATTTAACTCTGAATTACGTGGTGATTCTGTCACCTCTCCGTGTCTTCAGATCGCAGTCGTGTGGTTCCGATGGACGACGGCTTCTTCACAGGTTACAGGAGGACGGTTGTACGGCCGCAGGAGATCCTGCTCTCTGTTCACATCCCGTACAGTCAGAAGGTAGGCATGGCATCGCCATGGCGATGAGCCGACAAACGTAGTTCCAGATGTCCTTCTGCAGGCAGGTACACCAGCGGTATCACCAAAACCCTTCTGGCGCCGAGCAGCACCTACCGATAAACGGCCCCTGCTGAACACTGACACCTCCTGGTACCGGCCGGTGGCATTAATAATACTAGCGTTTGATATTCCACGTGTCGATGTTTTTGGGATATTTTCCATCTGGTTTGTGACATTTCCATCCTCCAGCAGCTTCCTGTTGCCTGGCAACTGAAACTGCCCCACCGCTGACCCTGTTTTCCCTCCTCAGACTCAGTTTGTGTCGGCCTTCAAACAGTCCCCTCGCCGCGAGGATGACATCAGTATCGTCACTGCGGCGATGAGCGTCACCTTCACTGCTGGGACGAACATCGTGGAAGATTTGAGGCTGAGCTTTGGCGGCATGGCTCCGACCACGGTGCTGGCCAAGAAGACGGGAAGCAGCTTGGTTGGAAGGTAACAAGGACACTGACGAGGATGGGAGGAAGGGAAGGGTAGAGGGAGGAGGTAACACTGTCTGGTGACATGCAGGCCGTGGGGGGAGGAGCTTCTGCATGAGGCCTGCTCTTCGCTGGCGGAGGAGATGACCCTGGACCCCTCCGCACCGGGCGGCATGGTGACATACCGGCGGACGCTGACCCTCAGCTTCTTCTACAAGTTCTACCTGACGGTGCTGCGGAAGCTCAGCCTGCAGGTTTGCTGCCCTCACCTCCACCTCTTCAACTGAACTCTGACGAGTTCATCTCTGAAAACCATCTTTGTTGCTCCGTCAGGGTGTGAACGTGCCGGAGGTCGGCTCCGAGTTTCTCAGTGCCACAGAGATGTACCATCCAGAAACGCCGTCCAGCGCTCAGATTTACCAGGTACGCCAGAGCCATACTCGCATACCTGCTCGAAAATAACTAATACCGGTTCCTAATAACTAACTCGTTTAAAAGGAGTATTTCTCAGCAGCCACAAGTTGTCTTTGAATAAATGAAAGCAGCACATGAGGGATTCCGCAGAAATGTGTACGCGTGACCAGACCAGAGCACACCAAGACGGCTGGACTGGCCCGCGGCTGGTCTGGCCCGCGGCTGGTCTGGCCCGCGGCTGGTCTGGCCCGCCTGTCCTATTTTTGACATGGGTCTGGTACCCTCCCACTTTCACTGGTACAGGGCAGGGCTTTCCGCAACGACTCAGACAGGAGCATCCAAGAGAAATGAGGCACTAATAACCCTTGGATCCACAAGTTTGGACTTTAAAACATCAGCAGTTGTTCTTCAGCGTTCCTGCTCTCTGCAGATGTTCTGCATATCTTAGGTTGATACTAGTCTGGTTGTAGCTGCACCTGCCTGTCTCTGATTGGTTGGATGCCTAACCAACAGCATCCAGAGGCAGACTCTTCCAGATCCAGACCCTAGTGGTCTTTAGAGGACCTGGTGGTCTGGATCCAGAACCTAGTGCTCTTTAGAGGACTTGCAGGTCTGGATCCAGACCCTAGTGGTCTTTAGAGGACCTGCAGGTCTGGATCCAGACCCTAGTGGTCTTTAGAGGACCTGCAGGTCTGGATCCAGACCCTAGTGGTCTTTAGAGGACCTGCAGGTCTGGATCCAGACCCTAGTGGTCTTTAGAGGACCTGCAGGTCTGGATCCAGACCTAGTGGTCACTAGAGGAACCACAACTTCTCACCCTTCCAGTTAGATTCCAGTTGCGGGTAGGTGCGGCGCTTGGACGTGAAGTCATCAGACGTGTTCTCTTCCACTAGGCGGTGCCAGAAGGGCAGAGTGAGGACGATGTGGTGGGCCGTCCCATCATGCACCTGTCAGCTATGAAACAAGCCACAGGTGAGGCGATTTACTGCGATGACATCCCGCTGTACGAGAACGAGCTCTACCTGGCCCTCGTCACCAGCACCAAGGCTCACGCTCGGATTCTGTAAGTCACTTGTGCAGAACAGCTGTGGCAGACCCTCCACACCTGCCGGTCTAACCAGGTGCATGTTCCAGGTCTGTGGACGCGTCAGCAGCAGAGCGCTCACCCGGAGTCGCCTGCTGCCTGTTTGCTGAATGCGTTCCAGGCAGCAACACCACCGGACTCAAACAGGACGAGACTATCTTTGCTGACGGGGAAGTGAGTTTCTGCCAGTCTGACCACTCGAGCCGTTTAATTAGGTCCACGTCAGTAATGCTTCCGTCCTCTGTGCAGGTGACCTGTGTGGGTCATGTCATCGGCGCCGTGGTAGCCGACTCCCAACTTCATGCTCAGAGAGCCGCTAAAGCCGTAAGGATCCAGTATGAAGAGCTGCAGCCTGTTGTCACCATCCAGGTGAGACCAGACACCCCGGACCTGCCGGGAACCAATCAGGACCGGGCATTCCCAACTACTAAGAACTAAATGACATCTCTACTGTTTGATTGACAGGAAGCCATTGCCACCCAGTCATTTTATGAACCAATCAGAACTATGCAAAGTGGAGACTTGGAGACAGGATTTAAACAGGCTGAGCACATCCTGGAAGGTAGGACAGTGTGTGGACGATCTCCTCCTCCCACTCACTAAACCTGACCTGGTATTGATTACTGATCAATGTTCCAGGTGAGATGCATATCGGAGGTCAGGAACATTTCTACCTGGAAACAAATGTAACGCTGGCTGTTCCACGAGGAGAAGATGGAGAGATGGAGCTCTTTGTTTCCACTCAGGCCACCGCTGACACGCAGGTACACTACCGCTGACACGCAGGTACACTACCGCTGACACGCAGGTAAACTACCGCTGACACGCAGGTACACTACCGCTGACACGCAGGTAAACTACCGCTGACACGCAGGTACACTACCGCTGACACGCAGGTAAACTACCGCTGACACGCAGGTACACTACCGCTGACACGCAGGTAAACTACCGCTGACACGCAGGTACACTACCGCTGACACGCAGGTACACTACCGCTGACACGCAGGTACACTACCGCTGACACGCAGGTACACTACCGCTGACACGCAGGTAAACTACCGCTGACACGCAGGTACACTACCGCTGACACGCAGGTAAAACTACCGCTGACACGCAGGTAAACTACCACTGACGCAGGTAAAACTTCCGCTGACATGCATGTAAAACAGGTAAAACTATGTGTCTGTTAAAAACCCAGGTAACTTGATTCCGGTCTGTCCTCCTGTTTCTTTAGTCCCGGATAGCGAAGGCGTTGGGCGTCCCGGCCAACCGCGTGGTGGTCAGGGTCAAAAGGATGGGCGGAGGTTTTGGAGGGAAGGAAAGCCGCTCCACTGTGCTGTCCACTGTGGTTGCCGTGGCAGCCAACAGGTACCAGTGGTAATTTTGAAAGCGCTAACTTCCCAAAGTGCATAGAGACCAGCAGTTGAATGTGTTTCAGACTGAAGAGGCCCGTCAGATGCATGCTGGACAGGGACGAGGACATGCTGATCACAGGAGGACGACACCCTTTCTATGGGAAATACAAGGTGGGAGGGGCCTCCTGCTGGAGCTTTAGGAACACTGTCCCGGTGGCACTCAGACCAGTAGAACGTAATGTTGCCCTGAGCTGATTGTAGCTTCAGTCCTGGACATATTTTCCTGCGGCAGGTTGGTTTTCTGAACAGTGGGAAGGTGGTGGCTCTGGACGTGTCATACTACAGCAACGCCGGAAACTCCATGGACCTGTCTCTGTCAGTGAGTACCACCAGCAACCAGCGTTCCCCATCAGGGTGTCACACTGTATGCTGACGATCGTCGTTCTTACTCGTATGTTTGTCCAGGTCCTGGAGCGTGCTCTCTTCCATATGGAGAATTCCTACAGCGTGCCAAACATATGTGGCCGAGGCTTCCTGTGCCGCACCAACCTGCCATCCAACACTGCCTTCAGGGGTTTCGGAGGGCCACAGGGCATGATGATCGCTGAGAGCTGGATGACCGACGTGGCCCAGAGCCTGGGACGTCCTACGGAAGAGGTCTGTGGACCAGTACAGATACAGCGCTGCTTCATGAGCAGCATCCACTCAGTGTGTGGTCTCCCTGCAGGTGCAGAGGTTAAACCTTTATGTGGAGGGGGAGTTAACGCCTTACAACCAGGTCCTGCATGGACTCACCTTGGATCGCTGCTGGGATGAGTGTCTGTCACAGTCTGGATACAAGCAGCGCCGAGTCGCCATTGACCTCTACAACAGGTAGGGTTTAGAGCTCAGTGACACCAACAGTCACGGTTGCTGGTAAGTCCGACTTCTATGACATCATCAACCTCCACGACATGTAATCCCAGGGCAGATCAAAGGTTTGCAGTCCTTCTACAGTCCAGCATCTGCTCTAACTGAAGATTTTAACCTGACTTCAACACGAAAGAGGCTGAAGTGACCCCATGGACCTCCAGAGTTAAAAACCTGGACCACAGCTTCTGAGCTCCTGCAAATGCTGAGTCGGGGGGTCCTACATGCACACAGATACACAAATCAAAGGGGAGTCACTAATCCAAAGGGTTCAGGTGAAATCAGACCTGCGGGTCTGGAACCAGACCCTGGTGTTCAGTGGAGCAACTACGGGTCTGGAACCAGACCCTGGTGTTCAGTGGAGTAACTGCGGGTCTGGAACCAGACCCTGGTGGTCAGTGGAGGAATCTGTGGTTCTCGATCTGGACTCTGGTGGTCAGTGGAGGAACTGCGGGTCTGGATCCGGACCCTGGTGGTCAGTGGAGGAACTGTGGGTCTGGAACCAGACCCTTGTGGTCAGTGGAGGAACTGCGGGTCTGGAACTGGACCCTGGTGGTCAGTGGAGGAACTGCGGGTCTGGAACCAAACCCTGGTGTCAGTGGAGGAACTGCGGGTCTGGAACCAGATCCTGGTGTCAGTGGAGGAACTGCGGGTCTGGATCCGGACCCTGGTGGTCAGTGGTGGAACTGCGGGTCTGGATCCGGACCCTGGTGGTCAGTGGAGGAACTGCGGGTCTGGATCCGGACCCTGGTGGTCAGTGGAGGAACTGCGGGTCTGGAACCAGATCCTGGTGGTCAGTGGAGGAACTGTGGTTCTCGATCTGGACCCTGGTGGTCAGTGGAGGAACTGCGGGTCTGGAACCAAACCCTGGTGTTCAGTGGAGCAACTACGGGTCTGGAACCAGACCCTGGTGGTCAGTGGAGGAACTGCGGGTCTGGAACCAAACCCTGGTGGTCAGTGGAGGAACTGCGGGTCTGGAACCAAACCCTGGTGTTCAGTGGAGCAACTACGGGTCTGGAACCAGACCCTGGTGTTCAGTGGAGGAACTGCGGGTCTGGAACCAGACCCTGGTGGTCAGTGGAGGAATCTGTGGTTCTCGATCTGGACTCTGGTGGTCAGTGGAGGAACTGCGGGTCTGGATCCGGACCCTGGTGGTCAGTGGAGGAACTGTGGGTCTGGAACCAAACCCTGGTGGTCAGTGGAGGAACTGCGGGTCTGGAACCAAACACTGGTGGTCAGTGGAGGAACTGCGGGTCTGGATCCGGACCCTGGTGGTCAGTGGAGGAACTGCGGGTCTGGAACCAAACCCTGGTGGTCAGTGGAGGAACTGCGGGTCTGGATCCGGACCCTGGTGGTCAGTGGAGGAACTGCGGGTCTGGAACCAAACCCTGGTGGTCAGTGGAGGAACTGCGGGTCTGGAACCAAACCCTGGTGGTCAGTGGAGGAACTGCGGGTCTGGAACCAAACACTGGTGGTCAGTGGAGGAACTGTGGTTCTCGATCTGGACTCTGGTGGTCATTGGAGGAACTGCGGGTCTGGATCCGGACCCTGGTGGTCAGTGGAGGAACTGCGGGTCTGGAACCAAACCCTGGTGGTCAGTGGAGGAACTGTGGTTCTTGATCTGGACTCTGGTGGTCAGTGGAGGAACTGTGGGTCTGGATCCGGACCCTGGTGGTCAGTGGAGGAACTGCGGGTCTGGAACCAAACCCTGGTGGTCAGTGGAGGAACTGCGGGTCTGGATCCGGACCCTGGTGGTCAGTGGAGGAACTGCGGGTCTGGAACCAAACCCTGGTGGTCAGTGGAGGAACTGCGGGTCTGGAACCAAACCCTGGTGGTCAGTGGAGGAACTGCGGGTCTAGGTCTCTATAAAACATGAGTCAGATATGGAAAGTTGTTAACCTGATGGAGAAAGTAAAACCTTGTTATGAAGGCGATCTGCATCTGTGCAGGTCTGGGAGAGATTCGTAGATAAGTCTTAGACCTGGCTGTGTCAGAAATCTGAAACTTCAAAAGAAAGAAGGAGCACAAAACACAAACGAGAACATGGGAACAAGTTGTATGAAATGAGATTGTCCTGTGTTCTTGCCAGTCAGAATCGCTGGACCAAACGAGGCATTGCCATGGTCCCCACCAAGTTTGGCATCAGTTTCACCGCCACCTTCCTCAACCAGGTCAGGTCCAGCTGTGACTGATTCTACAGTGAAAGAGTTGTTGGTGTGAAGATGCTGGGTTTAACGTTAACTTTGACTTCAGGCTGGAGCCCTGGTTCACATCTACACAGACGGGTCGGTGTTGCTTACCCACGGCGGGACGGAGATGGGACAGGGACTCCACACCAAGATGGTCCAGGTACCCAGCCAAAGTCCTTCTCAAACTTCAATACGAGCCACTAGTTGAGCCCTCTAATAAAAACAAGGGGACGCTTTTCTGGATTTTTGTTTTTTCTTCTTTCTTTCTGTAAAACTGTAGAAAACAAAAAAATACAACAAAACAAATCTGAGGAATTGTCCTCTTTTTCTTACTATGCAACTGAAACGTATTCAAAAACAAATGCTGAGTCTTTCCACGGATAAGTTTCAGTGGTATTGGTATTTTACTTCTCTCTTTACTTAAAAACATGTAAAACAGTACAAAGTAAAAGTCTCTGTGACGTTATTTTCTTTGTACAGATTAAACTAATTAGATTTAATCAGGACATACTCGACCGTTCTGAGAGAGAGAAAAGTACATCATCTGCATACAAACTGAACTTCATTTGGAACTGGGTTCCAGGTTGCCAGCAGGGTTCTGGGGATCCCTTGTTCAAAGATCCACATCTCAGAGACCAGTACCAACACAGTGCCCAACACCAGCCCCACTGCTGCCTCTGCCTCCTCCGACCTCAACGGAGCCGCTGTGCAGAACGCCTGTGAGGTTCTGCTAAAGCGCCTGGAACCGTACAAGGCCAAGATCCCCAAAGGATCCTGGGAGGACTGGGTGAGTGGTTCTTGATACTGTCTTGAGGTGTGACTCTTGGGGTGGGGTCAGCAGTTAGGTTTGTTGACTAAAGTCTGACCTTCGGGGTTCCTCGTTCTTCGTTTCTGCTGTGCAGGTGAAGGCTGCGTATTTCGACAGAGTCAACCTCAGTGCAAACGGTTTTTACAAGTGAGTTCAGCAGCTGGGAGGTCACTGCCTCAGTTCATGTTTATTTAAACCTAGAGCTTCACTGTTTTCTTGTGGTTCACCAGGACTCCAGATCTGGGTTACAGCTTCGAAACAAATTCAGGCAGAGCGTTCAACTACTTCAGCTACGGAGTTTCCTGTTCAGAGGTGGAGATCGACTGTCTGACCGGAGCCCACAAGGTCTGCACAAACTAAAGCCGGCGATGTAGTGAATTAAATAGTTCCCTAAAAAGTCAACTGTTTAAAAAGATGTTCTGTATTGGAGTCCCTTAAACGTAGTCTTCTCTCTGTCCTCGAGTCACTTGCAGCGCCAGGGCTCCAGGCTGGAAATATGTTTGATAAGATGATTCTGTATGCAGATGATATCACTTTTATTTACCAGATCTATCAACATCACTTCTCAAAATACACTTGATAAACTCCCACACTGGCCTGTCACACTTAATACTGGCAATATCAAATATTCCGTATCCGTCGGTATCTTTCCCAGGATGTCAGCTGCACCCACGGCGACGTCACAGATGAAATCCTGACATTTATAGTTACGTGTGAACGCACCGCTGTAATATGTTGTTCTACGCTGATGATGCGCTTGTGTTTTTAAGCTTCACTGATTCTTCCCTTCAGTCTGCAGACCTGTTTCTGCTTTAACTGGATTTGACCCTTTTTCTGAATTTGAAGAAAAAGCATGGCAAGATCAAAGTGTACAACCTGCTGGTGAAAAGCTTTAAACACGTGCGTGTGTGAACGTGTGAACGCTTTGTAAATGTTGATTCTGTGCTGCAGAACCTCAGCACCACCATTGTGATGGATGTAGGCCACAGTCTCAACCCAGCTATCGACATCGGACAGGTGAGTCGGTCAGCAGCTGCACCTGCAGCCTCCGGACCTTTAAGGAGACACCGAGCTTTGTTGAAATGTCTGGGACATGTTCTGCTCACAACAAGGATTTTCTTTACAACCACGTCTTTACGGCTCTGTTCGCCCACCCGGTGACCGATTTCAGACTCTAAGTGACGGGGTCATGTTATGTTGCAGTTTTTTAAATTCCTTCAAGCTCCAGGAAGTTCTGTTATAATAAAGTAAAGTTTTATTTGGATAACCGAGCTCTCCGGTCTGGTGGTCCTGTCTCTGCAGGTCGAGGGGGGTTTCATGCAGGGTCTGGGTCTCTTCACCCTGGAGGAGCTTCACTACTCACCCTCAGGTGCCCTCCTCACTCGGGGTCCTGGTATGTACAAGATCCCAGCCTTCGGCGACATTCCCACCCAGTTCACAGTGTCACTGCTCCGTGACGCTCCCAACGACAAGGCCATCTTCGCCTCCAAGGTAACAGCTCTGACAGCACCGGCAGCAGTTCAAACTGCGCTGCTCTCAAACAGAAAAAGACTTGTACCGTTCCTCTCACCAGGCCGTGGGGGAGCCGCCTCTCTTCCTGGCAGCGACTGTTTTCTACGCCATCAAAGACGCCATCAGCGCCGCCCGGGCGGAGTCAGGCCTCAGGGGGCCGTTCAGGCTGGACAGCCCGGCGTCCGCCGAGAGGATCCGCAATGCCTGCAGTGACCGCTTCACCAAACTGGTATGAAAACGCCCCCAGACGTGTGTCATGTTGGTGGATCCTTCAGTTTCACTGTAAACCGAGTAAAAAGACCTGGACGCACCTGCAGGGACGTCACTCGCAGGTTTCTGGACAGCAGGCTTGAGGTCCGTGTTTGGGTGGAGCGGGTAGTCCTGGCAGAGTTGAAACACGCCTACCTGACTAGTTACTCAACTGTCATGTAACTCCACCAACTGACCTCACCAGGTCGGTCCAAGCAGCGCTGGGCCATGCACAGCTCCATCCTCTGCATCTGCAGCCACAAGCAGCAGCTCCTGCCTCCACCTCCACACATGAAGGTGCTACCAGGACTGGCCAGCGAAGGGCCTTTCATGTTATTTGTTGGAACCAGAGCCGTCTGTCTGTCTTTGTCCGCCTGCTTCGTCAGCTTTTTGCTCGTCATCCAGGTCTTTACGACCCACCAAACGGAGCAGCAGGTTACTGGGCAGTATGGAGTGTGGACATCCGTAGACCCTGGTGGTCCGTAGAGGAACCGCAGGTCTGGATCAGACCCTGGTGAACAGTAGAGGAACTGCAGGTCTGAATCCAGACCCTAGTGGTCTGTAGAGGAACCGCAGGTCTGGATCCAGACCCTAGTGGTCCGTAGAGGAACCGCAGGTCTGGATACAGACCCTGGTGAACAGTAGAGGAACTGCAGGTCTGGACCTGGACCCTAGTGGTCCGTAGAGGAACCGCAGGTCTGGATACAGACCCTGGTGAACAGTAGAGGAACTGCATGTCTGGATACAGACCCTAGTGGTCCGTAGAGGAACCGCAGGTCCGGATCAGACCCTGGTGGACAGTAGAGGAACTGCAGGTCCGGATCAGACCCTGGTGGACAGAACAGGAACCGCAGGTCTGGACCTGGACCCTAGTGGTCCGTAGAGGAACCGCAGGTCTGGACCTGGACCCTAGTGGTAGGTAGAGGAACTGCAGGTCTGGATCCAAAACCTGGTGGTCAGTAGAGGAACTGCAGGTCTGGATCCAAAACCTGGTGGTCAGTAGAGAAACTGCAGGTCTGGAACCGGACTTACATGGTCAGTATTGGATCCAGACCCTAGTAATCAGTAGAGGAAGTTCGGGTCTGGACTTGGACCATGGTGGTCAGCAGAGGAACTGCAGGTGTGGATCCGGACACTTGTGGTCCGTAAAGGAACCGCAGGTCTGGATCCAGACCCTAGTGGTCCGTAGAGGAACTGCAGGTCTTGAACTGGACTTACATGGTCGGTACTGGATCCAGACCCTAGTAATCAGTAGAGGAAGTTCGGGTCTGGACTTGGACCATGGTGGTCAATAGAGTACCTGCAGGTCTGGACTTGGACCATGGTGGTCAGTAGAAGAACTGCAGGTCTGGACTTGGACCATGGTGTTCAGTAGAGGAACTGCAGGTCTGGAACCAGACTTCCATGGTCGATACGGGATCCAGACCCTAGTAATCAGTAGAGGAAGTTCAGGGCTGGACTTGGACCATGGTGGTCCGTAGAGGAACTGCAGGTCTGGATCCGACCCTGGTGAAAAGTAGAGGAACCGCTTGGTCTGGATCCGGACCCTAGTGGTCTGTAGAGGAACCACAGGTGCGGATCAGACCCTAGTGGTCAGTAGAGGAACCGCAGGTCTGGATCCGGACCCTAGTGGTCTGTAGAGGAACCGCAGGTCCGGATCAGACCCTAGTGATACGTAGAGGAACTGCAGGTCTGTATCCAAAACCTGGTGGTCAGTAGAGGAACTGCAGGTCTGGATCCAAAACCTGGTGGTCCGTAGAGGAACTGCAGGTCTTGAACTGGACTTACATGGTTTGTACTGGATCCAGACCCTAGTAATCAGTAGAGGAAGTTCGGGTCTGGACTTGGACCATGGTGGTCAGTAGAGAAAGTTCAGGTCTGGACTTGGACCATGGTCGTCAGTAGCTGACCTGCAGGTCTGGACTTGGACCATGGTGGTCAATAGAGGAACTGCGGGTCTGGACTTGGACCATGGTGGTCAGTAGAAAAAGTTCAGGCCTGGACTTGGACCATGGTGGTCAGTAGAGAAAGTTCAGGTCTGGACTTGGACCATGGTGGTCAGTAGAGGACCTGCGGGTCTGGACTTGGACCATGGCGGTCAGTAGAGGAACTGCAGGTCTGGACTTGGACCATGGTGTTCAGTAGAGGAACTGCAGGTCTGGAACCAGACTTACATGGTCGATACGGGATCCAGACCCTAGTAATCAGTAGAGGAAGTTCAGGGCTGGACTTGGACCATGGTGGTCCGTAGAGGAACTGCAGGTCTGGATCCGACCCTGGTGAAAAGTAGAGGAACCGCTTGGTCTGGATCCGGACCCTAGTGGTCTGTAGAGGAACCACAGGTGCGGATCAGACCCTAGTGGTCAGTAGAGGAACCGCAGGTCTGGATCCGGACCCTAGTGGTCTGTAGAGGAACCGCAGGTCCGGATCAGACCCTAGTGGTCCTTAGAGGAACCGCAGATCTGGTTACAGGCCCCAGTGGTCCATAGAGAAACCGCAGGTCCGGATCAGACCCTGGTGGTCAGTAGAAGAACCGCAGTTCTGGATCAGATCGTGGTGGTACTTAGAGGAACTGCAGGTCTGGATCAGACCCTGGCGGTCCGTAGAGGAACTGCAGGTCTGGATACGGACCCTGGTGGTCTGTAGAGGAACTGCAGGTCTGGAAACATACCCTGGTGGACAGTAGAGGAACCGCAGGTCTGGATCCGGACCCTAGTGGTCTGTAGAGGATTTGCAGGTCTGGATCCGGACCATAGTGATACGTAGAGGAACTGCAGGTCTGTATCCAAAACCTGGTGGTCAGTAGAGGAACTGCAGGTCTGGATCCAAAACCTGGTGGTCCGTAGAGGAACTGCAGGTCTTGAACTGGACTTACATGGTTTGTACTGGATCCAGACCCTAGTAATCAGTAGAGGAAGTTCGGGTCTGGACTTGGACCATGGTGGTCAGTAGAGAAAGTTCAGGTCTGGACTTGGACCATGGTCGTCAGTAGCTGACCTGCAGGTCTGGACTTGGACCATGGTGGTCAATAGAGGAACTGCGGGTCTGGACTTGGACCATGGTGGTCAGTAGAAAAAGTTCAGGCCTGGACTTGGACCATGGTGGTCAGTAGAGAAAGTTCAGGTCTGGACTTGGACCATGGTGGTCAGTAGAGGACCTGCGGGTCTGGACTTGGACCATGGCGGTCAGTAGAGGAACTGCAGGTCTGGACTTGGACCTTAGTGGTCTGTAGAGGAACTGCAGGTCAGGATACAGACCCTACTGGTCTGTAGAGGAACCGCAGGTCTGGATCAGACCCTGGTGGACAGTAGAGGAACCGCAGGTCTGGATCAGACCCTGGTGAACAGTAGAGGAACTGGAAGTCTGGATCCGGACCCTAGTGGTCTGTAGAGGAACCGCAGGTCCGGATCATACCCTGGTGGTCAGTAGAGGAACTGCAGGTCCGGATCAGACCCTGGTGGACAGAAGAGGAACCGCAGGTCTGGTCCGGACCTTAGTGGTCCGTAGAGGAATCGCAGGTCTGGATCCGGACCATAGTGGTAGGTAGAGGAACTGCAGGTCTGGATCCAAAACCTGGTGGTCAGTAGAGGAACTGCAGGTGTGGATCCAAAACCTGGTGGTCAGTAGAGAAACTGCAGGTCTGGAACTGGACTTACATGGTCAGTACTGGATCCAGACCCTAGTAATCAGTTGAGGAAGTTTGGGGCTGGATTTGGACCATGGTGGTCTGTAGAGGAACTGCAGGTCTGGATCAGACCCTGGTGAACAGTAGAGAAACCGCAGGTCTGGATCCAAAACCTGGTTGTCAGTAGAGAAACTGCAGGTCTGGAACCGGACTTACATGGTCAGAACTGGATCAGTAGAGGAAGTTCGGGTCTGGACCTGGACCATGGTGGTCAGTAGAGGAACTGCAGATGTGGATCCGGACCCTAGTGGTCCGTAGAGGAACCGCAGGTCTGGATACAGACCCTAGTGGTCCGTAGAGGAACTGCAGGTCTTGAACTGGACTTACATGGTTGGTACTGGATCCAGACCCTAGTAATCAGTAGAGGAAATTTGGGTCTGGACTTGGACCTTGGTGGTCAGTAGAGAAAGTTCAGGTCTGGACTTGGACCATGGTCGTCAGTAGCTGACCTGCAGGTCTGGACTTGGACCATGGTGGTCAATAGAGGAACTGCGGGTCTGGACTTGGACCATGGTGGTCAGTAGAAAAAGTTCAGGTCTGGACTTGGACCATTGTGGTCAGTAGAGGACCTGCGGGTCTGGACTTGGACCTTAGTGGTCTGTAGAGGAACCGCAGGTCAGGATACAGACCTTACTGGTCTGTAGAGGAACCGCAGGTCCGGATCAGACCCTGGTGGACAGTAGAGGAACCGCAGGTCTGGATTCGGACCCTAGTGGTCTGTAGAGGAACCGCAGGTCTGGATTCGGACCCTAGTGGTCCGTAAAGGAACCGCAGGTCCAGTGGATGTGGCCTCCTGTTTCAAACAGTTCTGCTCACTTGTCCTGTTTTCTGTTACAGTGTCCTCCTCCGGTGCCGGGAACCTTCAGACCCTGGTCTGTACAGGTGTAGAACAAGAACTGAAACTCCTCATAGAAGATGGCGAGCCAGCAGGTGAACAGTCAGTCCAGGAATGTTGTCCGTTGAACAAACATGTGGACACTTGAGAACTAACTGCTGAAGATCTGGTTCTGTGGTCAGTGACGATAGTCTGCTGCGTAGTTCTGGACCAGCAGCTCTGAAGGAGGAACTCATCCCTGACGGGTTCTCATCAGTACTGCTGCACGTCCTCGTCACTATGAAGATAAAGATCAAGTGTAAACTCACTGTGAACAACTTAATTACTGACTAAAATAAAACCTTTACGAGTTTCTTTGGCTCCGAGTTTCTCTTCACAGACAAACATTTAAACGCCATCCAGATAGTTTTTTTAAAGACAAGTTCACAGACTAGTTTCTGGAGACGGTATAACGAACCAGAGCTCTGGCTGAAACTGGACTAAAGAACCGGATCAACCCTCTGAAGAGCACATTGAAACCAGGTTAATGGTTCAGATAAAACTGGGTCAATGGCACGACAGACACGCCCACCACCAATACCACAAGTTGATAAAACATCTAAGTCACAGCGCAGCTCACGCTGAAGTCCGTCAACTGATGTCCCGTAGACCTTACCGCAGTGTGACGTGAAGAACAGTGGCTGGGTATCAAGTAGAACGCTGGTTATCAGGTAGAACAGTGATAGTCAGGTAAAACACTGGTTAGAAAGTACAGAACTGGTAATCAGGTAGAACACAAATAACTGATTAGAACCCTCCTAATCAAGTAAAATACTGGTTATCAAGTAGAACAACTGATAATGATGTAGAACACTGGTTATCATGTAGAACACTGGTTATCATGTAGAACACTGGTTATCAACTTGAACCTCTAAAACATAAGTTAGAAACTGCGACTTTCTAAACTAATTTAAATTGTAAAAATAATCGCAGACCACCACCCAGACAGCACATTTGTGAGGCGGTACTTCAGTTCTGCGCCGTGAAGTTCCCTCAGGAGGCTGCAGATGACGCCGGGTGGATTCAGGGTCTTCCAGACTCCGTATTGTGAGGTTTCGATGCCCCCTGGTGGCCTCAGAGACTCTGTGAACCTGCACAGTCTGAGAACGGTGACGTTTGTACATGACTACGTCGTTTTCAGATAGTTCAGACAGGTTCTTCATGTCAGCAGCTTCTTCAACATTTTATAAACTTAATGTATTATTATATTCAGAGGGGGGTCAAGAAAACATTATTTTAATACATTTGGTTTTAATCGTTTTGATGACAAATGTATTTAAATAAACCAAATGGTTCTGTCCATTTAATCAAAGTCATTTTAGAGGAGCGTTCTGGATCACAGTCCTGGTTCTAAAGGCATGTTTGGTCATAAACGCATAACCTTCAACCTTCACGCTCACTCCACACAATCACCACGGAGGTGACGGTTCCTCCCACCACGCCTCCACACACTCGTGGGTTCAGACAGACCTGATCTGGAGCTGGTTTGAGGCCCGAGCTGGTTTAACGGGATACCCGCACGGGAAATGTTTTAACATCGTCAAAGTGGAGCTAAAATTCATCCATGTCACATGTTTTATTCCCTGCTGAACCAGAGGACGAGCAGATTAAACCTGTCTTCCGGTTTGTGGGGAACGCCCAGCTGCCAGGAGCTGAATCCACCCTAAACCACGTCAGGCTGGCGCCTGGTTGGGACGCGCCCCCTTCACCCAGCGGCTGATTGTCAGTCCAGAAACGAGGACTTCCACAGCTCCAAGTTCTGCCGGAGTCCCCAGCTGTGTGGCTCGGTGGCACGGCTGAAGCAACGGGCAGCAGTCCAGGCCTTCCAGGCCCTTCCGGAGCTTAAAAGGTTTCCAAAGTACCACTAGCAGAAGGTTCCGTAGTCAGGTCCAAGACCGTGACCCTGATGGAAGCTTGATCCTGGCATAGCTTGTGGTTGAGAAGACAGCTGAGCGTCGGCGTCTGTTACGTTTGAATGTGGTGACATCAACCGCTGGTGAACTAAACTGTGGTTTCTAGGTGCTGTGGAGGAAGGTCCAAGTCAGGTCCAAGACAGGTGTAAGTCAGGTCCAAGTCAGGACCAAGTCAGGTAAAGACAGGTGCAAGTCAGGTCCAAGTCAGGTCCAACACAGGTGCTAGTCAGGTTAAAGTCAGGTCCAAGAAAGGTGCAAGTCAGGTCCAAGTCAGGTCCAAGACAGTTGTAAGTCAGGTCCAAGAAAGGTGCAAGTCAGGTCCAAGTCAGGTCCAAGACAGTTGTAAGTCAGGTCCAAGTCAAGACCAAGTCAGGTAAAGACAGGTGCAAGTCAGGTCCAAGTCAGGTCCAAGTCAGGTCCAACACAGGTGCTAGTCAGGTTAAAGTCAGGTCCAAGACAGGTGTAAGTCAGGTCCAAGTCAGGACCAAGTCAGGTAAAGACAGGTGCAAGTCAGGTCCAAGTCAGGTCCAAGTCAGGTCCAACACAGGTGCAAGTCAGGTGCAAGTCAGGTCCAAGACAGGTGTAAGTCAGGTCCAAGTCAGGTCCAAGACAGGTGCTAGTCAGGTTAAAGTCAGGTCCAAGACAGGTGTAAGTCAGGTCCATATCAGGTGCTAGTCAGGTCCAAGACAGGTGCAAGTCAGGTCCAAGTCAGGTCCAAGTCAGGTAAAGACAGGTCAAAGTCAGGTCCAAGTCAGGTCCAAGACAGGTGCAAGTCAGGTCCAACACAGGTGTAAGTCAGGTCCAAGTCAGGTCCAAGTCAGGGCCAAGTCAGGTAAAGACAGGTGCAAGTCAGATCCAAGTCAGGTCCAAGTCAGGTCCAAGACAGGTGCAAGTCAGGTCCAAGTCAGGTCCAAGACAGGTGCAAGTCAGGTGCAAGTCAGGTCCAAGTCAGATCCAAGTCAGGTCCAAGACAGGTGCAAGTCAGGTCCAAGTCAGGTCCAAATCAGGGCCAAGTCAGGTAAAGACAGGTGCAAGTCAGGTCCAAGTCAGGTCCAAGAGAGGTCCAAGTCAGGGCCAAGTAAGGTCCAAGTCGGGTCCAAGTCAGGTAAAGACAGGTGCAAGTCAGGTCCAAGTCAGGTCCAACACAGGTCCAAGTCAGGTCCAAGAGAGGTCCAAGTCAGGTCCAAGTCAGGTCCAAGTCAGGTCCAAGACAGGTGTAAGTCAGGTCCAAATCAGGTCCAAGTCTGGTAAAGACAGGTGCAAGTCAGATCCAAGTCAGGTCCAAGTCAGGTCCAAGACAGGTCCAAGTCAGGTCCAAGACAAGTCCAAGTCAGATGCAAGTCAGGTCCAAGTAAGGTACAGACAGGTGCAAATCAGGTCCAAGTCAGGTCCCAGAGAGGTCCAAGTCAGGTCATAAACAGGTGCAAGTCAGATCCAAGTCAGGTCCAAGTCAGGTCCAAGTCAGGTCCAAGTCTGGTAAAGACAGGTGCAAGTCAGATCCAAGTCAGATCCAAGTCAGGTCCAAGACAGGTGCAAGTCAGGTCCAAGTCAGGTCCAAATCAGGGCCAAGTCAGGTAAAGACAGGTCCAAGAGAGGTCCAAGTCAGGTTCAAGTCAGGTCCAAGTCAGGTCGAAGTCAGGTCCAAGACAGGTCCGAGTCAAATGCAATTCAGGTCCAGACAGGTGCATTTCAGGTCCCAGAGAGGTCCAAGTCAGGTCCAAGACAGGTGCAGGTCAGGTCCAAGTCAGGTCCAAGAGAGGTCCAAGTCAGTTCCAAGTCAGGTCCAAGACTGGTGTATGTCAGGTCCAAGGCAGGTCCAAGTCTGGTAAAGACAGGTGCAAGTCAGATCCAAGTCAGGTCCAAGTCAGGTCCAAGTCAGGTCCAAGAAAGATGCAAGTCAGGTCCAAGACAGGTCCAATTGAGATGCAAGTCAGGTCCAAGTAAGGTACAGACAGGTGCAATTCAGGTCCAAGTCAGGTCCCAGAGAGGTCCAAGTCAGGTTCAAGACAGGTGCAAGTTAGATCCAAGTCGGGTCCAAGTCGGGTCCAAGTCAGGTCCAAGTCAGGTCCAAGACAGGTCCAAGTCAGGTCCAAGACAGGTCCAAGTCAGGTCCAAGACAGGTGCAAGTTAGATCCAAGTCAGGTCCAAGTCGGGTCCAAGTTGGGTCCAAGTAAGGTCCAAGTCAGGCCCAAGACAGGTCCAAGTCAGGTCCAAGTCAGGTCCAAGACAGGTCCAAGTCAGATGCAAGTCAGGTGCAAGTCAAGTAAATACAAGTGCAAGTCAGGTCCAAGTCAGGTCCAAGACAGGTGCAAGTCAGGTCCAAGACAGGTCCAAGTCAGGGCCAAGTAAGGTCCAAGTCGGGTCCAAGTCAGGTAAAGACAGGTCCAAGACAGGTCCAAGTCGGGTCCAAGTCAGGTCCAAGACAGGTCCAAGTCAGGTCCAAGAGAGGTGCAAGTCAGATCCATGTCAGGTCCAAGAGAGGTCCAAGTCAGCTGCAAGTCAGGTCCAAGACAGGTCCAAATCAGATCCAAGAAAGGTGCAAGTCAGGTCCAAAAGAGGTCAAAGTCAGGTCCAAGACAGGTCCAAGACAGGTCCAAGACAGGTCCAAGTCAGGTCCAAGTCAGGTCCAAGAGAGGTCCAAGTCAGGTCCAAGACAGGTCCAGGTCAGATGCAAGTCAGGTCCAAGTCAGGTACAGACAGGTGCACGTCAGGTCCCAGAGAGGTCCAAGTCAGGTCCAAAACAGGTGCAAGTTAGATCCAAGTCAGGTCCAAGTCAGGTCCAAGTCCGGTCCAAGTCAGGTCCAAGTCAGGTCCAAGACAGGTCCAAGTCAGATGCAAGTCAGGTGCAAGTCAAGTAAAGACAAGTGCAAGTCAGGTCCAAGTCAGGTCCAAGAGAGGTTCAAGTCAGGTCCAAGACAGGTCCAAATCAGGTGCAAGTCAGGTCCAAGACAGGTGCAAGTCAGGTCCAAGACAAGTCCAAGTCAGGTCCAAGACAGGTGCAAGTCAGGTCCAAGTCAGGTTCAAGAGAGGTCCAAGTCAGTTCCAAGTCAGGTCCAAGACTGGTGTAAGTCAGGTCCAAGTCAGGTCCAAGTCTGGTAAAGACAGGTGCAGGTCAGATCCAAGTCAGGTCCAAGTCAGGTCCAAGTCAGGTCCAAGAAAGATGCAAGTCAGGTCCAAGACAGGTCCATGTCAGATGCAAATCAGGTCCAAGTAAGGTACAGACAGGTGCAATTCAGGTCCAAGTCAGGTCCCAGAGAGGTCCAAGTCAGGTCCAAGACAGGTGCAAGTTAGATCCAAGTCAGGTCCAAGTCGGGTCCAAGTCAGGTCCAAGTCAGGTCCAAGACAGGTCCAAGTCAGGTCCAAGTCAGGTTCAAGACAGGTCCAAGTCAGGTCCAAGTCTGGTCCAAGACAGGTCCAAGACAGGTCCAAGTCAGGTCCAAGTCAGGTCCAAGACAGGTCCAAGTCAAATGCAAGTCAGGTCCAAGTCAGGCCCAAGTCAGGTGCAAGTCAAGTAAAGACAGGTGCAAGTCAGGTTCAGGTCAGGTCCAAGAGAGGTCCAAGTCAGGTCCAATTCTGGTCCAAGACAGGTCCAAGTCAGGTCCAAGTCAGGTCCAAGACAGGTCCAAGTCAAATGCAAGTCAGGTCCAAGTCAGGCCCAAGTCAGGTGCAAGTCAAGTAAAGACAGGTGCAAGTCAGGTTCAGGTCAGGTCCAAGAGAGGTCCAAGTCAGGTCTAAGAGAGGTCCAAGTCAGGTCCAAAACAGGTCCAAGTCAGGTGCAAGTCGGGTCCAAGACAGGTGCAAGTCAGGTCCAAGAGAGGTCCAAGTCAGGTCCAAAACAGGTCCAAGTCAGGTGCAAGTCGGGTCCAAGACAGGTGCAAGTCAGGTCCAAGTCAGGTCCAAAACAGGTGCAAGTCAGGTCCAAGACAGGTGCAAGTCAGGTCCAAGACAGGTTCAAGTCAGGTCCAAGACAAGTCCAAGTCAGGTCCAAGACAGGTGCAAGTCAGGTCCAAGACAGGTCCAAGTCAGGTCCAAGTCAGGTTCAGCAAAAAAATGTAAGAAATGATTACCAAGTTTTGGTTTCAAATAGTTTCACCTGGTGAGGTTCATAAAATGGATACAGAATCTAACTATGGACAAAACTGTTTCTGGACCAGACTGTAAAGGTTTATTTCTTCTGAAAAGTTACAGAAAAGAACTATTTAACATGGAGGTCAATTGGAAGATCCGGACCGTGGTGGACAATGGAGGAACTGCAAGTCTGGATACAGACTCTGGTGGTCAATGGAGGAACTGCAAGTCTGGATCCGGACCATGGTGGTCAGTGAAGGAACTGCAGGTTGGGATCCTAGCCCTTGTGGTCAATGGAGGAACTACAAGTCTGGATCCAGACCCTTGTTTTTTTGAGGAGCTGCAGGTCTGGATCCAGACCCTAGTGATCGATAAAGGAACTGCAGGCCTGGATCCAGGCCCTGGTGGTCAATAGAGGAACTGCAGGTCTGGATCCAGACTCTGGTGGTCAATAGAAGAACTGCAGGTCTGGATCCAGACTCTGGTGGTCAATGGAGAAACTGCAAGTCTGGATCCGGACCCTGGTGGTCAGTGAAGGAACTGCAGGTTGGGATCCTAGCCCTGGTGGTCAATGGAGGAACTACAAGTCTTGATCCAGACCCTAGTTTTATTGAGGAGCTGCAGGTCTGGATCCAGGCCCTAGTGATCGATAAAGGAACTGCAGGCCTGGATCCAGGCCCTGATGGTCAATAGAGGAACTGCAAGTCTGGATCCGGACCCTGGTGGTCGTTAGAGGAGCTGCAGGTCTGGATCCAGGCTCTGGTGGTCAATGGAGGAACTGCAAGACTGGATCCGGCCTATGGTAGTCAGTGAAGGAACTGCAGGTCGGGATCCTTGCCCTGGTGGTCAATGGAGGAACTACAAGTCTGGATCCAGACCCTTTTTTTTTTTGAGGAGCTGCAAGTCTGGATCCAGGCTTTGATTGGTCAGTGGAGAAATTCCACGTCTGGATGCAGGCCCTGGTGGTCAGTAGAGGAACTGGTGGTCAATGTATCCAGATACTAGTTGTTGGTAGAGGACCTGCAGGTCTGGATCCAGGCCCTGGTGGTCAATGGAGGAACTACAAGTCTGGATCCAGATCATAGTTTTTTTGAGGAGCTGCAGGTCTGGATCCAGATCCTAGTTGTTGGTAGAGAACCTGCAGTCCTGCATTTAGATCCTAGTTGTTGGTAGAGGACCTGCAGACCTCCATCCAGGTCCTGGTGGTCAATGGAGGAACTACGAGTCTGGATCCAGGCCCTAGTTTTTTTGAGGACCTGCAGACCTCCATCTAGATCCTAGTTGTCAGTAGAGGACCTGCAGACCTGCATCCAGATCCTAATTGTTGGTAGGGACCTGCAGACCTGCATCCAGTTCCTAGTTGTTGGCAGATGACCTGCAGACCTGCATCCAGATCCTAGTTTTCGGTAGAGGACCTGCATCATTGCATCCAGATCCTAGTTGTTGGTAGAGGACCTGCAGACCTACATCCAGATCCTAGTTGTTGGTAGAGGATCTGCAGACCTGCATCCAGATCCTAGTTTTCGGTAGAGGACCTGCAAACCTGCATCTAGATCCTAGTTGTCAGTAAAGGACCTGCAGACCTGCATCCAGTTCCTAGTTTTCGGTAGAGGACCTGCAAACCTGCATCTAGATCCTAGTTGTCGGTAGAGGACCTGCAGACCTGCATCCAGTTCCTAGTTGTCGGTAGAGGACCTGCAAACCTGCATCTATATCCTAGTTGTCGGTAAAGGACCTGCAAACCTGCATCTAGATCCTAGTTGTCGGTAGAGGACCTGCAGACCTGCATCCAGTTCCTAGTTGTCGGTAGAGGACCTGCAGACCTGCGTCCAGTTCCTAGTTGTCGGTAGAGGACCTGCAGACCTGCATCCAGTTCCTAGTTGTCGGTAGAGGACCTGCAAACCTGCATCTATATCCTAGTTGTCGGTAAAGGACCTGCAAACCTGCATCTATATCCTAGTTGTCGGTAGAGGACCTGTAGACCTGCATCCAGTTCCTAGTTGTCGGTAGAGGACCTGCAAACCTGCATCCAGATCCTAGTTGTTAGTAGAGGACCTGCAGACCTGCATCCAGTTCTTAGTTGTCGGTAGAGGACCTGCAAACCTGCATCTATATCCTAGTTGTCGGTAGAGGACCTGCAGCATTGCATCCAGATCCTAGTTGTTGGTAGAGGACCTTCAGGTCTGGATCCGGGTCCTGGTGGCCAGTGGAGGAACTGCAGCTTTTCCTATCTCCTGCTCTGATAACTGGATGCTGCTTAGTTAAAGTTGGCACCAGTAGAGGGCAGTGCTGCATGTGTCTTCTTCATGGGATGTACAGAGGAAAGAGGAGAAGGAGGAGGAGCAGGAGCAGCAGGAGCAGCAGAAAGGAAGGAGTCCCAATTAAGTCAGATCTATGATGGCTCCCAGGAGGTTGGAAACCAAACCAGCGATCTTCTGCCTGAAGACGCTGCTGCTGCTCTACTCCTTCATCTTCTGGGTGAGAAACGTTTCGCTTGTTTTCTGACAGCTTCTTTGTTCATTAGACAGTAGTCAGATCATGATCACCTTCTTAGTTCTGCGTGATGTTGGGCTTGGAGCCCACCAACACCACCTATGTCCAGGTCCTCATGTTTGTTTGTGGTTAAAGTTAAACAAATCCCGGTAATCTGGAGTTTAAGGTAGAATTGGAGTGAAATGAGGAGCTGTTGGTGGCGGGAGGGTCGCGGCTCCGCCATTCTCTGGACTGTGAGGAATGAGGAGCAGGAGCAGGCGGACTTTCACACCAACACGATAATGAAGAACAGGAGCCTCCAGCAGCTCCACGGCTGGAGCAAGCAGATCCCCAAACAAGGAAAACCTGCGGGGACACTACACAATCCCATGTGTTCAAACACCAACGCGTCCAGTCTTTTGATGATCACTTATCGTCCCAACAAACCTGCTTCATTTACAAGAAAACACTAAATAACGTCCTCACTGTCCCAATGAACGGTCTTCTTCATTAAGGGTTTTCCTGGACTATGGTTTAGGTCTTTATTCATCTTGCTCCAGTCACAAAAACCTCCATTTGGACATGAACTTTCCTTCACTGAGGCAGAACTTGTGATGATGATTCGGGAGCTTGTGGTGAGGCCTCTTTAGTCTAGCAGAAGATGATTCGCTCAGGCCAGAGGCCCGCCAGAGGCCCGCCAGAGGCCCGCCAGAGGCCCGCCAGAGGCCCGCCAGAGGCCCGCCAGAGGCCCGCCAGAGGCCCGCCAGAGGCCCGCCAGAGGCCCGCCAGAGGCCCGCCAGAGGCCCGCCAGAGGCCCGCCAGAGGCCCGCCAGAGGCAGGCTGTTTTTCTAAACCCAAAAGTGGCCACATGGGGGAGCAAACAATCCTGGCGGTCACTGAGAACATGCTCATCCTACCTTGGTTAGTGTGACCTCTGACCAGATGGAAGAAGAATAAATTCCTCCAACAGAGGACCAGGAACCTTTTGCATGTGAGGCAGCGGTACCAACCACCACCTGTGCTGCCCAACATGTTCTCCAAGGTGCTAAAGCCAGCTGCAGTGTAGAGTTGATCAGGTCTCTGTCATTCTGACTTCCCAGCACAAGTAGAACGCACCATAATGAAACTCAGTAAAGGAAACATGTTTGATGTTTAACTCTGACCATAGCCCCTCCCCTCCCCTCTCAGGTGACAGGTGTGGTCCTGCTGTCCGTTGGCCTGTGGTGGAAGTTCATGTTGGGGCCCTACATGTTGCTGATATCCAACAGCCCCACCAATGCTCCCTACGTGCTCATCGGTACCGGCGCTGTCATCGTGTTGTTTGGACTGTTCGGCTGCTTTGCCACCTGTAGGGGGCGCCCCTGGATGCTGAAACTGGTGGGAGGTCGCTTCTGTCGGTGCTTTAGTGTACCGTCGTTTCTAAATTCTTAGTGGAGTTTTAGTAATCAGTCTGTGACCCCTGACATTTGTTGCTCATGCTGACCTCTACTTCCCCTCAGTATGCTGTGTTTCTGTCTCTGGTCTTCATGATCGAACTTGTCGCAGGCATCTCTGGATTTGTGTTTCGCCACGAGGTTTGTCTCTTTACGGCCTTTGAAACAACAAGCCCGCAGTTCCTGAGAGAACAATGAACCTGTTTGTTCTCTCAGATTAAAGGGACGTTCCTGACAACGTACAGTGATGCGGTGATAAAATATGATGGACGTGACGACAGGAGTCTGGCTGTGGACGATGTCCAGCGAAGGGTTGGTATCCAGTTGTTCATTATCTGTTCCTTTAAATTAGTAATTGAATGTTTCATTTTTGACTCATTTTGTCAAACAACCCAAGCCAAATAAAACCATGCAAAGCTGTTTTCTGTTTTCCTAACGGTCAGGTTTGACAGTCTAGGGTCAGCATGCCAAGGCCACCGGCTTAAGCTGCTGCCAACACCAGAGCAACTGACCCGTACGAGCCCTCCTGCAGGTGGTGAGCCCACAGGAGACTGAACCGCTCTGCTCATTCAGGCTGAGCCCGGCTGCACCCCATGTGGCATACCAAGCCACCAGGCACTCACCAATGAGCCCCTCCTCCTGACCTGGCTTCAGGGTGGGGCTCCTCAGGGAATCCTCAGTCCAAGCAAGGGACAATGAACTATTGATCCATCACTATCCTTAAGAGTCAGTCAAAAGTGCAATTAGAAACAACTTTCCTCCACATGATGGTTGGAATCTCTTTGTCCAGCCATCCTGGATGAGACTGGCCTAAGGGAGGTGAAACGTTCAGTTATCCAGGAGAGTCTTGGAGTAGGGTCACTCTACCCCCTCATCCATAGGAGCCAGTTGAGGTGGTTCATCTAGTTGCCATCTGGATGAATCCCTGGCCAGTTGTTTCAGGCATGTCCATCCAGGTGAAGGTCCAGAGGCAGACCCAGGACATGGTAAGACAGCACATCTATTGGCTGGCTTGGGAATGCCGTGGTGTCCTTGTAGAACTAGAGGTGGCTGGGAAAGTGAAGGTTTGGGTCTTTCTGACTAGGATGCTGCCCTGCCACCTGAACCTGAGTCAGTGGAAGATGATGGTAAGATGGATGGATGAATATGCGGGGGCTTTAGTTGTGGCATTCACAACTAAAGCCTTATGCTCTTAGTAGTTGAGATTCCACAACTCCAGATCTTTTGTCTTGAGCCTTATTTGTCAATGTTCTTGCAGGTGTTTCCCAGGGGTCTATATCCACACCATCACATCTCTGCATTTACCTCGGCCCTCACGAAGGTTAATCCATTCGCAGACGATGCACTCCTTTATATGCAGCCGTGGTTGTATTTTCTCTGTCCGCAGCTGCACTGCTGTGGAGTTTATAACTACACCAGCTGGTTCAGCAGTGGATACTTCACCGTCAGCGGGATTCCCACCAGCTGCTGTGTTCGTTTCTCCGACTGCAGCAGAGCCGACCTGAAAAATGCAACTCTGGCTGCCGGTAAAGTCCACAAACAGGTGAGGCGTGTACGCCTGACGCACTGAGGTACTTCTTGATCTCTGAATGACACAAATGTGTAAAGAGATTGTCCTTTAGGGGTTAAAGCCACAGGCAATCAGACAGGTAGTTTAGCTTAAACGTCTAACACCAATTACTCCTTTACATTAATATGACCTTTCAAAAACTGCCGCGTTCTGCGACTGAACTCAGACTAGACTGAGCTTGGCGTCTTTGGACCTTGGTTCTTCAGAAAAAGGCGACTAGTCATTTAACTCTGGATGGTTTAACTTTTACATCAGCAAACCTTGGTTATATTTTTAGCCAGTATCTGTCCTTTAAATCACACATAAAACAAGCTTCTAGAACTTCTTTCTTCCACCTTCATAATATTACAAAAATATTTAGGAGTAAATTTCTATCTCAGAGTGATGCAGAAGAGCTAATCTGTGAAATTGTTCCATCAACAGCTCTGGTTCCTTGTTGGTAAAATGTTCTAAAATGACTCTGAGCATCCTCCAGAGGATCCCAAACGCTGCCGTCGGAACCCCGAGGATTAGCAGCAGAAGTCACATTTCTACAACAGAAGCTTCCATTCACAGACTGTGAAAGTCAGGATAGAAGTCAAAATTATTCTGTTACTTCTGTTACTCCTTATTACTTTCTTACCTTCCCAACAGAGCACATCAGACTGCAGGTGTACTCGTGATTGCTAGAGTTTCTAGAGGGATGGATGGAGGGAGGGAGGGACAGATGGGTGAATGGACGGATGGGTGGATGGATGGGTGGATAGATGGATGGGTGGATGGACAGATGCCTCTTTGATCAGGATGGATGAACTCCTTGGTGGTTTCAGGGTTGCTATGAGCTGGTTGTGTCCTTCCTGGAGAGCAACATGGGAATCATCGCTGGAGTTACCTTCGGCATCGCCTTCTCTCAGGTACCACCGACTAAGTACCACTTATATTCTAATACAAAGTTCTGTTCCCACAGTACTTAATACTGTAGTGTCTCTGTATTGTTACTGCATAAAAACTTCACTTTTATTGTAGTGTCTCTGTAGTTTTCCTGCAGCGTCCCTCTAGTTGTATTCCTGTAGTTTTCCTGCAGCGTCCCTGTAGTTTTACTCTGGTATTCCTGTAGTTTTCCTGCAGCGTCCCTGTAGTTTGACTCTGGTATTCCTGTAGTTTTCCTGCAGCGTCCCTGTAGTTTGACTCTGTATTCCTGTAGTTTTACTGCAGCGTCCCTGTAGTTTGACTCTGGTATTCCTGTAGTTTTACTGCAGCGTCCCTGTAGTTTGACTCTGGTATTCCCGTGGGTTTTTCTGCAGCGTCCCTGTAGTTTGACTCTGGTATTCCCGTGGGTTTTTCTGCAGCGTCCCTGTAGTTTGACTCTGGTATTCCCGTAGGTTTTCCTGCAGCGTCCCTGTAGTTTGACTCTGGTATTCCCGTGGGTTTTCCTGCAGCGTCCCTGTAGTTTGACTCTGGTATTCCTCTAGTTTTTTTCTGCAGCGTCCCTGTAGTTTGACTCTGGTATTCCCGTGGGTTTTCCTGCAGCGTCCCTGTAGTTTGACTCTGGTATTCCTGTAGTTTTCCTGCAGCGTCCCTGTAGTTTGACTCTGGTATTCCTGTAGTTTTCCTGCAGCGTCCCTGTAGTTTGACTCTGGTATTCCCGTGGGTTTTCCTGCAGCGTCCCTGTAGTTTGACTCTGGTATTCCTCTAGTTTTTTTCTGCAGCGTCCCTGTAGTTTGACTCTGGTATTCCTGTAAGTTTTCCTGCAGCATCCCTGTAGTTTGACTCTGTATTCCTGTAGTTTTACTGCAGCGTCCCTGTAGTTTGACTCTGGTATTCCCGTAGGTTTTCCTGCAGCGTCCCTGTAGTTTGACTCTGGTATTCCTGTAGTTTTCCTGCAGCGTCCCTGTAGTTTGACTCTGGTATTCCTGTAGGTTTTCCTGCAGCGTCCCTGTAGTTTGACTCTGGTATTCCTGTAGTTTTCCTGCAGCGTCCCTGTAGTTTGACTCTGGTATTCCTCTAGTTTTTTCCTGCAGCGTCCCTGTAGTTTGACTCTGGTATTCCTCTAGTTTTTTCCTGCAGCGTCCCTGTAGTTTGAATCTGGTATTCCCGTAGGTTTTTCTGCAGCGTCCCTGTAGTTTGACTCTGGTATTCCTGTAGTTTTCCTGCAGCGTCCCTGTAGTTTGACTCTGGTATTCCTGTAGTTTTCCTGCAGCGTCCCTGTAGTTTGACTCTGGTATTCCTGTAGGTTTTCCTGCAGCGTCCCTGTAGTTTGACTCTGGTATTCCTGTAGGTTTTTCTGCAGCGTCCCTGTAGTTTGACTCTGGTATTCCCGTAGGTTTTTCTGAAACGTCCCTGTAGTTTGACTCTGGTATTCCCGTAGGTTTTTCTGAAACGTACCTGTAGTTTGACTCTGGTATTCCTGTAGTTTTCCTGCAGCGTCCCTGTAGTTTGACTCTGGTATTCCTGTAGGTTTTCCTGCAGCGTCCCTGTAGTTTGACTCTGGTATTCCTGTAGTTTTCCTGCAGCGTCCCTGTAGTTTGACTCTGGTATTCCTGTAGGTTTTCCTGCAGCGTCCCTGTAGTTTGACTCTGGTATTCCCGTAGGTTTTTCTGAAACGTACCTGTAGTTTGACTCTGGTATTCCTGTAGTTTTCCTGCAGCGTCCCTGTAGTTTGACTCTGGTATTCCTGTAGTTTGACTCTGGTATTCCCGTAGGTTTTTCTGCAGCATCCCTGTAGTTTGACTCTGGTATTCCTGTAGTTTTCCTGCAGCATCCCTGTAGTTTGACTCTGTATTCCTGTAGTTTTACTGCAGCGTCCCTGTAGTTTGACTCTGGTATTCCCGTAGGTTTTCCTGCAGCGTCCCTGTAGTTTGACTCTGGTATTCCTGTAGTTTTCCTGCAGCGTCCCTGTAGTTTGACTCTGGTATTCCTGTAAGTTTTGCTGCAGCGTCCCTGTAGTTTGACTCTGGTATTCCCGTAGGTTTTCCTGCAGCGTCCCTGTAGTTTGACTCTGGTATTCCTGTAGTTTTCCTGCAGCCTCCCTGTAGTTTGACTCTGGTATTCCACTAGTTTTTTTCTGCAGCGTCCCTGTAGTTTACTCTGGTATTTATTTAGTTTTTTTTCTGCAGCGTCCCTGTAGTTTGACTCTGGTATTCCTCTAGTTTTTTTCTGCAGCGTCCCTGTAGTTTGACTCTGGTATTCCTGTAGTTTTCCTGCAGCGTCCTTGTAGTTTGACTCTGGTATTCCTGTAGTTTTCCTGCAGTGTCCCTGTAGTTTGACTCTGGTATTCCTGTAGTTTTCCTGCAGTGTCCCTGTAGTTTGACTCTGGTATTCCTGTAGTTTTCCTGCAGCGTCCCTGTAGTTTGACTCTGGTATTCCCGTAGGTTTTTCTGAAACGTACCTGTAGTTTGACTCTGGTATTCCTGTAGTTTTCCTGCAGCGTCCCTGTAGTTTGACTCTGGTATTCCTGTAGTTTGACTCTGGTATTCCCGTAGGTTTTTCTGCAGCATCCCTGTAGTTTGACTCTGGTATTCCTGTAGTTTTTCTGCAGCGTCCCTGTAGTTTGACTCTGGTATTCCCGTAGGTTTTTCTGCAGCGTCCCTGTAGTTTGACTCTGGTATTCCCGTAGGTTTTTCTGCAGCGTCCCTGTAGTTTGACTCTGGTATTCCCGTAGGTTTTTCTGCAGCGTCCCTGTAGTTTGACTCTGGTATTCCTGTAGTTTTTCTGCAGCGTCCCTGTAGTTTGACTCTGGTATTCCTGTAGTTTTTCTGCAGCGTCCCTGTAGTTTGACTCTGGTATTCCCGTAGGTTTTTCTGCAGCGTCCCTGTAGTTTGACTCTGGTATTCCCGTAGGTTTTTCTGCAGCGTCCCTGTAGTTTGACTCTGGTATTCCCGTAGGTTTTTCTGCAGCGTCCCTGTAGTTTGACTCTGGTATTCCCGTAGGTTTTTCTGCAGCGTCCCTGTAGTTTGACTCTGGTATTCCTGTAAGTTTTGCTGCAGCGTCCCTGTAGTTTGACTCTGGTATTCCCGTAGGTTTTTCTGAAACGTACCTGTAGTTTGACTCTGGTATTCCCGCAGGTTTTTCTGAAACGTACCTGTAGTTTGACTCTGGTATTCCCGTAGGTTTTTCTGCAGCGTCCCTGTAGTTTGACTCTGGTATTCCCGTAGGTTTTTCTGCAGCGTCCCTGTAGTTTGACTCTGGTATTCCCGTAGGTTTTTCTGCAGCGTCCCTGTAGTTTGACTCTGGTATTCCTGTAAGTTTTGCTGCAGCGTCCCTGTAGTTTGACTCTGGTATTCCCGTAGGTTTTTCTGAAACGTACCTGTAGTTTGACTCTGGTATTCCCGTAGGTTTTTCTGAAACGTACCTGTAGTTTGACTCTGGTATTCCCGTAGGTTTTTCTGCAGCGTCCCTGTAGTTTGACACTGGTATTCCCGTAGGTTTTTCTGCAGCGTCCCTGTAGTTTGACTCTGGTATTCCCGTAGTCTTACTGTCGTGTCACCATGGCGGTGAGCAGGCGTGCTGGGTGACCCAGCCTGCGTTTGTTGTCTCTCAGGTGATCGGGATGAGTCTGGCCTGCTGTTTGTCTCACCTCATCAACACCAACCAGTACGAGATGGTCTGACAGGTGAGTAGCACACAGGTGACTCCACAGACGCTCTCAGGAGCACAGCTCTGCTCTTCCAACAGATTCTGTATTATTTGAGGTCTGTTTCTTTTCCAGCAGACATGAGGATGTACGTCACCATGGAAGTTTGCACAAACACACACTGTTGTCATCCCCCCTGTGTTTCCTTTGTGTTTGGCTGAAGCACTTTCCTCTGTTTGGATTTTCCTTGTAGCTGGTTCTGGTTGTGCGGGCTTCGAGAGAGCGTCCACCAGATGGCGCCAAACCACCATCTGAAGGACTTTCCAGCAGCAATGACTGCAGGATGCTGCAGAGGAGCTGCTGACTTCAGCGTGTTTGGACTGTTTTATCTCAAAAACACACCTGGCTGTCATGAGAAAATAAAGGTTTCTGTGGGAATGAAGCTGTGTTGAACTGATCAATCCTTCTGAGGATGAGGTTGGTCTTTTCTGCTTCAAATGACACAAACATTAGGAAACTTTATTTTTTATGTTGATGACAAAAAGCAGCTGATTTGCAGAGAATGCTGCATTGACTTTAAATACAAAAGGATAAAAGTGGGGGTCCTCCCCTGGGCCTGACAGACCTTCAGACCCTCACCTGACGAGCCCAAACTGAAGCTCCTTCAAAACAAAGGTCTTATCAGAAGTGCTGTTAATTAGTAGTCCAAAACAAACCAGGAGGTCTTAAAATCAGGCAGAGGAATGAAAACATCAACTAAAACAGTCAGTCGTCAATAAAACACAAGCAGGGGGTTGTGATTGTTGATTCATTTATCCAAGAAGAAATGTGTGGGAAAAGTATAGTCTGTATACAAAGTGGACACGCCCCTGTGATGTCACATGTTTCTGAAGAAGCTTCCCTACGCCGTGTTGGAAGGAGTCACGCCCGTAACCCCGGTTAATCCAACACTGAGCAAAAGGGCTGAACTAGCAGTCACGTGACCAGCAGTTCAATATTTGACATGAGCTGGGTTGGTTTATACTAACTTAACTGATGTTAACTAACCACTCCAATGCTCATATCAGACGGTTAAGGTTGGGTAATGGTTCAGTTAGTCAACCTGGAAGGTCCTGAAATGATCTGAGGTGAAGTCCTCTCCACCGGAGGATCCTTCTGCTGCCAGAGGAGGCGTGGCGTGGCGTGGCGTGGCGTGGCGAGGTGTGGCGTGGCGTGGCGTGGCGAGGCGTGGCGTGGCGAGGCGAGGCGAGGCATGGCGTGGCGTGGCGTGGTGTGGCCGAGGTGTGGCGTGGCGTGGCGAGGCGAGGCGTGGCCGAGGTGTGGCGTGGCATGGCGAGGCGAGGTGTGGCGTGGCGTGGCGTGGCGAGGCGAGGCGAGGCGTGGCCGAGGTGTGGCGTGGCGTGGCGAGGCGAGGCGAGTTTATTTGTACACATTTCATGTACAAGTGCTTTACATTAGAAGAAGAGTTACATTTTAGTACTTAGCTTAACATTGTTCAAATGATCCCGTGTAAGAACCTCAGAACCGGAGTGATGCGGTCCACTTTTCTTAGTTCTAGTGACAACAGCGTTCTGCATCAGCTGCAGCTGTCTGACTGACTTTAGTCCTGAGACATTAGTCCTTTGATCCTGGAGATGTTCTCCAGGTGATAGAAGAACCTCTGAAGGTTCAGGTCTGAGTCCATGACTACACCCAGATCCCGGACCTTATCAGTGGTTTGTATCTGTAACACCTGAAGCTGTTTTCACTCTTAAACGTTCTTCTTTAGGTCCAAAAACAACTACTTCAGTTTCGTTTTTGTTCTACTTAAGAACGTTTTGGCACATCCCCTCATTGATTTGTTATCTGCATCTACTCAACACTTGTATGGACTCATTGTCACCTGGTGACATTGTAAAGTAAAGTTGTGTGTCATCTGCGTAGTTACGGTAACTTGTTTATTATTATCTGAGCTAGTGGAAGCATGTAGAGGAGGGGCTCTAGGATGGACCCTTGGGGAACTCCATGTGTCATTTTTGTTGATTTTGATGAAACAAAGTAGTCCCTGTCCTTTAACTAAGACTCAATCCAGTGTTGTGCAGGAAAGTCCAACCCAGTTCTCCAGTCGCTCTAGTAATACACCATGGTCAACGGTGTCAAATGCTGAGGTCCGAGAATCCAGCACTGTGGTTCTTCCACAGTCTGTATTGATGTGGGTGTCTCTGAACACCTTGACAAGGGCAGGAACAGCGCTGTGGGTTAGGGTTGAAAACCTGACTGGAAGACGTCAAAGCGGTTGGTCGGAGTTCTGTTGAAGCAGCTTTTTCAACAACCTTACTGATGAACGGAAGATTTGAGATGATGTCTGTCCAGATTGTTCTTTTCAACAGTGGTTTGATGACTGCCGTCTTCCACGTCTGGGGGACGACACCTGACAAAAGAGGTGAGTTCACCAATCGAGTCAGATCAGACGTCACGACGGGTAAACGTTTCTTGAAGAAAGCTGTGGGGACAAATATGGAGACATCGGGAGGATGAGTTTAGCTGACCCATAATCCCCTCCAGGTGTTTGTAGTTGACTGGGTAAAATTGTGTCATTTTGTCCAAACTGGTTTTGATTGGACTTACTAGTAGGACATTTCTCTATGGAGATTTCTTCTTGCCAGAGACGACCGTCACCTTACTGGGAGCAATGGAATCAATGATGTCGGACGTTTTAGAGCGAGACATTAATTTACTGAGTCAGAGGGCAGAGTGGAGGTGGAAGAGTAGACTTGGTTAAAGGTTTCAGCTAAGTTAAGCATTTTCTATGACTTCTTTTTGGCTATTTGAGTGGATGGAGATCTTGGTCAGACATGGCCACATCAGTCACAAAGACCTTGGAAACGCTAAGACCCCGACTGATAACCAAGTCCAAAATATGCCCCCCTTGGTGTGTTGCCTGTTTCACATGTTGAGTCCAAAACCTTTAGCCCATCACACAGTTCTTTAGCCCCTCCGTCTTTGGGGTTGTCAACATGGATGTTAACGTCTCCCACGACGATGAAAAGTCGTAATCAACACAAGTCACAGACAGCAGGTCACTGAAATCACTGAAAAGGTTTGATTGTGTCTTGGAGCCTGTAGACGTCCACAAACACGACTCCAGACGGACTCTTTAGCTGGACAGACAGGTGTTCCAAGGAGTCAAATTTTCCAAACAAGATATTTTTACACTTTGGAGAATCATGAAACAGGGTGACCCCCCCTTTCTTATCCGTTCTACCCCTCCCCCTTTCTTATCCGTTCTAAACGCAGGTCTGGATCCAGATCCCGGTGGTCAGTATAAAAGTATATGAGTATAAAACCTCTTCCTAATAACGCCTGTTTTTGACATTCCTGTATAAAATATATATCCTCTACAATGTGATATATGTTATCTAGGTTATCATTATAGTTAATTATAATTATAAATATGAAAAATAAATAAATAAATTTTTATTATAATTAGTGTTAACGTTCGTGTGACGTCTTGCACCGCTGTGATTGGCTGCATCAGTCTTGCACCGCTGTGATTGGCTCTAAGGAGTCCTGCTGGTGGAGGCTCCGCCCCGCAGCCGCCCTCGTCTCCGGTCTCCAGCTGCATTCACGGCTCAGCTCGCCAACCGGACTTCCTCGTTACCGGCCAGGTGAGCGGGCGGGACTCGGCGGCTCTCACCCCGATGTGCGCGGAAAAGACGACTGATCAACGGTAAGGGACCGGGACGCTGCCCGCCGGGTAGTTTTGGGATTACTGGGGCTGACAGATGGTAGGCGCCCGGAAATCCCCCCGCGAGCTGCGGTGATGGGACCGGAGCTGCTGGGCGCTTTTTCCGGTCAAAGCGGAGACGTGAACTCGACGTGGGTCCGATAAGATGATTCTAGAAGAACTTAAAGGGTTATTAACGAAACGAAAAAGAAAAACCGTTAAATGTAGAACCCTTAAAGAGTTATAAAGGAACGAGACAAACGTTGAATGTAGAACCCTTAAAGGGTTTTAAAGGAACGAGACAAACGTTAAATGTAGAACCCATTAAAGAGTTTTAAAGGAACAAGACAAACCTTAACTGTAGAACGCTTAAAGAGTTTTAAAAGAACGAGACAAATGTTAAATGTAGAACCCTTTAAAGAGTTATAAAGGAACGAGACAAACATTTAATGTAGAACCCATTAAAGAGTTTTAAAGGAACAAGACAAACCTTAACTGTAGAACGCTTAAAGAGTTTTAAAAGAACGAGACAAACGTTAAATGTAGAACCCATTAAATGTAGAATTCTTAAAGGGTTTTAAAGGAACAAGACAAACGTTAAACGTAGAACCCTTTAAAGGGTTTTAAAGGAACAAGACAAACGTTAAATGTAGAAACCCATTAAAGAGTTTTAAAGGAACAAGACAAACCTTAACTGTAGAACCCTTAAAGAGTTTTAAAAGAACAAGACAAACCTTAACTGTAGAACCCTATTAAAGAGTTTTAAAGGAACAAGACAAACCTTAACTGTAGAACCCTTAAAGGGTTTTAAAGGAACAAGACAAACGTTAAATGTAGAACCCTTAAAGAGTTTTAAAGGAACAAGACAAACCTTAACTGTAGAACCCTTAGAGTTTTAAAAGAACAAGACAAACGTTAAATGTAGAACCCTTTAAAGGGTTTTAAAGGAACAAGACAAACGTTAAATGTAGAACCCCATTAAAGAGTTTTAAAGGAACAAGACAAACCTTAACTGTAGAACCCTTAAAGAGTTTTAAAGGAACGAGACAAACGTTAAATGTAGAACCCTTAAAGGGTTTTAAAGGAACGAGACAAACGTTAAATGTAGAACCCTTAAAGGGTTTTAAAGGAACGAGACAAACGTTAAATGTAGAACCCTTAAAGAGTTTTAAAGGAACGACCAAACGTTAAATGTAGAACCCTTTAAGGGTTTTAAAGGAATGAGACAAACGTTTAATGTAGAACCCATTAAAGAGTTTTAAAAGAACGAGACAAATGTTAAATGTAGAACCCTTAAAGAGTTTTAAAAGAACGAGACAAACGTTAAATGTAGAACCCTTAAAGGGTTTTAAAAGAACGAGACAAACGTTAAATGTAGAACCCTTAAAGGGTTTTAAAGGAACGAGACAAACGTTAAATGTAGAACCCTTAAAGAGTTTTAAAGGAACGAGACAAACGTTAAATGTAGAACCCTTTAAGAGTTTTAAAGGAACGAGACAAACGTTAAATGTAGAACCCTTTAAGGGTTTTAAAGGACCGAGACAAACGTTAAATGTAGAACCCTTTAAGGGTTTTAAAGGAACGACCAAACGTTAAATGTAGAACCCTTAAAGAGTTTTAAAAGAACGAGACAAACGTTAAATGTAGAACCCTTAAAGAGTTTTAAAGGACCGAGACAAACGTTAAATGTAGAACCCTTAAAGAGTTTTAAAGGAACGACCAAACGTTAAATGTAGAACCCTTAAAGAGTTTTAAAGGAACGACCAAACGTTAAATGTAGAACCCTTAAAGAGTTTTAAAGGAACGAGACAAACGTTAAATGTAGAACCCTTAAAGAGTTTTAAAGGAACGAGACAAACGTTAAATGTAGAACCCTTAAAGAGTTTTAAAGGAACGAGACAAACGTTAAATGTAGAACCCATTAAAGAGTTTTAAAGGAACAAGACAAACCTTAACTGTAGAACGCTTAAAGTGTTTTAAAAGAACGAGACAAATGTTAAATGTAGAACCCTTTAAAGAGTTATAAAGGAACGAGACAAACATTTAATGTAGAACCCATTAAAGAGTTTTAAAGGAACAAGACAAACCTTAACTGTAGAACGATTAAAGAGTTTTAAAAGAACGAGACAAACGTTAAATGTAGAACCCATTAAATGTAGAATTCTTAAAGAGTTTTAAAGGAACAAGACAAACGTTAAACGTAGAACCCTTTAAAGGGTTTTAAAGGAACAAGACAAACGTTAAATGTAGAAACCCATTAAAGAGTTTTAAAGGAACAAGACAAACCTTAACTGTAGAACCCTTAAAGAGTTTTAAAGGAACAAGACAAACCTTAACTGTAGAACCCTATTAAAGAGTTTTAAAGGAACAAGACAAACCTTAACTGTAGAACCCTTAAAGGGTTTTAAAGGAACAAGACAAACGTTAAATGTAGAACCCTTAAAGAGTTTTAAAGGAACAAGACAAACCTTAACTGTAGAACCCTTAGAGTTTTAAAAGAACAAGACAAACGTTAAATGTAGAACCCTTTAAAGGGTTTTAAAGGAACAAGGCAAACGTTAAATGTAGAACCCCATTAAAGAGTTTTAAAGGAACAAGACAAACCTTAACTGTAGAACCCTTAAAGAGTTTTAAAGGAACGAGACAAACGTTAAATGTAGAACCCTTAAAGGGTTTTAAAGGAACGAGACAAACGTTAAATGTAGAACCCTTAAAGGGTTTTAAAGGAACGAGACAAACGTTAAATGTAGAACCCTTAAAGAGTTTTAATGGAACGACCAAACGTTAAATGTAGAACCCTTTAAGGGTTTTAAAGGAATGAGACAAACGTTTAATGTAGAACCCATTAAAGAGTTTTAAAAGAACGAGACAAATGTTAAATGTAGAACCCTTAAAGAGTTTTAAAAGAACGAGACAAACGTTAAATGTAGAACCCTTAAAGGGTTTTAAAAGAACGAGACAAACGTTAAATGTAGAACCCTTAAAGGGTTTTAAAGGAACGAGACAAACGTTAAATGTAGAACCCTTAAAGAGTTTTAAAGGAACGAGACAAACGTTAAATGTAGAACCCTTAAAGAGTTTTAAAGGAACAAGACAAACCTTAACTGTAGAACCCTTAGAGTTTTAAAAGAACAAGACAAACGTTAAATGTAGAACCCTTTAAAGGGTTTTAAAGGAACAAGACAAACGTTAAATGTAGAACCCCATTAAAGAGTTTTAAAGGAACAAGACAAACCTTAACTGTAGAACCCTTAAAGAGTTTTAAAGGAACGAGACAAACGTTAAATGTAGAACCCTTAAAGGGTTTTAAAGGAACGAGACAAACGTTAAATGTAGAACCCTTAAAGGGTTTTAAAGGAACGAGACAAACGTTAAATGTAGAACCCTCAAAGAGTTTTAAAGGAACGACCAAACGTTAAATGTAGAACCCTTTAAGGGTTTTAAAGGAATGAGACAAACGTTTAATGTAGAACCCATTAAAGAGTTTTAAATGAAGGAGACAAATGTTAAATGTAGAACCCTTAAAGAGTTTTAAAAGAACGAGACAAACGTTAAATGTAGAACCCTTAAAGGGTTTTAAAAGAACGAGACAAACGTTAAATGTAGAACCCTTAAAGGGTTTTAAAGGAACGAGACAAACGTTAAATGTAGAACCCTTAAAGAGTTTTAAAGGAACGAGACAAACGTTAAATGTAGAACCCTTTAAGAGTTTTAAAGGAACAAGACAAACGTTAAATGTAGAACCCTTTAAGGGTTTTAAAGGACCGAGACAAACGTTAAATGTAGAACCCTTTAAGGGTTTTAAAGGAACGACCAAACGTTAAATGTAGAACCCTTAAAGAGTTTTAAAAGAACGAGACAAACGTTAAATGTAGAACCCTTAAAGAGTTTTAAAGGACCGAGACAAACGTTAAATGTAGAACCCTTAAAGAGTTTTAAAGGAACGAGACAAACGTTAAATGTAGAACCCTTAAAGAGTTTTAAAGGAACGAGACAAACGTTAAATGTAGAACCCTTAAAGAGTTTTAAAGGAACGAGACAAACGTTAAATGTAGAACCCTTAAAGAGTTTTAAAGGAACGAGACAAACGTTAAATGTAGAACCCTTTAAGGGTTTTAAAGGAACGAGACAAACGTTAAATGTAGAACCCTTAAAGAGTTTTAAAGGAACGACCAAACGTTAAATGTAGAACCTTTTAAGGGTTTTAAAGGAACGACCAAACGTTAAATGTAGAACCCTTAAAGAGTTTTAAAAGAACGAGACAAACGTTAAATGTAGAACCCTTAAAGAGTTTTAAAGGACCGAGACAAACGTTAAATGTAGAACCCTTAAAGAGTTTTAAAGGAACGACCAAATGTTAAATGTAGAACCCTTAAAGAGTTTTAAAGGAACGAGACAAACGTTAAATGTAGAACCCTTAAAGAGTTTTAAAGGAACGAGACAAACGTTAAATGTAGAACCCTTAAAGGGTTTTAAAGGAACGACCAAACGTTAAATGTAGAACCCTTTAAGGGTTTTAAAGGACCGAGACAAACGTTAAATGTAGAACCCTTAAAGAGTTTTAAAGGAACGACCAAACGTTAAATGTAGAACCCTTAAAGAGTTTTAAAGGAACGACCAAACGTCTCCCAAAACATTGAATATCTTTGACGTTTGGAATATCCTGCCATTCTTTTTACTATAAAACGTAACTCTTCTTCTTCTGTTCCAGGCTGTTTTTGGAGTTTGGTGTGTGAAACGGCAGTTTCGAGTCCTGGAGCCGGAGTGGCCTTCCATCTCCAACAGGAACAGTCCTCTGGAACCAGGAAACTGGTTTAGTGGTCCGTGGAGGATCGGTGAGTGCCTCTCTGGGGTCAGGAGGTAGTTAAGCGCTGGCCCAGCATCCAGCTTTAGCCCCATAATAATCCTGTAAAGAGCATTAGCAGGCTAAGTTTGTCCCTGGACTGTGACAGGCCATCAGGAAGGACTGCACCTGTCTGCCAGGATGCAGACATCTGACTCCTACAACCAGAAGAACTCGCTCTTCAACGCCATGAACCGCTTCATCGTGGCCGTCAACAACATGGACCATACGGTGATGGTGCCCAGCCTGCTGCGGGATGTCCCGCTAGATGACGGCGAGGACCCAAAGACGGCAGCGACGGGCGATACCGCCGGTGGCACTGCTGCAAACGGAACCGCCAACGGCACCACCTACTTCCACCAGGACGGCGACATGTACGGCTCATATGTCCTGCTCAAGTCCATCCGAAACGACATTGAGTGGGGAGTCCTGCAGGGCGACGAGCGGTGCAAGGAGAAGGTGTGTGTGGTGGAGGTGGAGGAGGGCGACCTAGAAAAACACTTCCACTTCCACCTGAACGGACTCCACGCGGTTCTGTCTAAACTGACACACAAGGCCAACACACTTACGGACCGCTACAAGGAGGAGATCGGCTGTAGGAACTGAGCTGGGACTGTCCGGGTCCCAGAAATAAACTGTACGGTGCTTTGGAACTCGTGGTAGCTCACGAACTACATTAAAAGAGTTAGTTTCCATCGCAGTTACAGGCTGGACGAGGCCCAGAGGTTGAGAACGCATAGGAATGCTGATATGCCAAAGAACATCAGCAAGTGTCTTTAGGGATTGGTTTCATCTCAAAAGCTTCAGTATGAGTAGACAAACAGATCCTTCAAAACAAGAAAATCACAAAAAAGCTTAGAAATGAAAGAGTTAACATAAAAACACAGCAAACCAAGAGGAGGCAGACATCCTGAGGAGGTTTAACACGTAGAAACTTTGTTTGCTTTTGAAGTCAAGAGGAGGAAAAACTGTTCTATATCTGGTCTGGAATCAGACTTTGATAGTAATATTACATTTCAGCGGAAGTACACAGGACAGGTGACGGTGACATTACCTTTTTAAATCATGTTTCAACACAAATGTAAAAGACTGAAATGAAACAAAGGCTTAGAGGGTCTACGTTTGATCCCTGAGGAGTGCCGCCGGAGGGTCATTTACACCCTTCAACCCAGATACCTGGACTTCTGTTGCTTTAATAATTAATAGTAAATAAAAATGATAATAATTGAAGTTCCACATTGTTGAAGTGTTGCTCCAAGTGTCCTTGAATGCTCCATCGGGACGTCCTTTCCCGTCCTCTGCTTGAGTCCAGTCAAGAAAAACAGATCTGCTGGTTAGAAGGTGGCTTCTGTAGTGTAAACGTACCTGCATGGTTAGGTGGGTCCCGTCCGCCTCGCAGGTTCCGTGCTGCTGTTCGTCCCACTCTTCCCGATGACACTTTTCCTTTTTTTTTTTGTCTCACTGTTTTTGTTTGAACGTCCTTCATTTCACGCTGCAAAAACAAATCTATGCAAACGCGCAGAGGCTTGAATACGACTGGAAGGGGCGCCATAAACGACGGCCAGAGGCTTTCTAACGTCCACCTGGCCAGCGTTCGGAGGTGTTTAATTTGCCTAAACGTTATCCGTCTGACAGAACTGTTCTGACTGCAGCTGAAGTTTCATCTCAACTGGGAAACGTTTGGAAAATGATCCATAATAAAACAGGATATCTGTCACCGGATTATTCAGGTACAACTATTCAATTCAAAGTCACCGGAACATCTGGAGAACATCTGTGGGTTTCCTTTCAGTCAAGAAATCGTCAGTCGTTTCCAAAAGGGTCCCGAACAGAAGCGCTGAGACATCACGCTGTTTCATGACTCGTTTACATACTCGGAGGTTTCGGAGGTTGAGACTGAAAAACCGTATTTGTTCCTTTAGACTTCTGCATTTTTCTATTAAATGTCCAGCTTGGCAATTAAACAGTTTGATGAGTTACTGTGTGCTTTGCTTCATTTGTTTTCCCGGTTGTGTAAAAAGACATTTATTCAATAAGAAATCTACATTGCTGCATCTCTGCGTCTTTTATTTCTGAGTAAGTCCATTTAATTCCGTTTTAGAGGTCTGAAGAATGTACGAATGTTCTCGTGGATCCCCGCGCAGCTCAGGGTTTTAGAGATCTTAGGAATCCATCAGAGGAGCTTCACGTGTTCTTGGAAGCCCTTGTTGAGGTCCTGAAGAGGTTCCAGGTGTAGTTCAGTTGGTCTTAGAGGGCTCTTCTAGTCTTGAATAGGTTCTAAAATATTTATCTTATCAGAGATCCTTCCTGAAGTGTTTAACAGGGTTGACCGGTAGTTACTTAGGTTTTAGAGGTCCGTGTTTAAGATTTGAAGGTGGTAGTTGACTTCCAAACGAGCACCCTCAGTATCAGGAGCAGATGATGCAAGAATCCACCCCGTCCATTATCTCTACCCGCTTAATCTGTTACCGGGTCACGGGGGTCTGTCGGAGCCTATCCCGACGCATAGTAGGCGGGAGGCAGGGGTCCACCTGGACAGGTCGCCAGTCTGTCGCAGGGACACATAGAAGACAAACAACCAATCACACTCACATTCACACCTACGGGAAATTTAGAAAGATCAATCAACCTACCCTGCATGGTTTTGGACTGTGGGAGGAAGCCGGAGTACCCGGAGGGAACCCACGTGAGCACGGGGAGAACATGCAAACTCCACACAGAAAGACCCACCGAGCTGGGAATTGAACCAGGAACCTTCTTGCTGTGATGCAACAGTGCCGCCCGACGCAAGAATCATTCAGGTCATTTTGTGTAATTTTATAAATGACAGTAGTAGAAGACAAAAACAACTGATGAAACTGCTTTAATTGTAAAAATATCATTTCCACCTCAACACAGTAAAACGAGTAAACAGACGCCGTCTGAAAGGGTCCGGATTGGTCTGGAAGGTTCTGAGTTGGTCTGGAAGGTTCTGAGTTGGTCTGGAAGGTTCTGGGTTGGTCTGGAAGGTTCTGAGTTGGTCTGGAAGGATCTGGGTTGGTCTGGGAGGATCTGGGTTGGTCTGGGAGGTTCTCGGTTGGTCTGAAAGGTCCTGGGTTTGTTTGGAAGGGTCTGGAATGGTCTGGAAGGGTCCGGGTTGGTCTGGAAGTGTCTGGGTTGGTCTTGAAGGGTACGGATTGGTCTGGAAGGTTCTGGGCTTGTCAGGAAGGGTTCTGGATTGGTCTGGAAGGTTCTGGGCTTGTCGTGAAGGATCTGGGTTTATCTGGAAGGTTCTGGGCTTGTTGTGAAGGATTCGGGTTGGTCTTGAAGGGTCCGGGTTGGTCTTGAAGGGTCCGGATTGGTCTGGAAGGGTCCAGGTTGGTGTGGAAGGGTCCGGGTTGGTGTGGAAGGGTTCTGGGTTGGTCTGGAAGGGTCCGGGTTGGTGTGGAAGGGTCCGGGTTTGTGTGGAAGGGTTCTGGGTTGGTCTGGAAGGTTCTGGGCTTGTCAGGAAGGGTTCTGGGTTCTGGCTTATGCCCAGTTTGGGGATGCTTGCTGGGACTTACCAGAGGACCTCAGCTGTTCTGCCTCTGCATGTTCCAACTGAGAGAGTTTCGTCTTGGATCATTTCAGATCATTTTCAGGTCCGTCGTTGTCAGTGTTCCAGTGTCAGTCCAGAGTCCAGAGTTTCCAGTGTCAGACCAGAGTTTCCGGTGTCAGACCTGAGTCCAGAGTTTCCGGTGTCAGTCCAGAGACCAGAGTTTCCAGTGTCAGTCCAGAGACCAGAGTTTCCAGTGTCAGACCAGAGTTTCCGGTGTCAGACCTGAGTCCAGAGTTTCCGGTGTCAGACCAGAGTTTCCGGTTTCAGACCAGAGATCCGGTGTCAGACCAGAGTCCAGAGTTTCCGGTGTCAGATCAAAGTTTCTGGTGTTAGACCAGTGTTTTCGGTGTCAGACCAGAGTTTCCGGTATCAGACCAGTGTTTTCGGTGTCAGACCAGAGTTTCCGGTATCAGACCAGTGTTTCCGGTGTCAGACCAGAGTTTTCGGTGTCAGATCAAGTTGTCATCGGCCTGCTGACGGTGGTCTCGGTGGCCGGCCTAGACCCACAAGGATGAGTGACAGCAGGTACCACCAGAGCAGGAATCTCTGAAACGGGTGTGATTGGGAAGGTTGCAGAGGTCGTGGTGAGCAGGGCTTGAATGTTTGGCGGATTCTTGATGAGGGGGAAGTCTGCGTGGAATGTCTTCACCTTGAGGTGATCGGGGAGGGGTCGGAGGTCATCTCAGAGGGACGATCCAGACTTGCAGGTAAGTCGCTCTCGGTCCCATCAGATCAGTTTAGTGTTTGATTAGTGGACGGACTCGGAGGAGGCGTGACTGGAGACGGACCTGCACTCACCTGTAATCTCCCATAATCCCTCTGACCTCGCAGCGGAGCACGCGCTGGCATCAGCCACCGCCTTCGCCGTCGGCCATCCTCTTCATCAACCTTCATCAGCTGGTCGCCCGCGCGCGTTTGTGTATGACATCACGCGTGTCTGCGTCCAACTCCAGTTAATCCACAAATGGGCGGAGCAGACAGGTCTGACCACGCCCAGTTCTCCCAGCTGCTGTAGCTTAGCTGATGCTAACTAAGTGGATCTTTTTGATCCTGGTTCCAGTTTAGTTGTAAAAACAATTTTAACTGTTTGTAAAGCACATTACATTTAAAAACAGCATTTAAAATTAAAAGACTAAAAAGCAGAAATGAAAGACGAATAAAGAAAGAATGAAAGTGGTAGTAAAGGTGGCAGTGCATCGTGGGAGAACACAGATACGCAGCCTTCAGTCCTGATGCATTCTGGGAGCATGAGGGCTGAACGCCGCCTCCCCGTCTTTTAAATTAAATCAGCTGTCCGGGTCATGCTGGTGTTTCTAGCTGAAAAGATGTATGAAAGCTCTGACGTTACTGTGAGAACATGAACGTTTGTTTGTTGTTAGATTGATGCAACTTGCCTCAGCAGTGACTGGATCGTGGTTTGAAGAGAAGAGTTTCCAGAGCTTCCAGTCCAGTCGTTCTTTACGGTGGAACAGCTGCTTGGAGAGCCGGGACTCAGTGGACCTCAGCGTCCCGCCCCTCCAGGAACTCTCAGCTCTTCTTGTCCACAAATACTGCTGCATGGGAAGTTGACCGTCAATCACCATCAGCACTGACACAACCAGATAGGTTCTGGACTCATCTCAGCTCAGGCTGGACGTCAAGCTCTGGGGCTAAAAATAAACCCAGTGACACCACTCTGAGCGTGCTCAGACAGCAGACTCAGAGTGTACGTGACCAGTGAGTCTGTTGATGATCTGATGTCAGAAAACTCTGGTCTGACACCAGAAACTTTGATCTGACACCGAAAACTCTGGTCTGAAACCGGAAACTCTGGTCTGACACCAGAAACTCTGGACTCTGGTCTAACACCAGAAACTTTGATCTGACACCGGAAACTCTGGTCTGACACCGAAAACACTGGTCTGATACCGGAAACTCTGGTCTGATACCGGAAACTCTGGACTCTGGTCTGACACCAGAAACTTTGATCTGACACCGAAAACACTGGTTTGATACCAGAAACTCTGGTCTGACACCGGAAACTCTGGACTCAGGTCTGACATCGAAAACACTGGTCTGATACCGAAAACACTGGACTGTGGTCTGACACCGGAAACTCTGGTCTGATACCGAAAATACTGGTCTGACACCGGAAACTCTGGACTCTGGTCTGACTCCGGAAACTCTGGTCTGACACCGGAAACTCTGGTCTGACAGCAGAAACTCTGGACTCTGGTCTGACACAGGAAACTCTGGACTGTGGTCTGACACCGGAAACTCTGGACTCTGGTCTGACATCGAAAACACTGGTCTGATACCGAAAACACTGGACTGTGGTCTGACACCGGAAACTCTGGACTCTGGTCTGACACCGGAAACTCTGGTCTGACACAGGAAACTCTGGACTGTGGTCTGACACCGGAAACTCTGGTCTGACACCGGAAACTCTGGACTCTGGTCTGACATCGAAAACACTGGTCTGACATCGAAAACACTGGTCTGATACTGAAAACACTGGACTGTGGTCTGACACCGGAAACTCTGGTCTGATACCGAAAATACTGGTCTGACACCAGAAACTCTGGACTCTGGTCTGACACCGGAAACTCTGGTCTGACATCAGAAACTCTGGTCTGACACTGGAAACTCTGGACTCTGGTCTGACACCGGAAACTCTGGACTCTGGTCTGACACCAGAAACTCTGGTCTGACACCGGAAACTCTGGTCTGAAACCGGAAACTCTTGTCTGACAGCAGAAACTCTGGACTCTGGTCTGACACCGGAAACTCTGGACTCTGGTCTGACACCGGAAACTCTGGTCTGACACCGGAAATTCTGGACTCTGGTCTGACATCGAAAACACTGATCTGATACCGAAAACACTGGACTGTGGTTTGACACCGGAAACTCTGGACTCTGGTCTGACATCGAAAACACTGCTCTGACATCGAAAACACTGGTCTGATACCGAAAACACTGGTCTGATACCGGAAACTCTGGACTCTGGTCTGACACCGGAAACTCTGGACTCTGGTCTGACACCGGAAACTCTGGTCTGACACAGGAAACTCTGGACTGTGGTCTGACACCGGAAACTCTGGTCTGACACCGGAAACTCTGGACTCTGGTCTGACATCGAAAACTCTGGTCTGACACAGGAAACTCTGGACTGTGGTCTGACACCGGAAACTCTGGTCTGACATCGGAAACTCTGGTCTGACACTGGAAACTCTGGACTCTGGTCTGACACCGGAAACTCTGGACTCTGGTCTGACACCAGAAACTCTGGTCTGACACCGGAAACTTTGGTCTGAAACCGGAAACTCTGGTCTGACAGCAGAAACTCTGGACTCTGGTCTGACACCGGAAGCTCTGGACTCTGGTCTGACACAGGAAACTCTGGTCTGATGCAGGAAACTCTGGTCTGACACCGAAAACTCTGGACTCTGGTCTGACATCGAAAACACTGGTCTGATACCAAAAACACTGGTCTGATACCAAAAACACTGGTCTGATACTGGAAACTCTGGACTCTGGTCTGACACCGGAAACTCTGGACTCTGGTCTGACACCGGAAACTCTGGTCTGACACCGGAAACTCTGGACTGTGGTCTGACACCGGAAACTCTGGTCTGACAACGAAAACTATGGACTCTGGTCTGGCACCAGAAACTCTGGACTCTGGTCTGACAGCAGAAACTCTGGACTCTGGTCTGACACCGGAAACTCTGGACTCTGGTCTGACACCGGAAACTCTGGTCTGACACAGGAAACTCTGGACTGTGGTCTGACACCGGAAACTCTGGTCTGACACAGGAAACTCTGGACTGACACCGGAAACTCTGGTCTGACACCGGAAACTCTGGTCCTCACTCGTAAGTCGCTTTAGATAAAAGACTCGGCTCAAACAGCTGATGGAAGTGGAATTGTTCTTCAGACAAACCATCTGTCCTCATTGCAGCTGATTCAATTCAGTTTTGATTTTAATGTGATCAATGTTTCATCCTACATTTGTGTAAAAATGTAACTGTGTCTAAAGTTTACATGATAAAACTGGCAAAAAGATTTTTTTCTTGCTTTAAGTTGTAATATTTGCCTGAAGTCTGCAGGGGGCGCTGTGGTAACACCATCGACACACAGCGCTTATGCAGGGCGTGTGTGTGTGTGTGTGTGTGTGTGTGTGTGTGTGTGTCAGAGTGCCAATTAGTGTTTGACGAGGTCAGACCCAGAATAATTAACACACACACACACACACACACACACACAGTGCTGATGTGTGTGTGATTCTGCAGTTACACAAACAGGATCTGTGTGCGTGTGTGTGTGTGTGTGTGTGTGTGTGTGTGTGTGTGTGTGTGATGTCGGCGCTGTCAGGCCTCGTTTCCGTGACGATCGGCGCGCAGCAGCTCCGATTATTCAATTGTCACACTTTTCCCGCCCGCGTGTGTGTGTGTGTGTGTGTCTCTGCTCCCCTCAGCAGTCGCCGTGGTTACAGCGGTTTGACTGACAGCTCCAGGGCTCAGCAGCAGCTTTCACAGTCCACCACAACAGGTATGAATGATCCTTTCATCATTTATGGAAGCGCTCTTGGTTTACAGCCAAACAACAAAATCCTCAGCTTTGGTTTTGAAGGAAGGCCTGAAAACTTTCCAAGGAAACTTTCCCTCTTTCCCAGCTGCAGTTGCACATCTAAAACCAATCTGGTTTCTTCTGTTGATGCAACTCATATCCGTTTTTTCCAGGACTGTGCAGTCCAGCATTCATCTCCAAACTAAATGATGAATTCCAATGTTTAAATGTAATTAAATAGCACATAAATGATACAAACTGTTAAAAAAAATAATGCACCACCACTCAGATTCCAAAGAAAACAGAATCAACAAATAAATGAAATTCAATTCTGAACATACATCTATGTTCACGTCGTCCGATCGGTCATGGAGCAGTTTTGCTTCCTGAAAACCATCCACACCTTTGATCAACATCAGGACCGATATCTGATCCTAAAATTGGATCTGCACATCCCGACCTGCATTATTCCCACTGAAACTGGTTGAATCGTCAGTTTAATGCCAAACGTATTGCCAACCAAAACCCAGAATCTGGAAAACAAAACCAAGAACCTGCAACCTTGAAATCAAAGTCTATACCCGAAGGTCCAATTATCTTTCGCAGTTACGCGTTTCTTTTCTCATCTCCATTTTCAAATCATCTTTTTCAGTTGCACTTTTCTCTTTTGCATTTGCAATTCTGAAACGAGTGTCAAACCAGCGCCGTGTGAATCTACAGCGGGGAGGTGGGACGTAGCCCAGATCTAGTAGTTCACTGGCTACCGAATGACCCTGCGTCAACGTCGGAGTGCCAAAACTTGTCCGCCGCAGCCGGAGTTGTGCTGAAAAATGCACTCCAGCCATGAAAAGCACTGCCTCTCCAGGTGCACTGTGGCAGGTCCCACTGAACAAAGTCTGGGTTTTGGTTCTCTGATTCTAGAATTCAGTTCTAAGGTTTGATTTGCAATACATTTGGCATTAAATTGACACTATTGTGCCATTTGGTGGCATTGTTCTTAGCTGGAAGCAGCTTCTCAGAGATATTCCATCCTGGAACATCTCAGCATGGTGGAGCAGCAATGGACACCTCGCTGCAGCTATCCTTCTTTCTCCCAACGTATGTTCTTTCTTCAGAGCTACACCCACAGCATTCCTTGTCCAGCCTCTCTGAGAGGTAAGGATGTAGTCAGGACTAGCATAGTCAGGTCTAGCATAGTCAGGTCCAGCGTAGTCAGGCCTGGCGTAAACAGGACTAACGTAGTCAGGACTAATGTAAACAGGACTAGCGTAGTCAGGACTAGCGTAGTCAGGACTAGCGTAGTAAGGTCTAGCGTAGTCAGGTCTAGCGTATTCAGGCCTAGCGTAAACAAGACTAACGTAAACAGGACTAACGTAAACAGGACTAACGTAAACAGGACTAACGTAGTCAAGGCTAACGTAGTCAGGACTAGCGTAGTCAAGACTAGCGTAAAATGGACTAGCGTAAAATGGACTAGCGTAGTCAGGATTAGCGTAAACAGGACTAGTGTAAAATAGACTAGCGTAAACAGGACTATCGTAAACAGGACTAACGTAAACAGGACTAGTGTAGTCAGAGCTAGCGTAAACAAGACTAAAGTAGTCCGGATTAACGTAAACGGAACTAACGTGAACAGGACTAACTTAAAAAAGACTAGCATAGTCAGATCTAGCATAAACAAGACTAACATTGTCAGGATTTACCTAAACGGGACTAACGTAGTCGGAACTAGCTTAGTCTGGACTAGCAAAAACGGGATTAATGTAAACGGGACTAGCGTAGTAGGGACTAGCGTAAACCAGTCTAACGTAGTCGGGACTAGCGTAGTCATGACTAGCGTAGTAGGGACTAGCGTAGTAGGGACTAGCGTAAACGGGACTAACTTAGTCGGGACTAGCGTAGTCGGGACTAGCGTAGTCGGGACTAGCGTAAACAGAACTAGCGTAAACAGAACTAGCGTAAACGGGACTAATGTAAATGGGACTAACGTAAACGGGACTAATGTAAATGGGACTAACGCAGTCAGGACTAGGACTAACGTAGTCAGGACTAACGTAAACAGGACTAGAACTAACGCAGTCAGGACAAGGACTAACGTAGTCAGGACTAACGTAAACAGGACTAGAACTAACGCAGTCAGGACTAACGTAAACAGGACTAGGACTAACGTAGTCAGGACTAGGACTAACGTAGTCAGGACTAGGACTAACGTAGTCAGGACTAACGTAAACAGGACTAGGACTAACGCAGTCAGGACTAACGTAAACAGGACTAACGTAAACAGGACTAACATAGTCAGGACTAACGTAGTCAGGACTAACGTAGTCAGGACTAACGTAAACAGGACTAGGACTAACGTAGTCAGGACTAACGTAGTCAGGACTAACGTAGTCAGGACTAACGTAGTCAGGACTAACGTAGTCAGGACTAGCGTAAACAGGACTAACGTAAACAGGACTAACGTAAACAGGACTAACGTAAACAGGACTAACGTAAACAGGACTAACATAGTCAGGACTAACGTAGTCAGGACTAGCGTAAACAGGACTAACGTAAACAGGACTAACGTAAACAGGACTAACGTAAACAGGACTAACGTAGTCAGGACTAACGTAGTCAGGACTAACGTAAACAGGACTAACGTAAACAGGACTAACGTAAACAGGACTAACGTAGTCAGGACTAACGTAGTCAGGACTAACGTAGTCAGGACTAGCGTAAACAGGACTAACGTAAACAGGACTAACGTAAACAGGACTAACGTCGTCAGGACTAGCGTAAACAGGACTAACGTAAACAGGACTAACGTAGTCAGGACTAACGTAAACAGGACTAACGTAAACAGGACTAACGTAAACAGGACTAACGTAAACAGGACTAACGTAGTCAGGACTAACGTAGTCAGGACTAACGTAGTCAGGACTAGCGTAAACAGGACTAACGTAAACAGGACTAACGTAAACAGGACTAACGTCGTCAGGACTAGCGTAAACAGGACTAACGTAAACAGGACTAACGTAGTCAGGACTAACGTAGTCAGGACTAACGTAAACAGGACTAACGTAAACAGGACTAACGTAAACAGGACTAACGTAAACAGGACTAACGTAAACAGGACTAACGTAGTCAGGACTAACGTAAACAGCGTGACAGCAGGATTCACGTAGCATCCAAGTCACGTGATTTGGATGCTACGTGAATCCTGCTGGATCCTCCACCCGCTGCATCTCCTGCATCCCCCAGCTCTTCTGATGTTCGTGAAGCCAGCGCGGCCGTCCAGACAACCGGCCGTCATGTTACGTACTACCACTCGATAACCCCTCCCCTCAACTCGGCTTCAGGCGCCAGTGAGGCAATACCACGGCCCACGTTTACACCGACCAGCACACCTTAACCACACATCCCTGATAGCAGGGTCCGATCTAAAAATGGTAGAAATGTTTACCTGCCAAGATTTACTTGACAAACTTCAACTGTTGCTGGCAACACAAGTCAACAGTTCGGAAGAGTCCGGACCACAGCTGCGGTCCGAACCCTTAAGTAGTCCAAGGACTGGCTGCTGCAGCTGAACCACCTTCCCAGGCCAAACATCTGGCCAACATTGGCTGGCGACCGAAGGCCGTGGGATCTTTACTCGTCCTGGTTTCAGCATAGCAGGCCCTGTTGCAGACATCCGAATCAGGGATGTTCAGACATTTGGACCAGAGTGAACGTAAACTAGTATGAACTAAAACCAGGCTTCAAAAGGAGGGTTTATCAAGGTCCTCCTGTACGGTCTATGGATGCACCTGACTTTCTGCACCGGCTTTTCCACATGGCTGCGTCATCGGTCTGATGTCACAATAGCGCCAGCAGCAGGACCGTCAGAAAAGTTCAGGTTTCCATGCTTAAAATTCACCTGGGTGTGTTTTTTTTTCTTTCACTGGTTTAAACGTGTTACAACAACACGTCTAAGTGTGACTGTTTGTGTGTGTGGACTGATGCATGGTGGGATGCACGGCGTCCTCACCGGTCCTTGGCGACAGCCCCCAGCGACGAGATGAGAAACGAGGCGGCGACGAGGATGTAATTTGAGCAGGAGAGAACGAGGGGGGAGGACAAAGTGACAGGAAGAGCGAGAGGGGGATGAAGAGGAGGAGGACAAAGAGACGTGAATGACAGAACGAGGAGAAGGAGGAGTGACAGATCTCTCCCTCTTTCCGTCTGTCGGGGCGAACGCGTCGTTTTGCCTCCGAGCCAATTTGAATAATGAGGCGGTCTAATTTCCCTCACAGACACACACACACACACACACACACACACACACACACACACACACACACACACACACACACACACACACACACACGTACGTGTATGTGTGTCTGTGTGTGCGTGCGTACATGTGCGTACGTGTGTGTGTGTGTGTGTGTGTGTGTGTGCGTGTGTGTGTGTGTGTGTGCGTCCGTACGTGTATGTGTGTCTGTGTGTGTGTGTGTGTGTGTGTGTGTGTGTGCGTCCGTACATGTGCGTACGTGTGTGTGTGTGTGTGTGTGTGTGCTTGTGTGTGTGCGTCCGTACGTGTGCGTGTGTGTGTGCGTGTATGCGTGCGTACATGTGTGTGTGTGTGTGTGTGTGTGTGTGTGTGTGTGTGTGTGTGTGTGTGTGTGTGTGTGTGTGTGTGTGTGTGTGTGTGAGAGCGCACACGGGTGTTTTTCGTCAGCAGCTGCAGCCAAAGCCTGTCTGTTTCTCTCCTCAGGAAACACAGAACACCAGTGGAAACATGAAAAGCAGCAGCTTTCTGAGGTTTTCCAGCTGTGACGTGTCGGTGCTGGCAGATAGGGGGCGCTATAACCTTAAACCGTTGTGGATTTACGAACAGGCCATGCTGGACTCGGATAGGCTCAGATAGGAGTTATTTTAATTCAGTTTTGACGGAGTTTCCGACTACGTCGCGGTGGTGACAGACAGTACCCCGAGTGTCCACCAGGGAGCACTGACTGGACACACCTCTGTGACATCACACACAGGTGTCCCAACAGTGGTTCGGTGGTTTCGAAGTTCTGGTCAAAACCATGCTGGCAGCTGACTCCACCCAAGTTAGGTGGGCGGAACAAAAGTCTTTTATTGGTTTATTGGAAAACGCCCACAGCCCGAGCTAATGGAAGCCTCTTAACGAACGTCGTACATGCTTCCTGATCAGGTCCTGATCAGGACCTGATCAGGTCCTGATCAGATCCATCAAATCCTGATCAGATCAGCTCGGTTTCAGTTCATTTTTGACATCAAGTATAAGCTACTTACCTTGACTTGTCCTCAAACACGGCCTGCCCGTACATCCGCACTCCGAGGTCTCAGCGTCCAGGTGGTCGACTCCAGGAGAGGCACGGGAAGGACGCGCTGGAGTGACCGGTGTCGGAGCGGTTTGCAGATGGCCTTCCAACCGGGACATCGCAGTGGCAGGGTCCTTTACGCACTATTCAGATCTTGGGTTCTGATTGTCTGGATTTTGATAAACTGGTGGGACAGTGGGGGCGGGGTTCAGTCACCTGTAGCTTTATGTGGAGTGAGGCCCAGCTGTGCCTCGCGGTTGTCCAGGGACGTGGAGGATAAACCGGCGGGGCCTTCAGGTGAGCTCTCCGCAGTTCCTGTTCTCCAGTCCCAGGACAATACTTTGTCCAAGTGATGAAAATGAATGTTCACAGGGCGCACGTGCCCTGACATAAGCGCTTACACATCCACACTTTTCTGTCATCAGAGACAGGATTTGTGGGGCGAGTGAGACACCCAGACCGGATCTGAACTCATCCAGGTGCTGGTGCCTAAAAGCCGACAGTAAGTTGTTTTCCAGATGACTCATTGTAAGCCAGTGACTGGTCACATGGGATATGACGCTAAACTGGCTCAATTTTATTGAGCGGGCGTTCAAGGAGACGCGCATCGCTGGTGCCCGTCCTGCCTGGTTGTCAGCTGGTTGATCCAGCGGCTGCTCTGACAGCACCCCTGCGGCCCCTCTCGTTAATGAAAGCTGCCGTTTGAGCACATCCGGGTGGATCTAATTAGGCCATTTCACCGGAGCGCACAAGGGTTTGATTTGCGTTACATTTGTCTTAGTTCTTGGAGATTACACAACCAGAGTGGTGCACGGGCATTGTTTCAGGTCATCTGCCGAGTCGCACATTTGAAGAACCTTCATGAATTATGAGGCATTAAATCTATTCGGACCAGTGTCTACCCCCCGCAGACTGACGCGTTGGTGGAGCGGCTGAGTGAGACTTTGATGATTGCTAAGTTTATTCATGAGGATGAATGTAACTAGGATAAATGGCTGGAGCCTGTTGTTTGCAGTGTGGGAGGCGCCCCAGACCTCCACAGGATTTCATCCCTTTGAGCTGCTTTTTGGCAGAAAGCGGTGCGGCATCTTGGACCTAATTAAAGAAAACTGGGAGGATGGTCAAAGCACGAGCAAAAATCAGGTTCAGTATGTCTTGGACCTGAGAACAAAACCCCGCTCACATGGGAAGTTATGACGAGAGAATTTGTTCCTGGTTCAAGAACGTCAAGAACGCCTCTACAACGGAGGGGCACAGCTGAGACAGTTACACGCCCACAACAGCGGGGTTACAGGCTTCGGCACCACGGACAGCGACGATGTCATCAAGTGGACGTGAAGCACAACAAACCACCAACAACAAAAACATTTGGCTACATGGTCACGAAAAATAAAACACCAAATCAAAGCCGTTCAGCCCAACTGGTAGGGACACATCCTTCTGACGCCCACTTTACTGGAACCGCCACCCACGTGTTCACAAACACAATGTCAATATGAAGTCCAGGAAAAAGGAAAAAAAAGAACTCCTAAAGACCTACTGACCACAGTCTGAAGGACTACTACAGACCTACTGACCACTGTCTGAAGGACTCCTAAAGACCTACTGACCACTCTCTGAAGGACTCCTACAGACCACTATCTGAAGGACTCCTACAGACCTACTGACCACTGTCTGAAGGACTTCTACAGACCTACTGACCACCATCTGAAGGACTCCTACAGACCTGCTCACCACAATCTGAAGGACTTCTACAGACCTACTGACCACCATCTGAAGGACTCCTACAGACCTGCTCACCACTATCTGAAGGACTCCTACAGATCTGCTCACCACAATCTGAAGGACTCCTACAGACCTGCTCACCACTATCTGAAGGACTTCTACAGACCTACTCACCACTATCTGAAGGACCCCTACAGACCTGCTCACCACTATGTGAAGGACCCCTACAGACCTGCTCACCACTGTCTGAAGGACCCCTACAGACCTGCTCACCACTATCTGAAGGACCCCTACAGACCTGTTCACCACTATGTGAAGGACCCCTACAGACCTGCTCACCACTGTCTGAAGGACCCCTACAGACCTGCTCACCACTATCTGAAGGACCCCTACAGACCTACTCACCACAATCTGAAGGACTCCTACAGACCTACTCACCACTATCTGAAGGACTCCTACAGACCTGCTCACCACTATCTGAAGGACCCCTACAGACCTACTCACCACAATCTGAAGGACTCCTACAGACCTGCTCACCACAATCTGAAGGACTCCTACAGACCTGCTCACCACTATCTGAAGGACCCCTACAGATCTGCTCACCACTATCTGAAGGACCCCTACAGACCTACTCACCACAATCTGAAGGACCCCTACAGACCTACTCACCACTATCTGAAGGACCCCTACAGACCTACTCACCACAATCTGAAGGACTCCTACAGACCTGCTCACCACTATCTGAAGGACTTCTACAGACCCGCTCACCACTATCTGAAGGACTCCTTCAGTCCTGCTCACCGCTATCTGAAGGACTCCTACAGACCTACTCACCACAATCTGAAGGACTCCTACAGACCTACTCACCACAATCTGAAGGACTTCTACAGACCTGCTCACCACTATCTGAAGGACTCCTACAGACCTACTCACCACAATCTGAAGGACTCCTTCAGACCTGCTCACCACAATCTGAAGGACTCCTTCAGACCTGCTCACCACTATCTGAAGGGCAGACGATGGGCCCTCCGTTCTGTCATTAACCTGGCTGTTCTGCCTGTTGTGGCGGATTTAAATCGCTGTCAACAAAAAAGGCAGGTTCATCTCAAGACGACAAACAAAGAATGTGTCCAGTTGCTGTAACTTGCTGTATTTTTTCTTTTTGTTTTTGCTTTCCCGCCTATATGAAGTACCACTGATGTTAACTGAGTCTGTAAAAATGCTCCACCTAGTTTTCTGACAAGTGTCAGACTGTACGTTCACAGCTCAACAGACTACCGGAACACAAGAGAAAAACGGTCCAGAAGGAATTAAGCATGTTGGAGTTCAGACTAACATCCCACAGCGCTCAGTAGTCCCATCGTTCTTGTAACCAGGAAGGATGGAGGTATACATTTCTATGTGAAGGAGAGGAAAAAGGATTAGGTGACGTTTTGGCCTTGTGTCCAGAGTCCAAGGGAAAGTCGGCCGTCTCTGCTCCGTACCTTTGTACCAATGTGGGACACAGCTTGTTTGGTGCCTGATCCACCTTCCAACGCCCCATGAACCAACACCTAGGTGGAGCAGCGGGTGGCCGCGGTCCCGGAGTCCCCGAGGCAGGCTGGGCCCACCACCAGTCCACAGAAGTGCGCAGTTGGAAGAGGGAGGGACAGAATCTGGGGCGACTCAGTCAGAAGCTGTCAGGAAGGGAGGTCTGGTGGGCCGTTAGACCGCTACTACCTGCTGGGACGGCCTCTGTTGGGACCATGCTGCGCTCCAGCGGCTCCACCGGAGCTCCGATGTCACTGTGTACGAGTGGTTTAACACAAGTCACCTGGAGAGGTGAGCCAGCGCTGTGATCCACCTCCATCTCCTGGTTCTAACTGTCTACAGCTGGCTGTGGGACTTTAAACACAATATGCGAGGGACAGGCTCTGACTGACGTATGGTCATGTGACAGTGTGTCACAACGACGACGACGACGTTTACCAGCCAACGAGCAGGGACGCTGCGTTTACCAGGAGCTCAACACGCTTTTCGTCTTGTTGTCACGTCCTTCCTAGCGTCCCCACAGGCGAGGAAGAGAGTACCTATTCACTGTCGGGCTTCTTCGTCCACCCACTCGGCCTGTTTTGGTTGAACCGGAGTGGGGCATGGCCCCGACAAGATGGCAACGGCGATATCGGAAAAACCGGTTTCAACACTACTCTTCGGGGACCCGTGTGTGACATCACGGCGGGTTTGTCCAGTTCTCTTTATACACCATGAATGCAGCTTCCGTGTTACGTTTGGACAGAAAAGCCGGGAACTAGCCCGGGTTTCCAGAACGCTGCTTCATCCCTGATGGATGAAATCCCTCTTCTGTCCTTCTGAAGCTGATTTCAGAGTCTGACAGACGTTCAACATCGAGTCGCAGCCTTCAAGACCAATGCATCAAATTCTCCGTAATACTGAGGAGGAGGATGTGAGGAAGAGGAGGGAGTCTAATTGATTTCCTCATTTTCTCTCTTGTACGGAGAGAGAGGGTTAGAGGAGAGCAGCAGCGGGCGAGCGAGCATGCATCTACACTCCGGGAGAGAGAGAGAAAGTGTTGGCAGTGAAGCGTGAAAATGTGTGTGTGTGACCTTGTCTGGCAGCGCGCGTGTGTGAGTGAGGGGCGACCAGGGCGAGCGAGCGAATAGAACGGGGAGCCTTGAAACCGTCTCCATTATTCTCCCTCTCCCACACACTCCTCGCTCGCCCCGGCGCATTCCTCTGAACCTTTTTCTTCTTCTCTCCTCTGTTTGTGCGTCTGGTCGGCGGTCGGCCTCGTTGTTCTCTGACCCGCCAGCTTCCTGTCGACGTGTAAACACCCGATGACCTCGCTCCGCCAGGGAGAAGAAGTCGTGACTCCACTCCAAACGCCGACATCTGCTTCAGTTCTTCCCGACGCTTCAGAACGAATACATTTATTTGATGTTTACGGGTTAACGAGAACAACCGTGAAAGTAGCTCGCGGTGACTCTGACGACAGTGTAGCTGTCAAACTCTGCAGTAAAACTCAGACAGTCAATATTTACCGACTGAGCCGCTTCTGGAGATTTATGACTCCCTTCCATCCTACAGTAAAGTCTCAATCACACTCCAGGAAAATAAGACGCTCAACATCTTCTCCAGCTGTTGATTTGAGAGAATCAACTGGTCAGCAGGTGGCAGGTCTATGCCACGAGACCTGAACAAAGCCGCCAGCCTTGGCCGTACACAGGATCGACACGGCGGATCGCCACTTTAGCGTGGTGGAGCGGTCCGTGTGCCTGAGTGACCCCAGGAGCTGTGTGGTTGGGGGATTCTGTCCCCGCTTGGGCCTCTCAAGACTCAGCACGACTCATATGGATGTATAGAAACCTTTCATTCCTAGCCTGGACGCTCGTCACCAGAGGCCCACCCTGGAGCCACGCCCAGAGGCCGGGGGGTCATTGGCAAGCACCTCGGGACTAGACCTTTACCTGCAGGGTAGAACTAACGCCCTGCTGCGATCTTAACACCTGCAGCAGGCCCCTTATGGGATGGGTAGTGATCAAAAGGCAGGGCTTTGGAATTCCAACCCTCAGTTCAGCTCCCACTACTGGGACCCCCTTGGTTCAGTGGGTATTGATTCACCACCGGATCGATCCCGAGCCCTGCACTGAAGTGTCCCTGGGCAGCACACAGAAATCAAAGTGCTGCTGTATCTAGAAGCGCTGTGTGATGACGGGGAGATGAGAAGCAAATTTGAAAGTGCTTTGTAGAATCTACATCAGGTTAAAGTGGGATACTAACCAGCAGACCAGGCGGCCAGACCTCTGGAGAGCTTATGCATGAAGGTAAGAGAGGTTGCAACTGGATGTAGAGTGGAGTTGCTCAAAGGTAAGAGGCACGGGGGCGGGAGTGGGTGCGCTCACAGCCCCTTGGATCGGATTTCCCCCGGTAGATGAAAGGGTAACCGCCCTGCTCCTTCCACAGAACGGACAGTAACTGTTACTTGTGCTTACGTTCGCCCTCATTCAGCACTGTGGTACCAGGAAGGCCTGGACTGGGAGGAGCATGCTCTCTGATCTAGACCCCACCAGTGTTCTGTTGTTTTGGTCACACTGTCCAGAACAAACCAGAACAAACGCCATGATGGAACTTAAAGAGAAGTGCATGTGGGAGGAACCCTGGACCCAGGTTCATGGATTGATTCATAGCCATGTCCTCAGATTTGCAGCTGTATGTTCAGGACATTTGGATGAAAAGACCTGAGCTGTTAACAAACCGCCACCTGCTGGAAGTCAGATCCCAGATGGGGAAGGATGTTGGACAGACTGGATGTCGTGGTTTTGGGTTTATATTTGTTCCTGTTTTACGTTGAAGGCTGTGTCCTCGTGTTTAGGTCTGTTTTGACTTCCCAGAGTTCACCTGCCCCGAGTGTTCAGACCGGTGTCTCGTCAGCCCCTTGTGCAAATATTCTCTTGTCCTTCGTGTCCTCCCGGCTGGTCTGAACCGTTTACTTCTTCATGTGTACCCCATGTTTCCTCAGGTTCCTTGTTCAGTTTGTATGTGGTTTTCAAGGGTTTTGGTTTCGAGTTTCAGTTCTGAGTTTCGTTTTGGTTTATTCTTTTTGGTATCTCTGCATTGCAGCGCTTTTGTTTGAATTAATTATGTTTTTTACCTACTCCTGCCACCTCGCTCTCCTACTGTAGGGTCCTGCTTCATCTCCGAATCGTGACACCGCAGGTGTCTTGTGGACTTGAAGAAGGCATTTGACGGAGCTCCTTTGGGACTTGCGTGGGAGATGCTCCAAGAGTGTTAAGATAAGGTGTTTGGACATCTGTTTAGGAAGCTGCTGGGTTGCCTCCTGGGGAAGTTCCCGAGGCATTTGCAGACATGCTGGACAGTTTGTCTTTATGACTTTAACATTTCAGGTGAACTTGACATCTGAACCATGAGTTAAAAACTAAGCGTGCATAATCAATCTTAATTTAAACATAATATGTCTTGCTGTGCTGTTAATTGTGCTAATAGACCGCTGAGTCCCCCTCAAAGGGTCAGAAGGTAAGAGAGGGGTGAACGGTCCTCTAGGTCCTCGGTTGCTGGAGCATCCAGGTTCTCCTGTTGAATTACTTTGCCATGGACCCTTCCAGGACCATTCCAGGACCTGTCCAGGACCATTCCAGGAACATTCCTGGACCTGTCCAGGACCATCCCTGGACCCTTCCAGGAACATTCCTGGACCTGTCCAGGACCATCCCGGGACCCGTCAGGGACCATTCCGGGACCCTTCCAGGACCATTCCTGGACTCGTCCAGGACCATTCCAGGACCTGTCCGGGACCATTCCAGGAACATTCCTGGACCTGTCCAGGACCATCCCGGGACCCGTCAGGGACCATTCCGGGACCCTTCCAGGACCATTCCTGGACTCGTCCAGGACCATTCCAGGACCTGTCCGGGACCATTCCAGGAACATTCCTGGACCTGTCCAGGACCATCCCGAGACCCTTCCAGGAACATTCCTGGACCTGTCCAGGACCATCCCGGGACCCGTCAGGGACCATTCCGGGACCCTTCCAGGACCATTCCTGGACTCGTCCAGGACCATTCCAGGACCTGTCCGGGACCATTCCAGGAACATTCCTGGACCTGTCCAGGACCATCCCGGGACCCTTCCAGGACCATTCCAGGAACATCCCGGGACCCGTCAGGGACCATTCCGGGACCCTTCCAGGACCATTCCAGGAACATTCCTGGACCCGTCCTGGACCCGTCCAGGACCCGTCCAGGTTGAACAAACGTGGTTCATCCCAACAACCTGTAGGCCACCAAGTGACTGCAGGTCCTGGCAGAGCTCTGTGGGCCTGACTTGTTTCTGATGTTGTTTTGGTGGAAACATCTAAAACAAAGACGACTGGACCGTTTACATCAGAGTTAACGGAAGCTAAGGCCAGTTAGTGTCACAGGTGAGTTCTCTCAGGTGGGCTTGCTCCAGCCCACCCGGGTCCTTTGCTCCACCCACCTCCCCATGTCCGGCTTAACCAGGATTGGACCACAGAACTAGAAAACCGGAAAGCCGCCTTTTACCAATCCAGCTGAACTCATGTGTTCTTTTCTGTTAAGAGTTACAGACGAATCTGTCAGTTCTGGTCGAGGTCTGGTGGAGTTCTGTGGCCATCTGGATGTCGGAGATGGAGACCGACGACCGGAAGTCCGGTGGCCACCGTCGTGAGGAGCCGACCAGCATCCAGGATCAACAGGTTGTATCGCAGAGCCAAACTCCGCTCGCCGCCTCACGTTCAGGCTTCCCACGCACACGCCGCCTGTTTCCAGCGCACACTCCTCCACGTGCACGCCGACGGCCGATTCATCTTCCCTTCAGCAGCATCAATAAATGATGCTGCTGCCTCCCTCTGTTTAAATATTCATCGCAGCGCTGCCCGTCTCGCTCGCTAAACAGCCTCGCACGCTGCCAGCCAGACGACACGCGCGCGCACACACGCACACACGCACACACACACACACACACACACACACACACACACACACACACACACACACACACTCTCCCTGCGGCGCATTTGCAATTCAACACACCGTCTTCAGCAGCACAACCACAGTTACACACTCATCTTACACACACACTCTGCAGAACACACACGCAGCCTGGAGGAGCGTGTGCTCGTGACGGGGTGGGGGACGAAACCCGACACCACCTCGTTTATCTGCCCTTAAAGGAACAGTCCGTCACGCCAGAGTTTCCTCTGCAGCACACGCACACACACACACGCACGCGCGCGCGCACGTCCGCAGCTGGTTTCAGGTCCACACTCGCAGCTCCTCAAACAGGAAGAGCAGGAAGGCCGTCTGTGGCTCGCTGATTACGATCTGTGGCGGAAAAGTGACGTCAGCGGCGCTGACCCGAGGACACGCCGCTGCGCTCCAGGTGTAAAACACAACACACACGTGTCGGCCTCCGCCCGTCAGTCCTGTCAGCTCCTCCTCCTCAACCTTTTAGGAAGCTGCGGTGTTGTCACGGAGTTTCAAAATAACGGCACATGGATTTCAGTGAAAACATAAAAACCAGCAACATGAAGGTTCAAACAGAACATCAGCATCGTTTGAAGTCCTAAAACAACAAAGTACAGACACTTTCAGCTCTGGTTTTTATCAGGTCTTCAAAGTATGGCCTACATCTTCATTAGGATCTGAGAGCAGCCGGTGCTGCTAATCATCAGCCTTTATGAGCTGATCATCAGCAGATGCGGGCAGACCTCCACAGAAACACGTTTCTGCAGTTTCATGGTCTCTGGAGTTTCTGTGTGTGTCGTAGGTCTGATTTATACTTCTGCGTAGCAGCTGTGTGCCTCCCCTACGCCGACTCCTGACCATGAACATGAGTCGTGCAGACATGATGATGGTCCATTCATTTGAATCAAATGTGTTGAAGCAGAAACCAGATCTTGACACCTGTGGCATAGACTATGAGGTTGAGAGCTGCAACTACAGCACACTAAAGACTGAGCTCTTTAGACTGAGCATTTCCATTTTTAGTTTAACTTCTCTGCTCATCATTCTGATGAGCAGAGAAACCTCCAGCACTCGCATGGCAGTGCCTGTGTCCTACTGGACTCAAAGATGAGCAGAGAATTCACCAGCACTCGCATGACAGCGCCTGTGTCCTACTGGACTCAAAGATGAGCAGAGAAACCTCCAGCACTCGCATGGCAGCGCCTGTGTCCTACTGGACTCAAAGATGAGCAGAGAAACCTCCAGCACTCGCATGGCAGCGCCTGTGTCCTACTGGACTCAAAGATGAGCAGAGAAACCTCCAGCACTCGCATGACAGCGCCTGTGTCCTACTGGACTCAAAGATGAGCAGAGAAACCTCCAGCACTCGCATGGCAGCGCCTGTGTCCTACTGGACTCAAAGATGAGCAGAGAAACCTCCAGCACTCGCATGGCAGCGCCTGTGTCCTACTGGACTCAAAGATGAGCAGAGAAACCTCCAGCACTCGCATGACAGCGCCTGTGTCCTACTGGACTCAAAGATGAGCAGAGAATTCACCAGCACTCGCATGACAGCGCCTGTGTCCTACTGGACTCAAAGATGAGCAGAGAAACCTCCAGCACTCGCATGGCAGCGCCTGTGTCCTACTGGACTCAAAGCTGAGCAGAGAAACCTCCAGCACTCGCATGGCAGCGCCTGTGTCCTACTGGACTCAAAGATGGGCAGAGAAACCTCCAGCACTCGCATGGCAGCGCCTGTGTCCTACTGGACTCAAAGATGAGCAGAGAAACCTCCAGCACTCGCATGGCAGCGCCTGTGTCCTACTGGACTCAAAGATGAGCAGAGAAACCTCCAGCACTCGCATGGCAGCGCATGTGTCCTACTGGACTCAAAGATGAGCAGAGAAACCTCCAGCACTCGCATGGCAGCGCCTGTGTCCTACTGGACTTCAGCCTGAGCATCACCTGTACCCTCCTGTTTGATTATTGCTTGTGTTGTTCTCTCAGATGTAAGTTGCTTTGGAAAAAAGTGTCTGCTAAATGACAGTAGTGGTAGTAGCTGATTTAACGCCATATCAACACAAAGGCCTGTATCTACCAAGCCAAATCCCCAATAAAGAAGTGGATGTTATCATCAAACATGATGAACTGAAGAGGATGTTCCATAAATGTACCCGGAGGTCAGACTGTAACACCCAAGAGCTCCATCTCAGACCCTACAGGTGGATGTTAAATGTTCAAGACAGCACAAGCAGAAGAAGACTGAACCAGGATAGTTTGTACAGGGCATGTTCTACCAGGAGCACGTCCTGAGGCAGGACCAGGACACGCTGCAGCGATGGAGAACTCTCGGCTGGCTTAAGAACATGGGAAACAGGTGGAACAAACATGCAGACAGTTACTGTGTAGTAACTGTGAGCTGCAACCAGACTAAGTGACTGCAGGTCCAAGAAGATCTCCACTTGGAGGGGTCCTGATTCTTCATGGCCCCTGGCTCCTTTTTTGGCTAAACTTCATCCTTGGACCCTTCCAGACCAACCAACAGCCAGTCACGTTGGTCCGTACAGTTAACAACACAACAAATGTATTCTCTTAGAGACATGACTGAGTATGTTCTGTTGGGTTGTTCTGTCTTTATCGACGGCTCAGAAGTCACTACAGCGCTAAAAGTAGGTGAAGTGACGTCAGAAGTCCTGACTTCTGACTCGGCCACGGGACGGAGGGATGTCCTACCCAACGCGTGGCTTTCAAGGTTCTGATCACGTGTGACGAACAGAGGGAACTTTAATCTGTGTGGATCGTTATTCTTATTCACTCGCTCTGAATAATTTACACTGTTGAACTGGTGAGATGCAGAAAAAAGAAAACTTCTTAAGGAGACGATGAAATCAGGCGCTACGTTACTAGAACGACCACAGACAGTGCTGTTCAAACCCTCCCGGTCAACATCTGCACATCAGCGCGCCACACACGCGTGCACCTCTCGTGCACCTCTCGTGCACGTGCACACAGAGCTCGACTGTTAAAGGGACCGCGACACTCGTTTAACAACATGACGAAAGCTGACGGCATCGTCTCCTCCTCCTACTGTTTTGATTTACTGGTGCACTCGGGCGCAATGAACCTCACGCCTGAAGAACGTTTCACACTCGACGTCGAGTGGCACCTGGTTTCTGGAACGGCAGTTTCGTGTCCCACGATTGTGGGACTTCGCTGTCTTGCTTGGGCCAGTGTGTAAAGGTCAGTGGAGTAAAGCTGGAGTAAAACTGGTGTCACACTTTTACGCCCGTACACAAGCGCCTGTTGGTTAAGCCAACAGTCAGTATACATCAGGTGCCTGAATGTCTGAAAAGGGTGGTGAAACTTTTATTTTGAAAACCTGAGTGGCTTGTTTGTGTGTGGACGTCTCAGCCGTTCCTTCTGTCCTGTTTGTGTTTGTACCTCTGTCTCAGAGGACTTCAGACCTTCAACACGGATCACCAGAGACCCCTTTGTGGTTCAGACCCAGTTCAGAACCAGGTTCTAGAGTCTTGTGGGGATCTTAAGAGAACAAAGGTCCTCTCAACGACAGGATCACAACTGAGTGCGTCTTTGAGTCGGGACGTGCGAGAAGGAAAGTGAATATTGTGTGAATGACTCATCCTTTCTCTCCAAACAGGATGAAAGGGTGTGGGCGATCGAAAAGGATGAACGAGGACGTGCGAGGCTGACAGACAGAGCGAGAGAGAGAGACCCAGCATGAATAGACTCGCTCTCCTTCTTTACAGGAAGTAGTTTGTCCCAGTTTTTCAGAAGCGAGTGAGTCATGGTTCTGATCTTGTGAGGACTGCCGCTGGCTGAGTGTGTCGGCGTACATTTTAACTTTTAAACTCCCGAACGAGACGATTTCAAGCTCCAGTCAGACACCAGGTCTGAAACCAGTCTGGAGCCGAGACTAAAACCAGTCTAAAAGCACCCGGTCCAAGGGGATAAACAGGTTCGTCTGCGAGGCCCAGACGACTCCAGAACCAGTCAGAGACCATCTCAGACATCTCACTGGTGTTTATTGATCATGTGGCTGCCGACAGAAGTCTCCAGATGAATTCTGAGGTGACCTAACGGAGCTTCACGGAGCAGATGGATGAAGAACCTGAACTCGCTGGGAGAAGATCAAGACTTTCTGATGACAAAGACGTGGAACATTCTTCAGCGGTCTGATCTGAACCTGATAGAGCAGCTTCTCAGTTCCTGAAGACAGAACTGAAGGTAGACAGACCCAAAAACCAGCAGCAGCTGAAGATGGCTGCAGTCTAGGTCTGCAGAAACATCTCCAGGAGGAACCTCGGGACCTGTTCATGGACTCCAGACTCCTTTGCAATGACTCATTTAAAGTTACTATTACTCCTGTCAGCAGTCACATGATCAGTAAACACCAGTGAGATGCTCCATCAGCAGACGTACATGTCCACACCGTAACACCACCTCCGTCATGTTTGTGGTCTGCTGTGGATCAGGAGACGTTCCTTTTCTTCTCCAGATGTTTCTCTTCCATCCTTCTCATCTGAACAAAGAAACTGATTCCAGAACATGGAGATGTTAGATGTTTTCTGGTGAATGTTCTTGAATGTTCTCAGGTAGCAAGATGTCTGGTTGGAGATGTTGACAATGACCCTCCCATCTTCTCCAGAGGTTCTCCACTTCAGTCAAAGTTGTGAAGAGTTTGTCCTTCAGCACAGAAATGATCCTGGGATCATGTTTCCTTTGAAGATGAACCAGACAGTTGCTTTGGCCTCTTCTGGGGTTCCCTCACAGATTTATGTTGTGTTTCAGCCTAATGATGACTTTTCTGTCAGTTAGTCCAAATACTTTTGATCATAAAAACTGCTGTAATTCCCAAGTAGTCAAAGCCATAATTTTGTGAAAGCTCTTGAAACTTACACTTTGATCACACGGAGTTCTGCAGGGTTCAGTGTTTGGACCGATTCTTTTCTCCTTATAGTTACTTCCAGTGGGTTTATTAGACAGCGTGTCATTAACGTTACTATGCTGATGATACTCAGTTATACCTGTCTATGAAACCAAGGGACACTAACCAGCTGGGCAGACTACAAACATAAAGACCTAGAGGACTCTAAACCTTCTCCAGTTAAAATCAGTTGCATTTGGACCTGAGTACTTCAGGGACATACTTTCTATGCAGTAACTCTAGATGGTACTACCATGGTCTCTTGTCCTACAGTTAGGAACCTGGGAGTTATTTTTACCAGAATCTGTCCTCTGATTCGTCTTCCACCTCAATAATACTGTTAAAATCCCGTCTGACAGAAAAACGCATCCATTATTTTTTACTTCGACATTGGACTACTGTCATTCTTTATTATCGGCTGGTCCTCCCTGCGTCTGGTTCTGCAACAGTTTCTTCCTGTTAAAGGAGACCTTTACTGTCCACACTCGGCTGGATCAGAAGTGGGATTGGGTCAGAAAGGTTCTGATGAATGTTTTGTTGAAGCAACAATTATTGTAATTATTTTATTGACTTGTTTTTTATTGGACTGATCTGGAACGCGTTGGACTGTGTCATTGGTGTCTTGAGATGAAATTTGTTTTGATTTGTTAAAAATAAAGCTGAAGTGAACTGAACCGGGAACTTTTGAGGGTTTCTGTGAAACATAATTGATCTAAACGTGTTGATTCTTTGGTAAACTCATCAGGACCTGACAGAACCTGGTTGGAGGACCAAAACTGGCACCTGAAGCAGCGCCCGCATGCCGACTCTCACCATGAAGCCATATGAAGTCATTCAGAGAAAAGTCTTCAATTCTTCATTCTCCTTTACGTTTATTGGTCAGTGACAGTTTAGTGACAAAAGCCAACAGTACCCCTGAACCCCTCCCCGTCCCCCCACCAACACAACGCTGCCGTACTTACACCAGACCTGTACAGACCAAAGAGCTGCATCTCTGCCCATAAATAAAAAACTATATTTACACGTTAGTCACTGTTTCTGGGTTTAGTGTTGACTCGTGTCTTTTCTCAGTCTGACACTGTAACACTGTGTTTTCTGGCGCTCCTTCGTCATCTCATGACCTTGTTTTGGTTCTGCTGCCCTTGCTCAACACTTTCCCCGCCTCCTTCTTCATATCTCTCCGGATGGAGACGACTTTCATGCCCAGGTCCCTGATGTGGACTCTGACATTGGTCAAGTTCCTCTGCCAGGCAGCGTCCATCTTGATGCTCTTACCCAGTGGCACTTGGGAATCCAGTTGGTCGGAGTCTCTTTTGGGCGCCGTGCTGGGCGCCGTGCTGGGCGCCGTGCTGGGCGCCGTGCTGGGCGCCGTGCTGGTGCCACATGTTCTTTTTACTTCCTGCCGGTCTGACATGTCCGACTTGGCGGGGTTTGATGGTCCAGCGGTCTTACTTCGCAGTTGTTGTGGTTCAGCTGAAGTAGATTTATCTGGGGGATCCAAAACCCCATCCCCCTTCCACCCCGGACTTTTGGACATGTTAGCATTGACTTCGCCGTTTAAACATCCAGGGTTAGAACTCCCAGAGTTTTTAATCCAGAGTCGGGCTGATTCTGTTGTTCCAGAGTCCAGTTTGGTGTCAGAATTCCCGGCGCTCCGGCTGCGCAGCTGCTGTGGTTCCCTCATGTTGGCGTCAGCTGCTGCGTCAGATTTGAAGGAAGTGATTCCTGTGGTCTTACTTCCTTGGCTTTGATGTCCTGGCACGTTGGAGTCCATCTTAGAATCTGGATTAACAGGATCACGGATCCCAGGGTTCTGGATGAGTCGTTTTTGAGGGTCCCATCGGCTGGGATTAACTGCTGTACTTAGCTTTGCCGGATTGAGAACCCCTGCAGGTTTACTCGGGAGATTCTGCGGCTCCCACATGCTGATGTCTAATTTAGCCGACCGAACAGAACATGCCAGCTGTCTGGGTCCTGAGCTGGGTTCTGCAGTCCAGCCTGCAGCTCCGGTTTCCGTTCCTTGCCGCTGTAAGGCTACGGACAGTGAAACACACTGCACTGGTCCAGGCGGTGGTGTCGGGGGTGGCGAAGTGTCCATCAAGTCCCAGCGACTGTCCACAAACTCAAGGGAGGAGCCCAGCATGCCGGCCAGCTCAGGAGTGGCCTCCACCAGCTCCAGAGGGTCCTTCACGTCCGGTCTGAAGGAGGCCAGCTCCTGCTCATCAGGACCCGTCAGGAGCTGCGACAGGGATGCCTGCCGGTAAAACTCGTCCTCTGGGATGGACTGCACGTTGAGCTGAGGGAAGAGGCGGCGGAAGGACCGGGACGTCATCCGGAGGCGTCCCAGGACGTCGGAGAGGAGGAGCCAGTTCCTGTGTCTGGAGGAAACAAGCAGGGGAGACGGACATTAGAGGTTCACTCTGACAGCGCATCTTTAAATGTGATGAATGAAATGTGATTTAATCTTTGGGACCTCCAGAGTATCTCTGGGCCCAGCAGAACTCCAAAACGCTGCGATTGTTTTACAGAGGAGATGGAATCCACCACAGACCTCAACGCAGAGCTCAGCTGGTGTTGGTTAGGTGGGCATTACATCGCTGAGGTGTGTTCTGATTGGTTGAACTCTTGTAGGAACGTAAACCGCCGGGTCACTGTGACTTCACTGCTGCTCCTTGCCAGTTTTTACAAAATGTCCCAGCTCAAATGTCCCCATAGCCCCTAACCCCCAACCTGTAGCCCCCAACCCCTAGCCCCTAACCCCTAACCCCAACCCCTAGCCCCCAACCCCAACCCCAACTCCTTGCCCCTAGCCCCAACTCCTTAGCCCCAAACCCCAACCCCTAGCCCCCAGCCCCAACCCCAACTCCTTGCCCCTAGCCCCAACTCCCTAGCCCCAAACCCCAACCCCTAGCCCCCAGCCCCAACCCCAACTCCTTGCCACTAGCCCCAACTCCTTAACCCCAAACCCCAACCCCTAGCCCCCAGCCCCAACCCCAACTCCTTGCCCCTAGCCCCAACTCCCTAGCCCCAAACCCCAACCCCTAGCCCCCAGCCCCTAGCCCCCAACCTCTAGCCCCTAACCCTCAACCCCTAGCTCCCAACCCCTAGCCCCCAACCCCTAGCCCCTAACCCTCAACCCCTAGCTCCCAACCCCTAGCTCCCAACCCCTAGCTCCCAACCCCTAGCCCCTAACCCTCAACCCCTAGCTCCCAACCCCTAGCCCCCAACCCCTAGCCCCCAACCCCTAGCTCCCAACCCCTAGCCCCTAACCCCTAACCCCAACCCCTAGCCCCCAACCCCAACTCCTTGCCCCTAGCCCCAACTCCTTAGCCCCAAACCCCAACCCCTAGCCCCCAGCCCCAACCCCAACTCCTTGCCCCTAGCCCCAACTCCCTAGCCCCCAGCCCCTAGCCCCCAACCTCTAGCCCCTAACCCTCAACCCCTAGCTCCCAACCCCTAGCCCCCAACCCCTAGCCCCTAACCCTCAACCCCTAGCTCCCAACCCCTAGCTCCCAACCCCTAGCTCCCAACCCCTAGCCCCTAACCCTCAACCCCTAGCTCCCAACCCCTAGCCCCCAACCCCTAGCCCCCAACCCCTAGCTCCCAACCCCTAGCTCCAAACCCCTAGCCCCCAACCCCAACCTCTAACCCCCAACCCCAACTCTCTAGCCCCCAACCCCGAATCCCTAATCCCACGTAACTTGGCTCCATAAATTCAACTTCACCAGTTTTTCAGCTGAAATGAAATATTCTGTCTGAGGTTAAGATTAGTCAAAAAAGTATGAAGAAGAAAGTTCCTGTTGAACGTCCTGCTGCTGAAGATGAAAACATCAGTGGAGGTGTGTCTGACCTGCAGATGTGTGATTCACACACACATCTGAACGTTAGCCAGCACGCTGGAGCGTGCACGTGGCTGTGCGCGTGGATGGGCAGCATCCTCGTTTCCAGAAAGAGCCGTTAATACGACATCAGACGCCGCGGAGGAAAACCACGGAGGGAGAGAGGACGGGGAGGGAGACGGAGTTGAGGCCAATTAGCAGCGTCACCGCGGCGATGCAATCCTCATTAACAACCTCCTCATCCGTCCTCTCCCTCACCACCTCCCTCCTGCTTCCTTCCTTCTTTCCTCCCTGAGTTGCTTCCTGTATCCTAATTGGTTCCTCAGTGTGAAAATATGTGTTTGAACAGCATCAAGGAAGCGGCGTGGAACAGGAAGCGGCGAGGAACAGGAAGCGGCGAGGAACAGGAAGCGGCGAGGAACAGGAAGAGGCGTGTTTGTGCTGATCTCTCTGGAGTCAGAGCTCCTCAGACTCATCATTGAGGTTTGTTCTCTGTCTATTTTGTTTACAGGAGCTTCAAGATCCACCAGTGGACCTTCTTCATGCATGTCTCCTTCAGGTGGAGGCTGCATCACATCTACAGGCTTTATCTTCCTGATGGTGACCAGACACCAAAAAGCTGTGCTAACGGAGAAGAATAATGGAGGATCTTCTCACATCTAAAGAATATGAAAGAAAGGGTCACTACTAGGAAACGTTCAACCATGCTGACGATCCGCGAGATTCCTGCATGAAAAGGACTGCTAGTGTAAAATGAGCACCTCTCAGCCCCTAGAAGGTGGTTCACGGTTCTGTTCCTACCCTACCGGGCCAGAGTCCAAAACACATGGCTGAAAATATGATAATACAGACATATAGAGGAGATCAGTGAAGCGCGGAAGTCCAAACTGCTGCTTAGCACAGAGGCAAAGACGACAGTCCGAGCCTATTCTCCACCCTGAAGGTGCAGGGACTCTAGCTTCTCACCTAAAGGAAAACCCAGGGTACGGGCCAGGGACAGCCAACCCAACCTGACACCTCTCAGCGTGAGGCCCAGCTTCTCTCAGGGGTATTAGCTCTGAACCCAGGCGGGGCACCGAGGTGAGCCCGACTACATCTAGTCAGTACCCCACCTAAAAGCTCAGCTTTCTGCCCCACTAGAAATCTGTGGTACCGGTTCCTTTTATGGAACCGTTTTTCGTCGCCTGAGTGGTCACCTGGATGCAGAGTGTGACTGACTCACCCCTGCGACAGCGACACCTTGATGTTGTAGCAGGGCAGCAGCGGTTGATCGGACAGCTCGAACTCAAACACCTCCCTCCTGGCCTGGTGCTCCTCATCCACAGCCTGCTCCTCTCCCTCCTCGTCCTCCTCTGGTCCCGGTGGGTCGGCCAGAATGTTGTAAACCCCTCCTTCACCGGATGGCTCTGGATGGAAACAAAACATGAAGACAACTTTGTGGATACCAAGGGATGGACAGTGTCAGGCGTTATTGTGTCTTATTCTTCTGGCCAACATTTAAAGTATTCAACAGTGTTTGGTTTGTTTTTTTGGTTTCTGCATTTTCCATCATTCTCTGCTGTGAACGGGTCAAAACTACGGGCAGTCTGGTCCAGTACTGGACGCTCGTCTTCCCAGGTTACAACTTTTTGATGTGTCCAGACTGTAATTTTATTTTGTTTTGTATGAAATAACTAGATGTTCCTGGGAAATATGTGGTCTTGAAGGCAGCAGATGCTGATGTGAGCAGGCTGGATGCTCTTTTCCTATTTGTTCCATAACACATGGTGCCCATTTCTTCTAAGAAAGAAAACAAATCTGGAATACTGACTGGGAACATAAATCTGAGTGTCATCTGCATCTAAACTGACTTTTGTATCCATAACATAAAATGGAGTGTTATCAGGTAGAATTGAAGAAGCAGAGGTCCCCATACAGAACCTTGTGGTACTCCTCAGTTAATACAATCCATGTTTCCATGGTGATGTTCCATCCAGATGGTCTGTAAAAGCAGAGATATGCAAATCCTGTCCAATCTTTCTTTGAGGAACATTATGAGGTACATTTTAGTCTACAAAGTTCTTCTCTCCAACTTTGCTCTTTCATTGATTCTGCTCTTTGAACCCAGCGATGTGTTGATATCAAACCAGTTTTATTTCTTTCATCTCTTAACTACCATTAAACTGTGTCCATACATAGTGTGTGTGTGTGTGTGTGTGTGTGTGTGGTCGCAGCTCTTGTCATCAAAAGTTCACTCGCAGTTTTTGGATATGAAGGCAGCGCTTCTTCACTCCTGTGTGAGGTACACAGCGTTGTGTTTGTGTGTGAACTAACCGCAGACCGAGCTTCCGTAAAACTCCCAGCAGATTCCCGGGTCACCCTCCGGCCGTCCCTGGATGTCCGACAGATAGTCTGCAGGCAGAACAGAGGCAGTCAGGCTGATCACAGCCGGCCAATCAGAGAGCCACGTGAGGACAACGGCGCCTCACAGTGAAGGAGACCAGTGTGTTTGTGTTCAGGCGGTGCCGGCTCGTCGCCGCGGCGCTCGGCGCTGAGCAGACGGAGCTGGCAGGAGTGTGTGTGTGTGTGTGTGTGTGTGTGTGTGTGTGTGTGTGTGTGTGTGTTTGTGTGTGTGTGTGAGAGCTGTTCTGGGATTCAGCAGCCGAGCCTCATTAAACCCCTCTGGAGAGAGCGAGAGAAGAAAGAGACGGAGGAGGAGAGCAAACACAGGCGGCGAACAGCAATCAGACAGGCTGCTGAGCACACACACATGCACACACACACACACATGCACACACACACACACACACGCACTCTAACACACACACACATGCACACACACACACACACACACACACACACACACACACACATGCACTCTAACACACACACACATGCACTCTAACACACACGCACACACACACATGCACACACACGCACACACACACACACACACACACACACACACACACTGAGGCTGCGCTGCCTTCCTCTCTGCCTCCTCATTTATTCCACCGTTTTTCTCTCTCTCACCACCTCCGTTTCTTTTTTCTCCAGACAGACGACCTTGAGTTTTCAGGGTTTTTATTGCGGGTTTTATAAAAAAGCTGAAGTGGTTTTGAGCTGGTATTCGCCCGCCGTGACGCAACCCTTCATCCTGGACAAAAACACCAGGACTTCTCTGATCTCTCGTGATGACTTTGACACATTTGAGAAGCAGAGATGTCGAGGACAGACCCCGCCCTCTCTGAGTGTCTCCTCCCACCAGATGACATCACCCACATCCAGCTAGCCACTACTGAGCTGGAATGAAGACCTAGTGGAACATAATTACTCTTATTGTAATTGTTCTCTTACTGTACTAACGGACTCAGCTACTGTCTCCGGGCTGGTCGGAAGGCCTGGGGAGGAAACCTAGACAAGCTGCTACCTCATCGGCTGTACCAGCTGAGCCAACGTCAGCTGAGCCAACCCTCCCAGGACCCTCCCAGGACCCTCCCAGGACCCTCCCAAGACTCTCCCAGGACTCTCCCAAGACTCTCCCAGGATCCTCCCAGGACCAACCCAGGACGCTCCCAGGATCCTCCCAGGACCCTCTCAGGACGCTCCCAGGACCAACCCAGGACGCTCACAGGACCCTCCCAAGACCCTCCCAGGACTCTCCCAGGACCAACCCAGGACGCTCCGAAGACCCTCCCAGGACTCTCCCAGGATCCTCCCAGGACCAACCCAGGACGCTCCCAAGACTCTCCCAGGACCCTCCCAAGACCCTCCCAGGATCCTCCCAGGACCAACCCAGGACGCTCCCAGGACCCTCCCAAGACCCTCCCAGGACCCTCCCAAGACTCTCCCAGGACCCTCCCAAGACCCTCCCAAGACTCTCCCAGGATCCTCCCAGGACCAACCCAAGACCCTCCCAGGATCTACCCAGGAACCCCTGTGGACGCTGCCAGGACTCTCGCAGGACCCTCCCAAGACCCTCCCAGGACACACCCAGGACCCACCCAGGATCCTCCCAGGACCCTCTCAGGACGCTCCCAGGACCAACCCAGGACGCTCCCAGGACCCTCCCAAGACCCTCCCAGGACTCTCCCAGGACCAACCCAGGACGCTCCGAAGACCCTCCCAGGACTCTCCCCGGATCCTCCCAGGACCAACCCATGACGCTCCCAAGACTCTCCCAGGACCCTCCCAGCATCCTCCCAGGACCAACCCAGGAAGCTCCCAGGACCCTCCCAAGACCCTCCCAGGACCCTCCCAAGACTCTCCCAGGACCCTCCCAAGACCCTCCCAAGACTCTCCCAGGATCCTCCCAGGACCAACCCAAGACCCTCCCAAGACCCTCCCAGGATCTACCCAGGAACCCCTTTGGACGCTGCCCGGACTCTCCGAAGTTTCTTCCAGGACCCTCCCAGGACGCTCCCAGGACCCTCCCAGGATCCTCCCAGGACCCTTCCAAGACTCTCCCAGGATCCTCCCAGGACCAACCCAAGACCCTCCCAGGATCTACCCAGGAACCCCTGTGGACGCTGCCAGGACTCTCGCAGGACCCTCCCAAGACCCTCCCAGGATCCACCCAGGATCCTCCCAGGACGCTGTCGAGCTGCTACAACGCTCACATTTTGCGACAGCTGAAACGAAGGTGCTTGGATCAGAATAAAAGTAAGGTAACCCTAACACACAGGTCAGTATCTGCTAATGTAAACTAAAACAGCTAACTTGAGTGGGCGTGTTTGTTCAGCCCATTTGCACATTTTTGGATTAACCAGGGAGGTGGAGTCAGTTCCTCTAAGAGGTGGAGTTTCACAAACATATGCTGAAACCACAGAGGGGCTTGTCCGGTTCCTTTTATGCTGCAGACAGGAAATATTTAGAACGTGGTGACTCGGCACGCTGAGCAACGGCGCTGACGTCAGCATGTCGGTGGCCCAGGTAAACAACCCTGCATGAAACAACGTCCCTCCCGCTTCCTCTCACCCTCCAGGAAGGTTTCCATGGCGGCGCTGCGGGTCATGCTGAGCAGTCCTCGTCCAGAGTAGGAGGTGAGGGTCGGGTCAGCGCCGCAGGCCAGCAGGAAGCGCACCACCTCCAGGTGGTCGTTTTCTACGGCATCATGAAGCGGCCTGATGGGAAAACAGATAACAGAGAAAACTCATCCTCTCATCAGCAACTTTACCTGAAATATTCCTCATCAAAGTCATTCTGCAGGTCACATTTGAAGCTGTCTGATTCCTTCATGTGGAAGGCTACAGCAGTGAAATCATGTTATCCTGGTTTTGCCTAAAATGAACAGCGCCATATCTTTTCTTTTTACTGTACCATTATTTATTTTGATATGATTTGAGGGGGTTAGTCACAGCCAGCAGCTGTTCATCAGTTCATCATGATGATGGCCTGCAGACCTGCTGGTCTGGAGCATTCAGGTCTGTGTTAAAGTGTCAAGAGGGAAAGACGTCAGTAATGGTCTTAGAGAAGCAACCGGAATTTAGAGTTCAGTGTTCAATAGCAGAAAAAAAGATGTCCAGAACCATGTTTTGAGAAAACCAATCACAGCATTTCAGCAGAAACACCTCAGAGCCATTGTCAAGCACGGTGGTGGAGGGATGATGGTCTGGACCTGGACATTAAGTGGACCATGAACTCCTTTGTAGACCAGAGTCTTCTAGAGACTAATCTGTCTTGACTGGGTGAATCTAGGATATGTGACAGGAAATGATCCAAACACAGCAGCTTTTAGACTTCAGAATGATGAAAAATAAAAGAATCCAGGTTCTGGAGCGACCTGGTTTAAAGTCCAGACCTCAACGTGAATCAAATGTTACGGTGGCACCTTCAGACCTTAAATTAAAGAACTTAAAAAATCTGAACTGAAGAAGCGTTGGAAAGAAGAATGAACCAGAACTCCTCCACAACCATGAGACGCTGATGACGTCTGACAGGAAACTGTGAAAGGAGAGCAGTTCATGGACGGAGGCAGGGTTTAGTTTGCAGGCTTTACCAGTGTCAGCTATTAGGCTCCGCCCACAACTCACCTGCTTCCGTCCTGAGCGCTGCAGTTGACGTCGGCTCCGTGCGCCACCAGGTGGCGTACGATCGGCAGCCAGCCGCGAGCGCAGGCCTCATGCAAGGCGCAGTACCCAGCGTTGTCTTTATGGTTGACGTCACAGAGACACCGCTCCAAACAGTACAGCACCACCTCCTGGAGACGAGCGGACATGCGTTTAGACATGCAGAGGACAAAAACCTTTCAGTGAGCATGAGTTCTGAGTACTTGGACTCTAAAATAACAAAATACACGTCCTAGTCGGGGGGTTACGATTACCAGTAAAATCTCAAAAACAGCTATTAAACTTTTTTATGAGGAAAAAACAGAACAACAATGAAAGGCTTAAATATTCTCCGTCATTATAAAAAAACTAATCTGGGATTAAAAACAAAACGTGCTTCAGAGTTGAAAGTCTCCGTTAGGATTTGTTCTTACACAAATGATGCAGTTTACTATACAGACAAATAAAAAACAAGAAAACCAAAGTTTATGGAAGTGTCAACTTTACCAGACACAAAATCAAATGATTTACGTTTGAAAGACTTGACGTGATTATTTTATCTGATCAAGTGTTTTATTGTTCTGGCCTGTGAAGTCACTCAAAAATGAGACATCAGGAGCAGGTGTACAAGAGCAGGTGTACAGGAGCAGGTGTACAAGAGCAGGTGTACAGATGCAGGTGTACAGGAGCAGGTGTACAAGAGCAGGTGTACAGATGCAGGTGTACAGGAGCAGGTGTACAAGAGCAGGTGTACAAGAGCAGGTGTACAGGAACAGGTGTACAGATGCAGGTGTACAAGAGCAGGTGTACAAGAGCAGGTGTACAGGAGCAGGTGTACAGATGCAGGTGTACAAGAGCAGGTGTACAAGAGCAGGTGTACAAGAGCAGGTGTACAGATGCAGGTGTACAGGAGCAGGTGTACAGGAGCAGGTGTACAAGAGCAGGTGTACAGGAGCAGGTGTACAAGAGCAGGTGTGCAGATGCAGGTGTACAGGAGCAGGTGTGCAGATGCAGGTGTACAGGAGCAGGTGTACAGGAGCAGGTGTACAGATGCAGGTGTACAGGAGCAGGTGTGCAGATGCAGGTGTACAAGAGCAGGTGTACAGATGGAGGTGTACAGGAGCAGGTGTACAGATGGAGGTGTACAGGAGCAGGTGTACAAGAGCAGGTGTACAGGAGCAGGTGTACAGATGGAGGTGTACAGGAGCAGGTGTGCAGATGCAGGTGTGCAGATGCAGGTGTGCAGATGCAGGTGTGCAGATGCAGGTGTACAAGAGCAGGTGTACAGAGGGAGCAGTACAGGAGCAGGTGTACAGATGGAGGTGTACAAGAGCAGGTGTACAGATGGAGGTGTACAAGAGCAGGTGTACAGATGGAGGTGTACAGGAGCAGGTGTACAGATGGAGGTGTACAGGAGCAGGTGTGCAGATGGAGGTGTACAGGAGCAGGTGTACAAGAGCAGGTGTACAGGAGCAGGTGTACAGGAGCAGGTGTACAGGAGCAGGTGTACAGATGGAGGTGTACAGGAGCAGGTGTACAGGAGCAGGTGTACAGGAGCAGGTGTACAGGAGCAGGTGTACAGGAGCAGGTGTACAGATACAGTCTTACGTCTTCCTCCCACAGTCCAAAAACATGCATGTTAGGTTAATTGATCATTCTGAATTGTGAGTGTGCTTGTTTGTCTGTCTTGTATGTGGCCCTGCGATGGACTGACGACCTGTCCAGGTGGACCCCTGCCTTTCACCTACTATGTGTCGGGATAGGCTCCGACAGACTACCCCGGTACCCGGAGACGGAGTAAGCGGGAATAGATAATGGATGGGTGTCTACACCAAAAGACACCACGATCATGAGTTTTACAAAATAAGACGTCCAAACATGGTCTTGCATAGAGTCCCTTCAAGGTTGGAAGGGTTAAATAGGCATCATAAGTAAGACGAGGCATAATAAACCGCCGTCTCTCCTCCGTGTGTGTGTGTGTGTGTGTGTGTGTGTGTGTGTGTGTGTGTGTGTGTGTGTGTTTGTGGTGATGGTTGACGGCTTCATTTGCAAACCGAGCTCGTTAGCTTCACCGCCACACCTCAATGAGAGAGAGAGGTCGCCGCTCGTGAGTCCTGGCGGGAGCTGGTGCAGCGAGTCTGAGTGTGAGTGTGTTCGTGTTTCAGGTCTCCCCCTTCCCTAGACGTTCCCTGAACCTCCAGTCTCAGATTCAGCTGGTGATGACGGTGATGATGATCACAGAGGAAGTTCGCAAACCCGAAGCCTCCTACACTTTAACTGTTACCACGGCAACACTATACTTCCTGCGAGTGCTTTATAACATCATCATTTACTCCAGGTAGAGCAGCGAGCTGCAGTTTTGATTAAATGCTTCCTGCAGCAGCTGTTCCGAAGGAAACTGAACATAAATGAGGCGCTGAAGCTGGGAAACATTCAACTCCGGATGAGCAGCTAATCTGAAAACATCCCGCGATTTCATCATAACACACACGCAGGTTCACAAGGTGCAAGTCAAACGTAAGAATACGCAGACGATAGCGTTTTCTATACTGAGGCTGAAAGGAAGGAGGAAGAGGCTCAAGGTTCTTTACCGTGTTCACCTCTCACATGAGCTCAGGCTCCTCCCCCAGGGAGGTGACATGTCCGAGGCCTGTTTCAGGAGCCAAGGGTCGGGATGCCAAAACCACGCCTTCGGCTACTACCCATTACAGCGCACCTGACCCGGTTCCCTATCCCGCTGCCTGGCCCAAGCCCTTGACCTTTCCCAGGATCCCCTTCTCCAGGCCTGGCTCCAGGTACCAGGTCTGTTGTCTCTCTTTAACCTGCAGGAACCAAGCCCTGACATAGCTCCTGGGGTCATCCAGAGACCAGAGCCCCCCCATCACTAGAAGGGTGTCGGTGCAGCCTGCTCTATGTGCATGTGGCGTGAGCGTTTTAACTCCGTCCGCCGGTGCTGCTGGTGAAACTCTGGAAGCCGGAGATTCTCCGGGCAAACTGGCAGCAGCTGGGTTCATTCTCATTCTGCGCAGGTGTGCGTTCAGGTTGTTTTTCCACTGAAGCTGGGTCTTTTCTTTTTTTTAGGAAAATCAATCAAAGCAGGGGAAGAGCGGTGAGCCGACGGCAAATTCAATTAACCGCGGAGAGGATGTGAGCGGCGAGGCTCTGCACTATTTTCCATCAGGAAGCGAAGGATTAAAGTTCAAGGAAAGTGAGAGGAGGAGTGTGAGTTAATGATCTCTGGAGGAGGATGAGCGACGAAGGCTCGGCTTCATTTTCATGTAAATCCTGATGTACAGAATGTGCCTCAGCCTCACGGCGGAGGCCGGCTTAAAGACACCAACGGCGCCGGAGCGCGTTCGTTTCGGTACCTCGTATCCCAGCCGGGCGGCGCGCTGCAGCAGCGTCTCGCCGGCGTTTTTGTTCACGATGAGGCGGCGAACCTCCGGGGGGGCGGGCCGAGAGGAGAGCGCGTGCTGCGGAGAGGGAGGGCGGCGTGCCGGCGAGCCAGACGGGTCGGCCGGAGAGACCTGTGGGTGGAGGAGAGAAAAACATTTATTACGGCCACAATGTGCTCCAGGATCACTTTTATTACCCATAATGCAATTAAGCACACACAAAAACAGGCGCCGCATCTGTCACTGTCAGCAACACACACGCATGCACACGCACGGTCACGTGCACACACATCTCTGACTTAGTTTAAAATAGCGCTGCTGCCACCTCAGGAGTGTGTGTGTGTGTGTGTGTGTGTGTGTGTGTGTGTGTGTGTGTGTGTGTGTGTGTGTGTTTTGGCTCCTGTGAAGACCGACTCCCCTCCCGCTATGATCAGGTGACCTTCGTGCGTTCCCACAGAGGAAACCTATGGATCAGAAAGGGGGGTTCTAACTTCTGGACACATCTGTGTTCCATCTACAGAACCCTGCGACCTGAACTGGTGTCTGCAGGGACACATGACTCATCGTTTGTTAGCCTTATCACTGGGAAACAGACGTGTTGAGAAAGTCCAGAAACCAGACTCACACGACCGAAACCATCACGTCTGCTGCTGCTCCACTTCTAACGGACCGGCACACTCTGGCACCGGCTGTGGGGAAGCGTTTCAGAGTTAATTATTGTGACATCGGGGTTAATTAGTGTTTGACAGGCTCCGGCGGTAAAAAAAGACTGCACGGCTCTGCAGCCTCACCACAAATTATCGTCAGAGCTCTCAGCGGGGCTCTGCTCAGCGGCTCTGAGGAAGAACCGGACCCGTCCAGATTTACGAAACATAATCAGCTCTGTTGCTGAACTCGTTTTCCTGAACGCAAGATAAAGTGAACGTGTTCTCTGCAGAGGAGAGTGAAGATGAAAGAGACTGGCAGTTCCGACCACTAGGGTCTGGATCCAGGACTGTAGTTCCTCTACCGACAACTAGGGTCTGGATCCAGGACTGTAGTTCCTCTACCGACAACTAGGGTCTGGATCCAGGACTGTAGTTCCTCTACCGACCACTAGGGTCTGGATCCAGGACTGTTGTTCCTCTACCGACCACTAGGGTCTGGATCCAGGACTGTTGTTCCTCTACCGACCACTAGGGTCTGGATCCAGACCTGCGGTTCCTCTACCGATAACTAGGGTCTGGATCAAGGACTGTAGTTCCTCTACCGACAACTAGGGTCTGGATCAAGGACTGTAGTTCCTCTACCGACAACTAGGGTCTGGATCCAGGACTGTTGTTCCTCTACCGACCACTAGGGTCTGGATCCAGGACTGTTGTTCCTCTACCGACCACTAAGGTCCGGATCCTGACCTGCGGTTCCTCTACCGATAACTAGGGTCTGGATCAAGGACTGTAGTTCCTCTACCGACAACTAGGGTCTGGATCAAGGACTGTAGTTCCTCTACCGACAACTAGGGTGTGGATCCAGAACTGTAGTTCCTCTACCGACAACTAGGGTCCGGATGAAGGACTGTAGTTCCTCTACCGACCACTAGGGTCCGGATCCAGACATGCGGTTCCTCTACCGATAACTAGGGTCTGGATCCAGGACTGTAGTTCCTCTACCGACAACTAGGGTCTGGATCAAGGACTGTAGTTCCTCTACCGACAACTAGGGTCTGGATCCAGGACTGTTGTTCCTCTACCGACCACTAGGGTCTGGATCCAGACCTGCGGTTCCTCTACCGATAACTAGGGTCTGGATCAAGGACTGTAGTTCCTCTACCGATAACTAGGGTCTGGATCAAGGACTGTAGTTCCTCTACCGACAACTAGGGTCTGGATCCAGGACTGTTATTCCTCTACCGACCACTAGGGTCTGGATCAAGGACTGTAGTTCCTCTACCGACAACTAGGGTCTGGATCCAGGACTGTAGTTCCTCTACCGACCACTAGGGTCTGGATCCTGGACTGTAGTTCCTCTACCGACCACTAGGGTCTGGATTCAGGACTGTAATGCCTCTACCGACCACTAGAACCTGGATCCAGGACTGTAGTTCCTCTACCGACCACTAGGGTCCGGATCCAGACCTGCGGTTCCTCTACCTAACACTGGGGTCTGGATCTAGGACTGTAATGCCTCTACCGACCACTAAGGTCTGGATCCAGACCTACGGTTCCTCTACTGACAACTAGGGTCTGGATCCAGGACTGTAGTTCCTCTACCGATAACTAGGGTCGGGATCCAGACCTGCGGTTCCTCTACCGACCACTAGGGTCCGGATCTAGACCTGCGGTTCCTCTACCGACAACTAGGGTCTGGATCCAGGACTGTAGTTCCTCTACCGACCACTAGGGTCTGGATCCAGGACTGTGGTTCCTCTACCGACAACTAGGGTCTGGATCCAGACCTGCGGTTCATCTACCGACCACTAGGGTCTACATCCAGGACTGTAGTTCTACTACCGACCACTAGGGTCTGGATCCAGGACTGCAGATCCTCTACCGACCACTATGGTCCGGATCCAGGACTGCAGTTCCTTTACCGACCACTGGGGTCCGGATCCAGACCTGCAGTTCCTTTACCGACCACTAGGGTCTGGAGCGAGGACTGCAGTTTCTCCACCGACCACTAGGGTCTGGATGAAGACTAAATTGACCACTAGAGTCTGGATCAAGGACTCCAGTTCCTTTACCGATCACTAGGGGCTGGATCCAGAACTGCAGTTCCTCTATCGACCACTAGGGTCTAGATCCAGACCTGCAGTGTCTCTACCGACCACTAGGGTCTGGATCCAGAACTGCAGTTCCTCTACCGACCACTAAGGTCTAGATCCAGACCTGCAGTGTCTCTACCGACCACTAGGGTCTGGATCCAGGACTGCAGTTCCTCTACCGACCACTAGGGTCTAGATCCAGACCTGCAGTGTCTCTACCGACCACTAGGGTCTGGATCCAGAACTGCAGTTCCTCTACCGACCACTAGGGTCCGGAGCCAGGACTGCAGTTTTTCTACCAACCACTAGGGTCTGGATCCAGACCTCTAGATCAAGACCTGCGGTTCCTCTACTGACCACTAGGGTCCGCAGCCAGGACTGCAGTTCCTCTACCGACCACTAGGGTCCGTATCCAGGACTGGAGTTAGGGTCTGGATCTGGATCTGAAGTTCCTCTACAGACCAGTAGGGTCTGGATCTAGATCTGCAGTTCCTCTACCGACCACTAGGGTCCAGATCCAGACCTGCAGTACCTCTACCGACCACTAGGGTCTAGATCCAGAACTGCAGTTTCTCTACTGACCACTAGGGTTCGGATCCAGAACTGCAGTTTCTTGACCGACCACTAGGGTCCAGATCCAGACCTGCAGTTCCTCTACCGACCACTAGGGTCCAGATCCAGAACTGCAGTTCTTCTACCGACCCCTAGAGTCTGGATCCTGGACATGCGGTTGTTTTTTTCTACCACTAGCATCCGGATCCAGACTTTACCGACCACTACGGGTCCAAATCCAGACCCGTGATTCCTCTACCGAACACCACGGGTCTGGATCAAGACCTGTGGTTCCTGTACAGACTGCTAAGGTTCGGATCTAGGCCTGTGGTTCCTCTAAAAACCACTATAATTCTGCATAAAGACCTGCGGTTCCTCTACCAACCACTAGGGTCTGGATCCAGATGTCTTCCGACCACTAAGGTCTAGCTCTAGACCTGCGGTTCCTCCAATGACCACTAGGATCTGGATCGAGATGTAATCGACCACTAGGGTCTGGATCCAGACTTGCGGTTCCACTACTGACCACTAAGGTTCGGATCCAGACCTGTGGATCCTCTACTGACCACTAGGATCCGGTGCTAGCGCTGCGGTTCCTCTACTGACCATTAGAACTTGGATCCAGAGCTGCGGTTCCAGACCCGCGGTCTGGAGGGACGTCTAGCTGTGAATGTGTTCCTGGTGTTGTGGTTGACATGCAAAGAACAAGCCAGACAGTGACATGTCCTCAGCCTGGACGCAAATCCTTTTTCACAATAATCTTCCCTGGAAGTCCGTCTGATGGGGGAGGAGCTTCTGTTTTTTGAAGCACATAGCAGGTGATGCTGGAGTCCTCCAGGGAGTCAAAGTGCTGCAACTGTCTGCTGGTGGAGCAAAGAACATCCTCATTTCAGACGTTGTTTCTGAATCTACGTCGAAAACCATCTGAAACCAGGATGGATGGACAGATCAGGAGGGTTAGCAAGCTGGGTGACTGGGGTCAGCTGGGGTTGTCCAACCGCGTGTGGATGGGCGGAGTCAGCTCCTACCAAGATCCGAAGAGCTGAAAGTGGGCGACCTCGCAGGCAGGTTGTCCAGTTCTTTTTATGCAGTTGAGAGTCAACCGTCTCCGCCGCTCAGCAGTCAGACGGCGTGTGTGTGTGTGTGAGTGTGTGTGAGTGTGTGTGTGTGTGAGTGTGTGAGAGATCAGGCGTCTGTCAAACGAAGCCGCTCGCCGCCACGCATCAGCAAACAGGAAGCAAGCTCTGCCCCGGAGGTGTGTGTGTGTGTGTGTGTGTTTTCCAGCGCAGCAGACTCAAACAAGCAGGAGGAGGGTCGATCGCGTGTGAGTGTGTGTGTGTGTGTCCTCACTGCCCCGAGGAAATCTCTGGTTCAGCAGCTGTCAAAACGACACAATCCTGCACCACACACACACACACACACACACACACACACACACACACACACACACACACACACCATGTACAAACACAGCGCTGGCGGAGGAAATTATTCTTCCTCCGTAACCTTCAATCACTCCATCCCTCCCTCCCTCTTCCGCTTGCTCTCTTCTTCATTTTAATCTGCAGTGAATTGAATTACACACACACACACACACACACACACACACACACACACACACACACATCATCGCCAAGTTGTCCCCACGAGCTGCGATCAGGGCGATAATTGAAACGATTAACAGCGATGCAACACGAAGAAGAGACAACACGGAGCTGCAAGAACTTCTGGACAAACATCTCACCCTCCAAAAAGTGGATCTCCAACAACATTCAGGACAGAGTCGGGGCTGGACTCTGGTCTGGACACTGACTGGTTAGGACTCTGGCCCACACACTGGTCTGGACTGTGGCCAGGACACTGGTCAGGACTCTGTTGTCTAACGTGTAACGCGGTTGTCTTCTAACTCGGTTGTCTCGGTTGTCTTCTAACTTGGTTGTCTCAGTTGTCTTCAAACTCGGTTGTCTTTTGACTCGGTTGTCTCGGTTGTCTTCTGACTCAGTTGTCTTTTGACTCGGTTGTCTTTTGACTCGGTTGTCTTTTGACTCGGTTGTGTTCTGACTCGGTTGTCTTGGTTGTCTTCTGACTCGGTTTTCTCGGTTGTGTTCTAACTGGTTGTCTTCTGACTCGGTTGTCTTCTGACTCGGCTGTCTCGGTTGTGTTCTAACTGGTTGTCTTCTGACCCGGTTGTCTTCTGACTCGGATTTCTTCTGACTCGGTTGTGTTCTGACTCAGTTGTCTTCTGACTCGGTTGTCTTGGTTGTGTTCTAACTGGTTGTCTTCTGACTCGGATTTCTTCTGCCTCGGTTGTGTTCTGACTCGGTTGTCTTGGTTGTGTTCTAACTGGTTGTCTTCTGACTCGGTTGTCTTCTGACTCGGTTGTCTTCTGACTCGGATTTCTTCTGACTCGGTTGTGTTCTGACTCGGTTGTCTCGGTTGTGTTCTAACTGGTTGTCTTCTGACTCGGTTGTCTTCTGACTCGGTTGTCTTCTGACTCTGATTTCTTCTGACTCGGTTGTGTTCTGACTCGGTTGTGTTCTGAATCGGTTGTGTTCTGACTCGGTTGTGTTCTGACTCGGTTGTCTTCTGACTCGGTTGTCTTCTGACTCGGTTGTCTTGGTTGTGTTCTAACTGGTTGTCTTCTGACTCGGTTGTCTTGGTTGTGTTCTAACTGGTTGTCTTCTGACTCGGTTGTCTTCTGACTCGGTTGTCTTGGTTGTGTTCTAACTAGTTGTCTTCTGACTCGGATTTCTTCTGACTCGGTTGTCTTGGTTGTGTTCTAACTGGTTGTCTTCTGACCCGGTTGTCTTCTGACTCAGTTGTCTTGGTTGTGTTCTAACTGGTTGTCTTCTGACTCGGTTGTCTTGGTTGTGTTCTAACTGGTTGTCTTCTGACTCGGATTTCTTCTGACTCGGTTGTCTTGGTTGTGTTCTAACTGGTTGTCTTCTGACTCGGATTTCTTCTGACTCAGTTGTCTTGGTTGTGTTCTAACTGGTTGTGTTCTAACTGGTTGTCTTCTGACTCGGATTTCTTCTGACTCGGTTGTCTTCTGACTCGGTTGTCTTGGTTGTGTTCTAACTGGTTGTCTTCTGACTCGGTTGTGTTCTGACTCGGTTGTCTTCTGACTCGGTTGTCTTGGTTGTGTTCTAACTGGTTGTCTTCTGACTCGGTTGTGTTCTGACTCGGTTGTGTCTTACTCGGACTTCTTCTGACTCGTTGTGTTCTAACTGGTTGTCTTCTGACTCGGATTTCTTCTGACTCGGTTGTGTTCTGACTCGGTTGTGTTCTGACTCGGTTGATGACGATGAGTGGACTCCTCCAGACTGTCTCTATGCTCAGTTGGCCCCGCCCCTGCAGTGCCTTAACTCCGCCCCGGGGCTGAGTGAACTGAACAGCATGATGTGGGTTTTGATGTTTGAACTTGTTTTCATGACTTGGTCCTTACTTGTCTGCTGTTTTATCGGAGAATGTGAGACCTCAGGTCGTCCTGTCAACCTTTGTTTGGGTGTAAGTGCTTCTGTTGAGTCCGATGCTCCTCAGCTGCTTGTGGTTTCTGCCGGCGTTTTAGACCTCTGGTCTCGTGTATGGGGCGAAGTGGCTTGGGTGTGCCCCTTTAGGGGTCTCTGACTTGCACCTGCCTGGTTGCTCCTTCTTAACTGACGTTCCTCAGAGTTTGAACCGCTGCGGTTTGAAAGAACCAAAGCGCTGGTCTCTGTTGCACGCTGGACGTCAGTGCTTCCACTCCTCCGCTCTGTGTCGGCGTGCTCTGCCTTCAGTTGTGGTGCATCAGATGTAAATGGATATGGAGGAGGGAAGCAGGCGCTCCACCCTGCTCCCCTCCGGGGCAGAAGTGTGGGCGTTCGAGTCACGGTGAGTCACGCTCGTCTGCTTGTGTTTACTTGTGTGGCTCCTTCTGACGCTGGAAATCTCAGCTGTCCAACCTGACTCACGTTCTTCCATCTGACCGAACAGTTCGAACGCATGAGTCACATCCAAGCAGCTACATCCACGCTGCAGGTCTGACCAGATCCAGAACCTGCATCCAGACCTGCAGGTCCTCCCGTGACCACGGGAGTCTGGATCCAGACCTGCAGTTTCTCCGCTAACCACTAGAACCTGGATCCAGACCTGCAGTTCATCCCCTAACCACACGGGTCTGGATCCAGACCTGTAGTTCCTCTACTGACCACTAGAACCTGGATCCAGACCTGCAGTTCTTCCCCTGACACTAGAACCTGGATCCAGACCTGCAATTTCTCTACCGTCCACAAGGGTCTGGATCCAGACCTGCAGTTTCTCCGCTAACCACTACAACCCGGATCCAGACCTGCAGTTTCTCTGCTAACCACTAGAACCTGGATCCAGACCTGCAATTCCTCCCCTAACCACACGGGTCTGGATCCAGACCTGTAGTTCCTCTACTGACCACTAGAACCTGGATCAAGACCTGCAGTTCTTCCCCTGACACTAGAACCTGGATCCAGACCTGTAGTTCCTCTACTGACCACTAGGGTCTGGATCCAGACCTGCAGTTCCTCTACTGACCATTAGAACCTGGATCCAGACCTGTAGTTCTTCCCCTGACACTAGAACCTGGATCCAGACCTGCAGTTCCTCTACTGACCACTAGGGTCTGGATCTAGACCTGCAGTTCCTCCCCTGACCACAAGAGTCTGGATCCAGACCTGTAGTTCTTCCCCTGACACTAGAACCTGGATCCAGACCCGTAGTTCTTCCCCTGACACTAGAACCTGGATCCAGACCTACAGTTCCTCTACTGACCACTAGAACCCGGATCCAGACCTGCAGTTACTCTACTAACCACTAGGGTCTGGATCCAGACCTGCGGTTCCTCCCCTGACCACGAGAGTCTGGATCCAGACCTGTAGTTCTTCCCCTGACACTAGAACCTGGATCCAGACCTGTAGTTCCTCCACTGACCACTAGGGACTGGATCTAGACCTGCAGTTCCTCTACCGTCCACAAGGGTCTGGATCCAGACCTGCAGTTCCTCTACTGACCACTAGAACCTTTATCCAGACCTGCAGTTCCTCCCCTGACACTAGAACCTGGATCCAGACCTGCAGTTCCTCCCCTGACCACGAGAGCCTGGATCCAGACCTGTAGTTCTTCCCCTGACACTAGAATCTGGATCCAGACCTGTAGTTCTTCCCCTGACACTCGAACCCGGATCCAGACCTGTAGTTCTTCCCCCGACACTAGGGATCCAGACCTGCAGTTCCTCTACTGACCACTAGGGTCTGGATCCAGACCTGCAGTTCCTCTACTGACAATTAGGGTCCGGATCCAGACCTGCAGTACCTCTACTGACCACTAGGGTCTGGATCCAGACCTGCGGTACCTCTACTGACCACTAGGGTCTGGATCCAGACCTGCAGTTCTTCCCCTGACCATTAGAGTCTGGATCCCGACCTGCCGTTCCGCCCCTGAAACTAAACCCTGGATTCTGACCTGTTCTGGCCCTGGTTGCAGGACTGGCAGACCTGTTAGTCCAGACTTCGGCCTCTATCCAATCAGAGCACCATGAAGGTTGTTTCTGAGACCAGGAACTGGTACTTGTGCTTGTTTGCGGCTCCACTGCAAACAGAAATGGTGGGAGATCAAAGTGATTTTGATTCGTCGCAGATGTGTGATTCCATGAATCTAGCGGGGTTTTCCACAGGAAACTTATGAAGGCGACGCGTCAAAGACCACACTGATTCAGGGTTGGAGCAGTTTCCTTCCTTTACCTGCCCCTGGGTGGCTTTTTGGGTCAGAGTGGTCCATCCCTACATCCCATCCCTGTCTCTGTTACCTGGTGGGGGACTCCCTGTGCCCCCTGGAGCCGGTAGGGTGGGCACCCCTGTCCCACCCCAGTGCTGGGTGAGGGCTGGTGGGGGACTCCCTGTGCCCCCTGGGGCCGGTAGGGTGGGCACCCCTGTCCCACCCCAGGACTTCCAGGGGGCTCCCGTTGGGGTTCTGTCCTGGGGGGTGCTGGGTGAGGGCTGGTGGGGGACTCCCTGTGCCCCCTGGGGCCGGTAGGGTGGACACCCCCGTCCCACCCCAGGACTTCCAGGGGACTCCCGTTGGGGTTCTGTCCTGGTTCTGTCCTGGGGGGGTGCTGGGTGAGGGCTGGTGGGGGACTCCCTGTGCCCCCTGGAGCCGGTAGGGTGGGCACCCCTGTCCCACCCCAGGACTTCCAGGGGGCTCCCGTTGGGGTTCTGTCCTGGGGGGGTGCTGGGTGAGGGCTGGTGGGGGACTCCCTGTGCCCCCTGGAGCCGGTAGGGTGGGCACCCCTGTCCCACCCCAGGACTTCCAGGGGACTCCCGTTGGGGTTCTGTCCTGGTTCTGTCCTGGGGGGGGTGCTGGGCGAGGGCTGGTGGGGGACTCCCTGTGCCCCCTGGGGCCGGTAGGGTGGGCACCCCAGTCCCACCCCGGGGTTCTGTCCTGGTTCTGTCCTGGGGGGTGCTGGGTGAGGGCTGGTGGGGGGCTGGACTGGTGTGGTTGAGGGTGTCAACCACACCCTTCTAAACGTGTAAATGTTTTTTTTTTATACTTTTATCCTGTGTAACGTCAGGACTCTGAAACCTGACGAGGGTCCCTCTGAAAACACGGTTCTGAGTCCAGGAGCAGGAGGAAGTAAAACCGATTGGCTGCCGACAGAAATGTGCCTGTGAAGTCTGTTCAAGCAGTCGGAACCTTTCTGTCACGTTGCAAACAAACATCATGACTTCTGTGATTCAAAAGGTTTCAATCATCTCCACATGTTCAGGTCCGGGACACTCGTTACCTTCAAGTAGAGGAAGCAAACTGACCTTCTGGTTCTGTTCCTCATCCTCACTTCCTTCCTCATCTCCCTCCTCCCACTTCAGCGTCTCTCCTCCCGTGTGCTTCGTCTTGCAGGAACGTTTGCCCTTCGGCTTGTCGACGTCGCTGCTGCGAGGGTCATGTGATGAGGAAGAAAAGGGAGATGGAAGAGGAGGTAACGACGAAAGGAAGCTGGAGACCCTGCGGCTCTCCTTCAGCTTCTGATGTTTATCCTGGAGGCGGGACGATGCGAGGGAGGTGAAAGACGATAGGGCTGGCTGCTGGGGGGCGGAGTTGTTTGGGAGCCGGTAGAAGTGGGCATCGGTGGAGGGCGGAGCTATATGGAAAACTGGAAGAAAAGAAGAAAAGGAGTCCTCAGCTCCTTCATCAGGAGTAAAGGAACTGGATTTGTGACAGTTTACATGTAGGGACACGACCAGGGATCAGCGTTTCTCCTCGGATTATTGGTAAAACCAGACAAACTTGTTCAAGTATTACTTATGTTTTAACCTCGTAATTTAAAACAACAGGTGACGTCACAGACAAGAACATTTCAAGAGGGACACATGCCGGTGGCTGGACTGCTGCCAAAGACCTGCAGGATCGACGGACCACTACGGTCTGGATCCAGACCTGCAGTTCCTCTACTGACAACCAGGGTCTGGATTCAGACCTGCAGTTCCTTTACTGACAACCAGGGTTTGGATCTAGACCTGCAGTTCCTCTACTGACAACCAGGGTCCGGATCCAGACCTGCAGTTCTTCTACTGACAACCAGGGTCTGGATCCAGACCTGAAGTTTCTCTACTGACAACCAGGGTCCGGATCCAGACCTGCAGTTCCTCTACTGACAACCAGGGTCTGGATCCAGACCTGAAGTTCCTCTACTGACAACTAGGGTCCAGATCCAGGCCTGCAGTTCCTCTACTGACAACCAGGGTCTGGATTCAGACCTGCAGTTCCTCTACTGACAACCAGGGTCTGGATCTAGACCTGCAGTTCCTCTACAGACAACCAGGGTCCGGATCCAGACCTGCAGTTCCTCTACTGACAACCAGGGTCCGGATCCAGACCTGCAGTTCCTCTACTGACAACCAGGGTCTGGATCCAGACCTGCAGTTCCTCTACTGACAACCAGGGTCTGGATCTAGACCTGCGGTTCCTCTACCGACCACTAGGGTCCAGATCCAGGCCTGCAGTTCCTCCACTGACAACCAGGGTCTGGATCCAGACCTGCGGTTCCTCTACCGACCACTAGGGTCCAGATCCAGGCCTTCAGTTCCTCTACTGACAACCAGGGTCTGGATCCAGACCTGCGGTTCCTCTACCGACCAATAGGGCCAGAATCCATTAACCATGTAAAAATGTTCAAGTTTACAACAGAAATCTGGCTGATATTATTAGACCCCCTGTTAATCAAAATAACCTCGTAAAAATAAAAACAAATACGCATTTAGTGCGAACTAAAGACCAAACAATTAGATGCGGATTACTAAATATACGATCTTTAAGCTCCAAGTCTCTATTAGTAAACGATCTAATTACTGAGACCCGGAGTGACATTTTCTGCTTAACAGAAACGTGGCTCTAAGAGGAAGAGTTTGTTAGTTTAAATGAATCGACGCCGTCCGGTTACTTTAATTATCATATTCCTCGAATCACAGGTCGAGGTGGAGGAGTAGCGGCGATCTACGACTCCAGTCTCACAATAAAATCCAAACCTAAATGCGATTATAATACATTTGAAAGCCTCACGCTTAGCTTAAAACTGCCGAGCTGGAAATCAGAGAAGCCAGTTTTGTTGGTGGTAGTTTACCGGCCTCCTGCTGGAGCTTATCTGGAGTTTCTGTCTGCGTTCTCAGATTTCTGATCTAGTTTATTGATCAGTACAGACAAAGTCATCATAGTGGGCGACTTTAACATTCATATGGATGTTGACAACGACAGTCTTAAGTTGGCTTTTGATTCTCTTCTAGAATCGATGGGGATTTTACAAAAAGTTAACGAACCGACGCATTGTCTTAATCATACTCTTGATCTGGTCCTCGTCTACGGTGTAGAACCTGATCTGGTCCTCGTCTACGGTGTAGAACTTGATAATCTGTTAGTGTCGCATGTAAACTCCCTCCTATCCGACCACTATTTAATAACGTTTGAATTCAACATTGTCAACGTTACGCATAATAGGAGGAATTACTTTAGCAGGTGTCTATCCGATAAAGCTGTTACTAAATTTAGGGAGGCCATTGCTCTTCATCTTCTTACAGTGGAACATAGTGAAGCAGTTGAGGGCTGTGACCTCGGTTCTACCTCTGCAGACGTTGATTTCCTTGTTGGTAGCACTGCAGATGTGTTGCACTCAGCTTTAGATGCAGTTGCTCCTTTGAGAAAGAGGCTCTCTCTCATCCCAACTAAACCTGTCTCAACCTAACTCTATCCCAACCCAACCCAACCCAACCAAACCCAACCCAACCAAACTCAACCCTGTCCCAACCCAACCAAACCCTGTCCCAACCCAACCAAACCCTGTCCCAGCCCTAACCCAACCAAACCCAACCCAACCAAACCCTGTCCCAACCCAACCAAACCCTGTCCCAACCCAACCAAACCCTGTCCCAACCCAACCAAACCCTGTCCCAGCCCTAACCCAACCAAACCCTATCCCAACCCAACCAATCCCTGTCCCAACCCATCCAAACCCTGTTCCAACCCAAACAAACCCTGTCCCAACCCAACCAATCCCTGTCGCAACCCAACCAAACCCTGTCCCAGCCCAGCCCAACCCTGTCCCAAACCAACCAAACCCTGTCCTAGCCCAACCCAACCTAACCCAACCAAACCCAACCCTGTCCCAACCCAACCTAATCCAGTCCCAACCCATCCCAACCAAACCCTGTCTCAACCAAACCAAACCCTGTCCTAACCCAACCAAACCTGTTGCAGAAAACTGCAACCACTATCACAGTCTACTATCACAACGAGACAGAAAACGGAACAGGCTCTGGTCAGTGACTGTCAGAGCTGAGAGCGCTGACATCGACTCTCGTAAAAAGACAATGGCTCTAAAATACAAACAAAAAATGGATGAAAAATCAAGTGCTGCTTTTAAAAAGACCCTTTCCCTCTGAACATTTCAATAAAATCATCGGTTTCGGGCACCAGGACAGTCGCTTGAGCAGGTGCACAATCAGCAGTCCTCGTGCGGCCCGTCCGGGTTCCCAAATTTGCTGTCTAGTTACTTTCAAACCGAGACCACGATGGCCACATCTTAAAAAACAAAACAAGAAGGTGGTCTGAACCCAACCGTGCTGTTTTCATAACGGAGAAGTGATCAAACTTGAATGAGATCTTTGAAAAGACTGGAGTTGAGCAGCACGACTTCTCTGTTACTTCAAAGCAGACTTCTGGATATTTATCCACCAAATTGATCTGATTGACTTCTGGAGGAAATAAATGTTGGATCAAAGATTCTGTGAGTTGAGTTGTTGAAGTCTCAGACCTCAGCGTCTCATCACTACATTGTTTTGATCTACAACGACACAATCTCACAAAGTCCTCATCCGACAGACAAGCCGACGTCCGTCCTTCAACCGTGGACGAGCCAGATAGCAGAGAGAGAGAGAGAGAGAGAGAGAGAGGAACAAAGGAGCCACGAAGCTCCAGACGAGCAGCTCGGAGAGGTGGGGGAGGGGAGGCAACGCACACAGCCAGAGGTTGTTTCTGCGAGCCAGCGGGGAGTCACGCCTCCTCCATCTGCTGAATTATTTATCAGCCTAAACACACACACATTCATGCATGAAGCACGAGAGGAAACATAAAACTGTGAGCGTGAATCATCTAAAAGTGTCTGACATCTCGCTACCGAGAAGAAAAATGTGGAATATTAGACCTTGAATGAAAACATGCACTTTGCAGCCTGAGCAGGGAGGTCCAGACCTCCCACTCTCCAGGCAGCTCCTCCAGAGCTTCCAGGGAAATACCGAGGCGTTCCCATGTTCTCAGACCAGCAGAGCGATGTAATCCCTCCGATGTATCCTGGTCCGCCCTGAGGCTTCAGCCTGGTTGGACATGACTGAAACACCTCCCCAGAGAGGCGACCAGGAGGCATCCCAACCAGATGAACCGCCTCAACTGGTTCCTCTGGATGTGGAGGAGCAGCGACTCCACTCCGAGTGTTTCCCGGATGACTTAACTTCTCCTGTCGTAAGGAAGAGTGCAGCCTGCAGAGGTCCATGTGGTTCTCTCAGTCCCTACCCACAGGTCCATAGGTGAGGGGAGGAACGTAGATCCACCAGTAAACAGTCTCAGCTCCCTCTTCGCCACAGAAGACCAGTTCAGAGTGCGCATTCCAGGAGACGCCGATCCACCTGTAGATCTCCTGCTTCCCTCACCCCAGACCCAGACCTCCACGGATAGAACCCACACTGCTCCTCGTGCGTCTGGGATTTAACAATCAAGCTGACTCTCTTCTCCACCCCTGCAACTTCCCCTGTGACTGAAACACCACCCCCTTCTTGAAAAGAGGAACACCAGCCCAGTCCAGCAATCCAGAGGCACTTCCATGTCCACGCAGCGTTGCAGAGGAGTGTCAACCAGGACGAAACCAGTTTTGATTTCACCTGACAGACACTTGGAAGCAGCTCACTGCACAGAGGAGACTCCAGAAGCAACCATGGGAGAGAAGACCAATGACAGAGCAGGAGGACATCTCAGACCCTCTGTGATGTCACTCAGAAGACGTACTTTGGACCTATGGGAATGCTATGTTGGCACACCGTGTATGGGGGGAGGTTCATTTCAATCGAGTCAATCAATTTCATTTGACACCACCCATCCTTTAGATAAGCATAAACTAGAACAAAGGACAAGATAAGGTGAAAAGTAGCTCCGGTTTTGGGAGTGGAAGAGGAATACTTCCATATCCCAATCCTTCCATCGATCACTGGACGACGTTCGGGTCAACTCGTAATCTCACAAACAAGGCGCTGGATGTTTCTGGGCTGGACTGCAGACTGGCCTGGTGGTTTCCTGGTGATCCCTCCTTCAAGAGACCAGAGGATGGATCTATCTATAAGGGGGACCTGGGGAGTCCTGGAAAGAACAGTCCTGCTGACAGAACCTCAGGACTAACGATGCAGTTCTTGTCCTGCCCGTATAACATCACATCAGCTCTTTACCCCACAGATGATGAAGGCTGGGTGGAGAGTTTGCGGAGTCTTCATAATCTTTATGGATTTAAGAACGTTTTGGTTTCCTTGTTCCACAACACTAGAGACAGTTTCTGCAGCCGAGGGTCAGACCTCCAGACCTCTATGGGCCCTCCCACAGGTGGTGAGCCCACAGGAGGTACCTCGGGGTCATGTTCACGACTAAGAGGAGGATGAGGAGGTCATGGATGGATGGATGGACGGACGGATGGATGGATTTATGGATGGATGGATGTATGGATTTATGGATGGATGGATGTATGGATGGATTTATAGATGGATGGATGGATGGATGGATGGATGGACGGATGGATTTATAGATGGATGGATGGACGGATGGATGGACGGATGGATGGATGGATGAATGGATGGATGGATGGATTTATGGATGGATGGATGTATGGATGGATTTATAGATGGATGGATGAATGGATGTATGGATGGATTTATAGATGGATGGATGGATGAATGGATGGATGGGTGGATGGATGGATTTATAGATGGATGGATGGATGGATGGTTGGATTTATGAATGGATTTATAGATGGATGGATGGGTGGATGGATGGACAGATGGATTTATGGACAGATGGATTTATAGATGGATGGATGGGTGGATGGATGGACAGATGGATTTATGGACAGATGGATTTATAGATGGATGGATGGATTTATGGATGGATGGATGGATGGATGGACAGATGGATTTATGAACGGATGGATGGATGGATGGATTTATGGATGGATGGATGGATGGATGGATGGATTTATGGATGGATTTATAGATGGATGGATGGATGGACGGACGGATGGATGGATGGATTTATGGATGGATGGATGTATGGATTTATGGATGGATGGATGTATGGATGGATTTATAGATGGATGGATGGATGGATGGATGGATGGACGGATGGATTTATAGATGGATGGATGGACGGATGGATGGACGGATGGATGGATGGATGAATGGATGGACGGATGGATTTATGGATGGATGGATGTATGGATGGATTTATAGATGGATGGATGGATGGATGAATGGATGGATGTATGGATGGATTTATAGATGGATGGATGGATGGATGGATGGATGAATGGATGGATGGGTGGATGGATGGATTTATAGATGGATGGATGGATGTATGGTTGGATTTATGAATGGATTTATAGATGGATGGATGGGTGGATGGATGGACAGATGGATTTATGGACAGATGGATTTATAGATGGATGGATGGGTGGATGGATGGACAGATGGATTTATGGACAGATGGATTTATAGATGGATGGATGGATTTATGGATGGATGGATGGATGGATGGATGGATGGACAGATGGATTTATGAACGGATGGATGGATGGATTTATGGATGGATGGATGGATGGATGGATGGATGGATTTATGGATGGATTTATAGATGGATGGATGGATTTATGGATGGATGGATGGACGGATGGATGGATTTATGGATGGATGGATGGATGGATGGATGGATGGATGGATTTATGGATGGATGGATGGACGGATGGATGGATTTATGGACGGATGGATGGATGGATGGATTTATGGATGGACAGATGGATTTATGGACGGATGGATGGGGTTCTACGGGACAGCGCCTGCAGCATGACGCCTCCTCAACAACCGAATATTCCTTCAAATGAAACTGAAACCGTAACATAAAAAACTCCTTGGTGTCACTTTAATTTCGGGACGTTCATGAATCCAGATTCACGGCGAAGGGCGGACAGACTCGAACTCTGTCCGAGGACGAGTTAAGCAGCACCTCGCGTTTGTTTAACTGGACTCCTTCAGTTTGAGTCCCAGCGAGCGCGACTGCGGAGACGTCCGGAAGGGAACGTGGAGGCCGGACGCAGCTCCGAGCCTGCAACAAACACGAGAGCAGGAGGAGGAGGCTGCTCACACATTCCCGGTGCATTACTGCCAGTGTGACAGCTCCATCTGGGAGATGTTAGACGGCTATTAGCACGCCACGAAGCCGCAACGGGTCCGCACACACACACACACACACACACACACACACACACACACACACACACACACACACCCACACACACACACACACACACACACACACACGCTGCTGTTATTCCATGCACGTGCTCCGGCAATCACAGGGAGGAAGCGAGACAAGAGGAGGAAGAGGAGGAGGGGGACTGATGACAGCAGAGCCACATTTCATCAGCAGCAGCAGCTCAGCCTTCACAATAAAAGCTTCCTGTTCTCAGTGACCATCATCTCTGGGTTTTACCTCTCGGGCCGTCCCTCCGCAGAGACGAGGGCTCACACCAGCCTCCGGTAACCTCCGGCCTCCGCCCCGCCGGCGGGATGTCCACCTCTGATGGCCTCTGGCCGGAGGGCAGCCATTGGCTGAGCTCTCCGGGGAGGCGTGGCTTGCTGAGCCGGAGGCCATTTAATTCGATGCAGACCTTCAGCTTCTTCACGTCCTCCAGATTTGAGTCTGTGGACAAGAGCAGACAGTGGACGTTAGGACCTAAAGGTGATCCCCGTGTTCTCTATTACTGGGTAATAATGTCACTTTTAATGAAACGCCGCTGTTATCAGGGAGGTCCGAGCCTGAACTGTAGTCAGGAACGTTCAGCAGCTTGGAGATGGTCTTCTAGACTTCAACATTCTGGTCTACAGTGGTCTCCTCAGACATCTGTGTCCTCTGCTGGCTCTGGTCCATGTGAGGACCTCAATACCACACAGCAGAGGCACTTTGAACCCTTTCAACACTCAGACTGACTGAAGATGTTCATCACAGGACACTTAACACGTCACCGTGGAAACATTATTTTACATCTTGAGGCATCAGTACTTTGTCAGGACCAGTTTCATTACTTTGTTTTTTAAACACTTTTGTTGAACCACGGTTCAAAAGCACCAACTCTTAGTTATTTCACTGTGGGTTTTCCTGTCTTCACTGGCAGGAATACCTGGGAGTTTGGGTTTTTTGTTGGGATTTCCTGTCGCGTCGTCGTCCTTCCTCTCCTCCTCCTTCTCCTCCTCCCTCCCTCTCTTCTGCCGGCTGCTGATGATGCTGCTCTGGTGGAAGGGTTCCAGGCTGAAGATTCGCTGTCGGTTTATTGTCATCCCGAGACTTGACTTCGGGGTGGGAGAGGTTCCCTGAAACAGGCCTCGGGCTGCCGGAAGAAAACTCCGCTGCTGTTCCAGCTGTGAGACAAAAGCCGTGTTTTTACTCTTTGTCTGGTCCTGATGATCTCCACCTTCTTCATCTTCCTTCTTCTTCCCCCGTTCCTCAGGGAGATGGTCAGAGAGGCAGTGATGTGGAAGATGGTGGTGAGGAGAGGACGGATGTAACCCTGGCAACACATAAGAAATAAAAAAATGATTTGGGTTCAGTTAACAAAGGTTAGAACAACCATCACAGTCAGTTAAAATGAAGCAGGTTCTGGTTGAATCCAGCAGGTGGAACAGTTTCAGTCAACAGTCGCTCTGGTTCAACAGTCGGTCTGGTCCAAGAGTCGCTCTGGTCCAACAGTCGCTCTGCTCTAGCAGTCGCTCTGGTCCAACAGTCGCTCTGGTCCAACAGTCGCTCTGCTCCAGCAGTCGCTCTGCTCCAGCAGTCGCTCTGGTCCAACAGTCGCTCTGGTCCAACAGTCACTCTGCTCCAGCAGTCGCTCTGGTCCAGCAGTCGCTCTGGTCCAACAGTCGCTCTGATCCAACAGTCGCTCTGCTCCAGCAGTCGCTCTGCTCCAACAGTCGCTCTGGTCCAACAGTCGCTCTGGTCCAACAGTCGCTCTGGTTCAACAGTCGCTCTGGTCCAAAAGTCACTCTGCTCCAGCAGTCGCTCTGCTCCAGCAGTCGCTCTGCTCCAGCAGTCACTCTGGTTCAACAGTCGCTCTGCTCCAACAGTCGCTCTGGTCCAACAGTCGCTCTGGTTCAACAGTCGCTCTGGTCTAGCAGTCGCTCTGGTCCAAAAGTCACTCTGCTCCAGCAGTCGCTCTGCTCCAGCAGTCGCTCTGCTCCAGCAGTCGCTCTGCTCCAGCAGTCGCTCTGGTCCAACAGTCGCTCTGGTCCAACAGTCGCTCTGGTCCAGCAGTCGCTCTGGTCCAACAGTCGCTCTGGTCCAGCAGTCGCTCTGGTCCAACAGTCGCTCTGGTCCAACAGTCGCTCTGGTCCAACAGTCGCTCTGGTCCAACAGTCACACTGGTCCAACAGTCTTTCCAATCAAACAGTCACTCTAGTTCAATAGTTTCTCTGGTTGAACAGTTGCTCTGGTCCAAGAGTCACTTGGTTCAGCAGTTTTGGTCCAACCATCGGTCTGGCAAAAATGCTGCTCGGGTCCAACCATCGCTCTGGTAAAACGCTGCCAGGGCCAACCGTCAGTCTGGTAAAAACAGTTGCTCTGCTCAAACAGTCGGTCTGTTCCAGCAGTTCCTTTGGTCAAAAAGCCGCTCTGGTCAATTAGTCTTTGTGGTCAAACAGTCGCTCAAAATAAACAGTTGCTCTGGTCCAACAGTGGCTCTGGGTGCAGTGGCTCATGTATGTTGGTGTGCTCCAGATGCAACAGATTGCATCGTTTCATTTTCAGTTAGTTCGGTTCATGTAAATAAGTGTTGACGCTCCTGTTATACGCTGCACCAAAAGTCACATGACAACGGCAGAGCCATAATTAGTCAATATCGGTTTCAGAGTGCCATGTTTCTATGACAACCTGTGAGGAACTGAAGAGTATTTTAATCCAGAGTTGGACCTTTTGCTTCATTGTTACTTTGTGACGCTCTTGGAAACTTTACTTAAATGTTGTCCTTCATTTATAAACTGCACATCCAGTAAATCGCGACTGAAGCTGGAAGTGCTAGTGTTATTCTCTTTAACAACTACGCACCACCGAGCCATCTACGGAAGCCTTTGACGCTCACACGTGTAAACCTGTACCTGGGTCATGGAGGTTTCGCACCACTCCAGACTCCTCCAGACATCACAGTCCTACCCAGACCCCCTCTTCAGAGGAGCCTGGGCTGCTTTGGTGCAGCCCGGAGAGCAGCTGCTGACCCACACCATGTGATCTGGACTCGTACCCAGAGGTCTTTTGGGCCGAGTCCTCCATCCCCAAACCTTCAACTCAGACCACTTCAGGACCCTTTGAAGCTGAGCAACCAGCCAGTGAGAGGTTGGCTCGTGATCAGGTTGGTAACGGCAGGCAGCCTCCGAAGTGACATTAGTTAACATCATAATTGAGCATAAACGAAGACAGCCGCGTTGAAAAGTGTGTGGTAACAAAGCTCGCAGCCAGCCCCCAGGTTTGATCGTTCTGCACATCTGCCCACTTTTAGATTAATCGGGGTTGGGAAGTCCTGCAGCAAGTCCTGCAGCAAGTCCTGCAGCAAGTCCTGCAGCAAGTCCTGCAGCAAGTCCTGCAGCAAGTCCTGCAGCAAGTCCTGCAGCAAGTCCTGCAGCGTCTGCACACTGAAGGGTGACGTGACAGATTTGTTCAGCTCTTTAAACAGATGCGCAGTCACACGACACAAACATCCAGTCACATCAAACCAAAAAAACCTTTTACTCTCTAAACTTTCCTTTGTCTCTCTATGATCTCTTTGGCTTCTTATTTTTTCCTCTCTCCCTCCCTCTGTCACCCCCTTCCTCTTTTATCCTTCATCTCCTTTAATCCTCGTCTTCCTGGCTCCCTCTCTTTCCTTCCCCATGTGTTCATGCTCGCTCGCCCGCTCTCCTGATCACCTGACTCTTTTAGCATCCTGCTGCTGCCGGCCACGTTATGCACCATGGCAACGGGCCATCAAAGGTCATGGAAACGTCTTTGTCTGGGTGAGTGTGTGCAGACAGCAGTTAACTCGCAGAATGAAATCCCCCAAGAGGAGAGGCTGCTGATGTGCCTGTGAGCAACCAAACTGTTGATGGATCAACTTTCAGCTATTTACACACAAACATTCATTTGTTTGAGATGAGGTAAGATTGACACAAATACAAGAGATCAATTACAAAATGAATAAATTCTGTTTTCATTCAAATGAAAGATTGAAACCTTTTCCTGCTAATGACGTTCACGAGCTTTTGAAAGGCTTCCGAACAGCCGACGTCAGGAAGGACACGTCTTCCTACAGGCTCTTCACTCAGCGACCGCTTCGACCTTCATGATAAACAGAACTAAAACAGCTCTGCTAAATTTGAATTGGTCCTAAAGCAGCTGCTTTCTAGCTAATAAATGCCTGACCACAGACTCAAAATTAAAACGAGATCCTGAACACGGGAGGGCGGGGCTTCAGGCTCACTCATCGCTATGGTAACCATGTCTGAGAACATGTGCTCTTCCTCTCTGCTTTCCGGCTGAATGAAAAGTGTTTTGTGAAGGTTCTAAAATTATGGGCGATCAAACCTTGACTTTCAAAAACCAGTAAAAAAAAAGTTGTTAGCCGAGAGCTCCTGAACACAGAAATCCGTTTTATGGTAGTAAAGTTTACCGTGTGAGACTCATAGAGAGAGTAAAGCTGACCAGATTTCACCACCCAGCTCCATGAGCGTTACATTGGGTAAAAAGACAAAAACAGATTCATGTACAATCTGTGGGGGTAAAAGGTTCCTCCCAAGTTCAAAGTTTAGAGAGCGTGACATCACACCCTGGGTCCAAATGATGTTTATATTCTGAATTTCATAAACCCTGTACAATGAAGCACAAGCAAAACCTATAGTATCAATTGATGAGTTATTTATGATGGAGTTTTAAGTATTTACTGCCGGGTTTTTCTTTAAAGTGCTGAAACTGTGTAAGGAAAAAGAAGAAAAGGAAGAATGCTGAAAGACATGGACAAACGACGTCGAAAAAGTTACAGTCATCTATAACGTTGTTAAAGACATCAATAAAGTTATTAATCTCATCGATAAAGTCATGAAGAACATCAACAAAGTTGTTAAAGACGTCATTAAAGTCATTAATGTCAATAAAGTCGTGAATAAAGTCATTAAAACATTGATAGTCGTTAAAGCATTGATAAAGTCATTAAAACGTTGATAAAGTCATTAAAACGTTGATAAAGTCGTTAAAACGTTGATAAAGTCATTAAAACATTGATAGTCATTAAAGCATTGATAAAGTCATTAAAACGTTGATAAAGTCAATAAAACGTTGATAAAGTCATTAAAACATTGATAAAGTCATTAAAACATCGATAAAGTCGTTAAAACATTGATAAAGTCGTTAAAACATTGATAAAGTCGTTAAAACATTGATAAAGTCGTTAAAACATTGATAAAGTCGTTAAAACATCGATAAAGTCATTAAAACATTGATAGTCGTTAAAGGATTGATAAAGTCATTAAAACGTTGATAAAGTCATTAAAACATTGATAAAGTCATTAAAACGATGATAAAGTCATTAAAACATTGATAAAGTCGTTAAAACATTGATAAAGTTGTTAAAACATTGATAGTCGTTAAAGCATTGATAAAGTCATTAAAACGTTGATAAAGTTGTTAAAACATTGATAGTCGTTAAAGCATTGATAAAGTCATTAAAACATCAATAAAGTCAAAACATCGATAAAGTCGTTAAAACATCAATAAAGTCATCAAAACATCGATAAAGTCGTTAAAACATTGATAGTCGTTAAACATCGATAAAGTCATTAAAGCATTGATAAAGTCATTAAAACGTTGATACAGTAATTAAAACAACGATAAAGTCATTAAAACATCAATAAAGTCAATAAAACATCGATAAAGTCGTTAAAACATTAATAGTCGTTAAAACATAGATAAAGTCGTTAAAACATCAATAAAGTCATCAAAACATCGATAAAGTCGTTAAAACATTGATAGTCGTTAAAACATAGATAAAGTCGTTAAAACATCAATAAAGTCAATAAAACATCGATAAAGTCGTCAAAACATTGATAGTCGTTTAAACAGATAAAATCGTTAAAACATCAATAAAGTCATCAAAACAACGATAAAGTCGTTAAAACATCGATAAAGTCATCAAAACATCGATAAAGTCATCAAAACATCGATAAAGTCGTTAAAACATTGATAAAGTCATTAAAGCATTGATAAAGTAATTAAAACGTTGATACAGTAATTAAAACAATGATAAAGTCATTAAAACATAAAGTCATTAAAACATCGATAAAGTCGTTAAAACATAGAAAAAGTTGTTAAAACATTCATAGTCGTTAAAGCATTGATAAAGTAATTAAAACTACGATAAAGTAATTAAAACATCAATAAAGTCAAAACATCGATAAAGTCGTTAAAACATTGATAGTCATTAAACATCGATAAAGTCATTAAAGCATTGATAAAGTCATTAAAACGTTGATTAAGTAATTAAAACATTGATAAAGTCATTAAAACATCAATAAAGTCAACAAAACATTGATAAAGTCATTAAAACATTGATAGTCGTTAAAACATAGATAGTTGTTAAAACATCAATAAAGTCATCAAAACATCGATAAAGTCGTTAAAACATTGATAAAGTCATTAAAACATTGATAGTCATTAAAGCATTGATAAAGTAATTAAAACATTGATACAGTAATTAAAACAACGATAAAGTCATTAAAACATAAAGTCGTTAAAACATTGATAAAGTCATTAAAACGTTGATAAAGTTGTTAAAACATTGATAGTCGTTAAAGCATTGATAAAGTAATTGAAACAACGATAAAGTAATTAAATCATCAATAAAGTCAAAACATCGATAGTCATTAAAACATTGATAGTCGTTAAACATCGATAAAGTCATTAAAGCATTGATAAAGTCATTAAAACATCGATAAAGTCGTTAAAACATAGATAAAGTCGTTAAACATCGATAAAGTCATTAATGCATTGATAAAGTAATTAAAACGTTGATACAGTAATTAAAACAACGATAAAGTCATTAAAACATCAATAAAGTCAATAAAACATCGATAAAGTCGTTAAAACATTGATAGTCGTTAAAACATTGATAAAGTCATTAAAACGTTGATTAAGTAATTAAAACATTGATAAAGTCAATAAAACATCGATAAAGTCATTAAAACATTGATAGTCGTTAAAACATAAAGTTGTTAAAACATCAATAAAGTCATCAAAACATCGATAAAGTCATTAAAGCATTGATAAAGTCATTAAAGCATTGATCAAGTAATTAAAACGTTGATACAGTAATTAAAACAATGATAAAGTCATTAAAACATAAAGTCGTTAAAACATAGATAAAGTCGTTAAAACATAGATAAAGTCGTTAAAACATTGATAAGGTCGTTAAAACATTGATAAAGTTGTTAAAGACATCAATAAATGTATTAATCTCATCGATAAAGTTGTGAAGAACATCGAGAAAGTTGTTAAAGACGTCATTAAAGTCATTAATGTCATTAATGTCATCAATAAAGTCGTGAATAAACTTCTTGAAAAATCTAAAGTCATTAAAACATCGATAAAGTCATTAAAACATTGATAAAGTAATTAAAACAACAATAAAGTC
>CM026220.1:22732788-22785288 GCA_014839995.1 Xenentodon cancila | reverse complement strand
GATCCAGAACTGTAGTTCTCTTACCGACCACCAGGGTCAGGATCCAGAACTTTAGTTCCTTTACCGACCACTAGGGTCTGGATCCAGAACTGTAGTTCTCTTACTGACCACCAGGGTCTGGATCCAGAACTGTAGTTCCTTTACCGACCACTAGCGTCAGGATCCAGAACTGTAGTTCCTCTACTGACCGCCAGGGTCTGGATCCAGAACTATACTTCCTTTACCAACCACTAGGGTCTGGATCCAGAACTGTAGTTCTCTTACCGACCGCCAGGGTCAGGATCCAGAACTGTAGTTCCTTTACCGACCGCCAGGGTCAGGATCCAGAACTGTAGTTCCTCTACTGACCACCATGGTCTGGATCCAGAACTGTATTTCCTTTACCGGCCACTAGGGTCAGGATCCAGAACTGTAGTTCCTTTACCGACCGTCAGGGTCTGGATCCAGAACTGTAGTTCCTTTACCGACCGCTAGGGTCTGGATCCAGAACTGCAGTTCCTCTACTGACCACCAGGGTCTGGATCCAGAACTGTATTTCCTTAACCGGCCACTAGGGTCAGGATCCAGAACTGTAGTTCCTTTACCGACCACCAGGGTCTGGATCCAGAACTGCAGTTCCTCTACTGACCGCCAGGGTCAGGATCCAGAACTTTAGTTCCTTTACCGACCACTAGGGTCAGGATCCAGAACTGTAGTTCTCTTACTGACCACCAGGGTCTAGATCCAGAACTGTAGTTCCTTTACCGACCACTAGGGTCAGGATCCAGAACTGTAGTTTCTTTTTACCGACCGCCAGGGTCAGGATCCAGAACTGTAGTTCCTTTACCGACCGCCAGGGTCTGGATCCAGAACTGTAGTTTCTTTACCGGCCGCCAGGGTCTGGATCCAGAACTGTAGTTCCTTTACCGACCACCAGGGTGTGGATCCAAAACTGTACTTCCTTTACCGACCGCAGGGTCTGGATCCAGAACTGTAGTTCCTTTACCAACCACTAGGGTCAGGACCCAGAACTGTAGTTCCTTTACCGACCACTAGGGTCTAGATCCAGAACTGTAGTTCCTCTACCGACAACTAGGGTCTGGATCCAGACCCTGCGGTTCCTCTACTGACCGCAGGGTCTGGATCCAGAACTGTATTTCCTTTACCAACCACCAGGGTCAAGATCCAGAACTGTAGTTCCTTTACCGACCACCAGGGTCTGGATCCAGACCACTGCGGTTCCTCTACCGACCACCAGGGTCTGAATTCAGACACTGCGGTTCCTCTACCAACCGCTGGGGTCTGGATCCAGACACTGCGGTTCCTCTACCGACCACCAGGGTCTGGATCCAGAACTGTAGTTCCTTTATCGACCATTAGGGTCAGGATCCAGAACTGTAGTTCCTCTACCGACCACTAGGGTCTGGATCCAGACCCTGCGGTTCCTCTACTGACCGCAGGGTCTGGATCCAGACACTGCGGTTCCTCTACCGACCACCAGGGTCTGGATCCAGAACTGTAGTTCCTTTATCGACCATTAGGGTCAGGATCCAGAACTGTAGTTCCTCTACCGACCACTAGGGTCTGGATCCAGACCCTGCGGTTCCTCTACTGACCGCAGGGTCTGGATCCAGAACTGTATTTCCTTTACCAACCACCAGGGTCAAGATCCAGAACTGTAGTTCCTTTACCGACCACCAGGGTCCTGATCCCGACCACTGCGGTTCCTCTACCGACCACCAGGGTCTGGATTCAGACACTGCGGTTCCTCTACCAACCGCCGGGGTCTGGATCCAGACACTGCGGTTCCTCTACCGACCACCAGGGTCTGGATCCAGACCCTGCGGTTCCTCTACCGACCGCAGGGTCTGGATCCAGAACTGTAGTTCCTTTACCAACCACTAGGGTCAGGATCCAGAACTGCAGTTCCTCTACCGACCACCAGGGTCTGGATCCAGACACTGCAGTTCCTCTACCGACCACCAGGGTCTGGATCCAGACCACTGCGGTTCCTCTACCGACCACCAGGGTCTGGATCCAGACACTGCAGTTCCTCTACCGACCGCAGGGTCTGGATCCAGAACTGTAGTTCCTTTACCAACCACTAGGGTCAGGATCCAGAACTGCAGTTCCTCTACCGACCGCAGGGTCTGGATCCAGAACTGTAGTTCCTTTACCGACCGCAGGGGTCTGGATCCAGAACTGTAGTTCCTTTACCGACCGCAGGGGTCTGGATCCAGACACTGCAGTTCCTCTACCGACCACCAGGGTCTGGATCCAGACACTGCAGTTCCTCTACCGACCACCAGGGTCAGGTTCCAGACGTAAGTTCATCTCCAGGGAATCTCCGTTTCAGCTGAAACAGACATCCGTATCTCACTAATACTTCAATACTTCTGAAGTTCCAGACGTTTTGACATAAACTGTGTCCACTTGTTTGGTCTAAAATTGAATTTGAAGTTTCTGGATTTAGATCACGTTAGATGAGATCACCACAGGAAGATCTGCTGGGTTGGAAGCCTGTAAGTCGTTAAAGTTCCATCTGCCGGCGTTCCCTCACTTCATCCCCACAGACATCAGATGTTTTCAGCTGAAGAACGCAGGAAGCTTCAGGATTTCTGATGTCATGATGGAGCCAAAACAAAAAAGAAAGAACATGGGCATGACCCCGGTAACCATGGTAACCAATAAAAACAGCTCCCTACTCCTCCCGACCTCCCTGGCCCAACCAGCTGGTGTGTGACGCACACTTCTCTCTGTCCCGACCACAAACCCATTTTAAAAATTAATGGTCTGTGAAACGATCTACAAATCCTTCCAACGCTGCCGCCGGCTCGGCGAGGGACGACCGAGGTAATGCGAGCGCCGCCGCCGTCGCCGCCTGCCTCGTCCTGGAACCACAAGTGAACAAGCACACAGCTTTATGGAACAATAACTCCGCGTCTGCAGCAGAAGCGTTATTTATCTCTTTATCAGTTTGACTCCAGCCGGATGATAAAAGAGTTCTGAAATGTGAGACTGAGCGCTGCGCTCAGCTTCTGCCGGTGTCACAAATCAAGTTCACGAAAGCATGAGGACCAGTTATTCAGCTTACAGGCTGACAGAAAAGAACCAGCTGCACCAAACATACGCCAGTGTTAACAGCTGACGTGTTTCCGGGTCGTCTGTTCAAAGCGTCTAAACTCTGCTTGTTTTCAGTCATTCGTTCGGAACTCCGAAAAACTTCCAAAGCCGACCAGGATTCACGGTGATTTAACTGTTTTCTGATGGGTTGAGTAAATGTAGGCATGCTGATGGGCGGAGCCAACGCTCACGACTGACAAAAGTCGTTTTCGTCATAAGAAAAGTGAATTTTTACTCACTGAATATAAATCCGCACTGTCAAAAGTAAAAAATCATGTCTCTGTTTCATTGGCAGGTCCTTGGTTAACCCCTCCCCCCACGCCAAGAGTGTCATCCTGGAAAATGACCTCTCATTTATACATATTTTTCTAGCTGGACGCCACCTCCCGCCAGTCTTGGCTGTTGACTCCACCCATAAACTGCAGCTGGTCCAAAACTCTGGCGCCCGCATCGCCAGTACCTCCTCCATCAGTCATACACTGTAACACCCATCTCCACTGGCCTCCTGTCAACTTCCTCATCGCCACCAACTCACCAACTCACCAACCTCCACCTCAACACACCCACCCGCACTCTGCGGTCGTCTTCTACCATCCATCTCACCAACCCCCAACCAACCACCGACCAACCCCCGACCAACCGCTGACCAACCACCGACCAACCCCCGACCAACCGCTGACCAACCACCGACAAACTGCCGACCAACCGCCGACTAACTGCCGACCAACCCCCGACCAACCACCGACCAACGCCCGACCAACCGCTGACCAACCACCGACAAACTGCTGACCAACCGCCGACTAACTGCCGACCAACCGCCGACTAACTGCCGACCAACTGCTGACCAACCACCGACCAACCACCGACAAACCGCCGACCAACCACCAATGAACCACAAGCTCTTTCGACCAGGTGTTCATATAGCATGCCCATCTAAAGTTCAGATATGTCGGAAACGTCTCCGAAACGCTCAGCGTACAGCTCCTCTCATGTCTAGTGTATCATACTAAATATCATCGGAAAGCTCTGGTTTTCTACTTCCAGAAACTGTTTTCATTTCACCAACTGTGTTAATGACGCATAACGAGGTGCATGAGAGTTTTTGTTGATGTCTGCAGGGATACACAAGTCTCTGGTTGGACTAAGTCTGATTCAGGAGGTGAGTTATAGATGGGAAGAACCTGTTCTGGTGGGGGGTCTTGGTCCTGATGGACTGCCCTGTAGTGGCGGTCCATTCAGGATTTTGTGACCAGGGTGGGAGGAGTCAGTCACATTCTTTCCTGCATGGTTTAAGTTAAAGTAAGTTCACCACCACAGGACTCCACGTCTAGGAACGCTGTCTGAAAAGGACTTTTAATTCCTTCAATATCTTCAGTGGATTTAAATAGATCTGCTGATCCCCCGAGTGCTGACAGGGAAAGGAAGCTACTAATAACCACCAGTTATCAGCTCATCAATAAGCTCAAATTACAGCAGCCGCTCCTTCAGAGTCGGTTCTGGATCCAAGTTCAACACGAGGTTTCAATTCGTCCACAGCTGCTGTGTCAGAGGATGTTTGGAGAGAAATGTTCCTCATCATTTATTTACTCTTTCTTCAACATGAATCGCTCGCTGGAAGTAAAATGGAAAAGTCGGTGGTGAAAGATGTCAAAGCTGATGTGGGATTCACAGAGGAAGAGGAGGATTTCTTCAAAAACACAGCCAACCTTCCTCCTCCATGTGCCAGCGATGGAGGAGAAAGAGGAGGAAGAAGGTAAAAGAAGAGGCTTCCGTCAAGACAACGCTGCCCGGGGCCTCAGCGTTTACTCAACTTAGATCAACCCGACACATCTGCAGGGCTGCAGAGGGAGGCGGGGTTTCCTCCTCCTCCTCCCTCCTCCATCTCATTTTACTGCCAAACACCCTCAGAAAAGTCAAACAGAGCCAAACACTGTCAAACCTGTCCACACGGCCGCGGTTCTGATGTCGCCACCTGCATCTCAGAGGAGCTTCATCCTCAGATTCCTCTAGAGGAACTGACAAGAAAACACGGTCCTTTGTAACACCAGAAGGATTCTGCTCTGTGAGGTCTTCAGGGGCCGGATGATGGTAAGCAGCTAAAATGATGACAGTGGTGGTCAGTAGAGGGACTGCAGGTCTGGATCTAGACCCTGGCGGACAGTAGAGGAACCGCAGTTCTGGATATAGACGCTGGCGGAAAGTAGAGAAACCGCAGGTCTGGATCTAGACCCTGGCAGACAGTAGAGAAACCACAGGTCTGGATCCAGACCCTGGTGGTCAGTAGAAGAACTGCAGTTCTGGATATAGACGCTGGCGGACAGTAGAGAAACCACAGGTCTGGATCCAGACCCTGGCGGACAGTAAAGAAAGCACAGGTCTGGATCCAGACCGTGGTGGTCAGTAAAGGAACCGCAGTTCTGGATATAGACGCTGGCGGACAGTAGAGAAACCACAGGTATGGATCCAGACCCTGGCGGACAGTAGAGAAACCACAGGTCTGGATCCAGACCCTGGTGGACAGTAGAGAAAGCAAAGGTCTGGATCCAGACCCTGGTGGTCAGTAGAAGAACTGCAGTTCAGGATTTAGACCCTGGCGGACGGTAGAGAAACCGCAGGTCTGGATCCAGACCCTGGCGGAAAGTAGAGAAAGCACAGGTCTGGATCTAGACCCTGGCAGACAGTAGAGAAACCACAGGTCTGGATCTAGACCCTGGTGGACAGTAGAGAAACCACAGGTATGGATCTAGACCCTGATGGTCAGTAGAGAAACCACAGGTCTGGATCCAGACCCTGGCGAACAGTAGAGAAACCACAGGTCTGGATCTAGACCCTGGTGGACAGTAGAGAAACCACAGGTCTGGATCTAGACCCTGGTGGACAGCAGAGAAACCACAGGTCTGGATCTATACCCTGGCAGACAGTAGAGAAACCACAGGTCTGGATCTAGACCCTGGTGGTCAGTAGAGGGACTGCAGGTCTGGATCTAGACCCTGGCGGACAGTAGAGAAAGCACAGGTCTGGATCCAGACCCTGGCAGACAGTAGAGAAACCACAGGTCTGGATCTAGACCCTGGTGGTCAGTAGAGGAACTGCAGTTCTGGATATAGACGCTGGCGGACATAGAGAAACCGCAGGTCTGGATCCAGACCCTGGCGGACAGTAGAGAAAGCACAGGTGTGGATCCAGACCCTGGCGGACAGTAGAGAAAGCAAAGGTCTGGATCTAGACCCTGGTGGTCAGTAGAAGAACTGCAGTTCTGGATCTAGACCCTGGCGGACGGTAGAGAAACCGCAGGTCTGGATCCAGACCCTGGCGGAAAGTAGAGAAAGCACAGGTCTGGATCTAGACCCTGGTGGTCAGTGGAGGGACTGCAGTTCTGGATCTAGACCCTGGTGGACAGTAGAGAAAGCACAGGTCTGGATCTAGACCCTGGCGGACAGTAGAGAAAGCACAGGTCTGGATCCAGACCCTGGCAGACAGTAGAGAAACCATAGGTCTGGATCTAGACCCTGGTGGTCAGTAGAGGAACTGCAGTTCTGGATCTAGACCCTGGCGGACAGTAGAGAAAGCACAGGTCTGGATCCAGACCCTGGCAGACAGTAGAGAAACCATAGGTCTGGATCTAGACCCTGGTGGTCAGTAGAGGAACTGCAGTTCGGGATCTAGACCCTGGTGGACAGTAGAGAAAGCACAGGTCTGGATCCAGAACCTGGCGGACAGTAGAGAAATCACAGGTCTGGATCCAGACCCTGCCGGACAGTAGAGAAATCACAGGTCTGGATCCAGACCCGCCTCAGGTCTGTATTCAGGCCCTGGTGGTCAGTAGAGGAACCGCAGGTCTGTATTCAGGCCCTGGTCGTCAGTAAAGGAACCGCAGGTCTGGATCCAGACCCTGGTGGTTAGTAGCAGAACCGCAGGTCTGGATCCAGGTTCTTGTGGTCAGTAGCAGAACCGCAGGTCTGGATTCAGGTTCCAGTGGTCCGTAGAGGAACTGTGATTTTCTTCGCTTGCTGGTTTGAATCCTGACCCAAAAGTGGCCTCTTGGTCTCAAGCTTTTGAATTTTGTGAAAACATTAAAAAGTTGTCCATTTGTCTCTTTAAATCTGAGTTTAAACTAAAATACTTTCTTGCTTTTACACAGACACCAACACTGAAATACGGAAAAGTCTGGTTCCCCTCGGTGACCAAGTCAAACTGTCTCACTGCTGAAAAATCAGTTTTAGAAAGCAAACTCAGGCTGCAACCGTTCAGAGATTACGAACCAGACCAGCAGATATCATCTGATCGGTGTTTCCGAGAGTAATGAAGAGGCAGTAGGGCATCTTACCTGTAAAGCTCTCTGCTCTCTGCTCAGCTTGCTCGTGTCTGCGTCCAGCTGCGTGGTCACACATTTTAACTGGTCACCCACGTAGCCAGACGAGTTGGCGATTCGCTTGGTGAGGCCAGAGTGCCGGTTCCTGCTGCAACCTGAACATTCATCCTCATCTGCCGATGGATCCGCATCCTCCTGGATGTGAGAGTCCTCACTTCCATCTCCACAGCTGGTGACTCTGGGCTGTGTGTTACCAGGAGGACCTCTGTTAACCTCTACAGTCTGACTTGCATGGATCCTGTTAGAGCCTCCTTCGGTTGATGAAACATTCTGACAGGTTAGACCATGAACAAAACCATTTCCATAAAAGGGAACCCTGAGATTGCTACTTCCGCACAATATATAACCTTCTGAATGGGAACTTTCACAACTGGGACTGCTGTACTTGTTCTTTCCAAGGACAGGACCTGGGAAATTACCATTTGGCCCTACTGCATTGTGGTTGTCACCAAAAGCAAACTGGAGATTGAAGTTCCTGTTTCTGTTTGGAACCACCAGATTTCCACTTCCATGAGATGAATCATTGAAACTTCTGGGTTCACAAGCTGGAGTCTTCAAACTGAGATTTCTTCGACATGGTTCCACAAAGCTTCTGTTGATGTTTTGGCAGCTTGCATCTTTGGAGTTGATGTTGACACAAAATGCAGGTCTGGAGGTAGCAACACCCCCAGTTGGTGGATCAAGGTTCCTGCCAGCTGGGGCGTCTGAACTGACGTCCCTACGTGCAAGTCCTTCAGCGCTGCGTACTGGACTTCCTGAAGCGCAGCTGATTTTACTGGTTTCATTTTTCATGACTGTAGCCAGCGCTCCTGTGTTGTTGTGGGATTCGGTGCAGTCACCAAAACTACTGTCATTGCTACTGAACTTACATTCTATCCCAGTAGGAACCAAAAGGTTCTCATTCTCAGAAAGAGTCTGCTGGGGTTTAGCATATTTATCGTCTAAGTCCTCTGGTTTTATTTCATTCTTTATACTATTTTCACCGCTAGGAAAACTTGTTTCCAAATTTTCAGCTTCATCGGAAGGTCTAGTTTTAGTTTTTCTAGAAAACTGCCATGGAGAAGTCCGGGAACACTGCATTGTCTGCTCCTCAGGAATGCCTGGGAATGGACTCAGTGGTTCCTCCTCTTCTGAGATCTCCTGATCTGGAGGATGGGGTGATGAGTTGTGAGGATTGAGGGGTAGAGCGCCTGCTGCTGGCTCTACACTGGGATGTAGAGTTTTTGGAGACAATGACCTTTTCTCTTGGAGATGGTTGCCTCCGCTGCCTGCGTGCTTGGAGGAATCTCCTACTTTAATAGATGTGGAGTTGCACTTGTGGGGCAAAAAATCATCATCTGCCTCATTGTGGACCAAATCAATGCAAACTATCTTGTCTCTGGAAGCAAAGAGGCTTTTACCTGAGGCCTTGAAAGTTTGCTTTATGGATTTGTCTTTCTCGTTGTCACTCTTGTGGGAGCTGTTATCATCTGGCCTTTCCAGGTTCTTAAACTGCTCAGCATTCCAGAGCCCATCCTGAACCTTAGGCCTGTTCTCAAGTCGTTCTTTGTTAAGACCAGGGTACGCTGACATGGAAGGTGGATTTACCTTCTGAGAGCTCTGATACTGATGCAGTTCATATGGTAGGACATGTCTGGGTGCAACATGTGAAGGATAAAAGCTGCTTCCACCGAGTAAAAGTGGATGAGGGTACATGTGCCCTTTGCTTGGTATCGACATTCGCTGCATGGACATATTCTCTGCAACCGAGTACGGGATGTAGCGGTTAGTGTAGGCTAAGCCAGGAGGAAGGTAAGAGTCACCATAAGTTTGGCTGGAGCCATTTCCTTTTTCCAAACGTGACGGCTGCTGCTCTGGAAGACCAGTCTGCATCTCTTGAGCTTCAGGTTTAGCAGGAGTTGTACTCTGTTTTACAGAGCGAGTGTCGCCTTTGCTGCTTTCAAGGGCTGTCTCAGAGTCAACGGGAGGAACCTTTGGTCGTCCAGCTTCAGCTTTTGGGGGAATCAAAGAAGACCATCTCCTTGAAACAGGACTGGGAACATAGGTTAATTCAACTGCCGCAGACCCAGACAAGCCTGGCTTCTGGTGACTCTTAGGACCGTCTACAGCTTCACTGTTTGCAGTTTTAGAACATCTGCTGTATTCAGAGGTAACAGCAGACGAAGGACCTGGAGCAATCCCAGTGGAGGATGCTGTGCAGATCATTTCACAGTCTGAGGTCTTTGCTGATATAGTTGTAGGTTCTGATAGAGCCTCTTTGAGTGGCTGTTCTTGACTGGCTGGAAGCCTGTATTTTGATGGTGGTCTATACGCCAACTTGGCCAGCGCCTCAACCTTAGTTGGGAATCCATTTAAACTGTTTGGAAATTCTTCAATTTCTTTGGCAGATAGATCCAACGGTTTTTCTCCCAGGTTTTTGGCAGCTTTCAGAGGTAAAGCCCTGTCTGTTGATGTCTTTGCATGCTGTACGCACGCATCTCTGTTACTGACATCTGAGCTGATGTCTTTGGCTTTGCTACTGCCTGCTTGAGTGGACAAACTGTGCTGGGAGTTCTTGTAGAAGGGATGAGACACTGAAAGTGATCCTGAAGAGGAGGAACTCTTGGTAAGAAGCTTCTGGAGATCTGTAGAGGTGCTGCTGGGGAGGTGGGGTGGAGGATCTGAGCATGGAGGTTGGGACACTTGATTTGAATCTAATGCAGAAGTACTAGCTGAACTGCTAACATGGGCACCACTGCTTTTGCTCAGAGTATTCTTTGTAGAAGTGGTCTGACAGCACTGTACTACGCTGTTCCTTTCAAGCCGTCGCTCCATGTGGTGAACAACTTGAACCTGGGGGTCCTGGTGGATTTGAGGACTGGAGCTGAAGGCAGAGGGCTCTTGGTGCAACTGTGGAGTGAGGTCCTGCATTGCCTTGTCCTGGCAGTGAGGCAGGGTTGAGAGAACAGCAGGGGATGGACTGCCTGCAGACATCCTGATAGGAGGTCCCAGCGAGGAAGAAATATGAGCTGGGACATAAGGAGGCATGTAGAAAAGTCTCTCCTCTCCAGGTGTGCTACCTCCAGATGCACATAAAGACTGATATGCCAGCTGCTGCTGGATAAACGGTGGTGGCTGAGAAAGGAAGGAAGCCTTGTATGCCATGTCCAGGAACGGGTACATGGTCACATCTGCATACGGGCTGATCCACGGCAGTCTCAGAAAGCTACCTGCGCCATTCAAGGCCAGTTCTGACTGTTTGTCAAGGGTTACGACTTGACGATCCAATCCCAGACCACCCCCTTCTGCACTAGGGACAAGCAGCGGTTTCTGCAGTCCTGGAGTTGGGCTTTTATAAAGTCCAACATACCCATTTGCAGATTTCTGGCCCTCTAGAAGGGGAATACTGGGCTTGTACAGGAGGTCATAGCCAAGTGGGAGGGAGGTGCTAGGGTCTTGGGGCTTCTGTGCAGAAAGAGGATGGATACCAGGGTAGAAGATTCCTCCTTGGGGGCGGATATTTTCCCCCACCAGAGAGTTGTGATCGATGCTGATGGCCGCTAGTGGATTCATCCTGGGAACTGTGCCGGCATCTACCTGTAATCAGGAGAGTCAAGTCAATGCTGCGTTCTTACACACCATACAGGGCGTTTTTCCTTTACAAATGATTTCTTGTTGATTTTTCCCTTAATAATAATCTTAATCAAGTTTCATTCAGTTAGTTACATAAACCCATCAAAGTCACAGTTACTTTAATAATACCCTTGTGTAAATACGGTTCTCCAACCTCATTATAGATTAACATCCTTTTTTTAGGAGACTTTTATGAAAACAACTTCTAAGAAAGGAACAACAAGCCCCAGTAGAGATCCTGCCATTATGTGTCAAGTCAATTAAATAAACACCACCAAAGACGCATGAAAGATACCAAACACTGAGAAACGGCAAAAAAGGCGTGAACACAGGAAAGTGCAGTTATATGTGAGTTAGATGAGTTTGGATGTTAGAGGGGTTAAGACAGGACCATCTGGAGGATATGCACTGTCCAGATGAGAGGAACTCGTTCCACCAACAGTCTGGGCTGTCCTGAGTGTGTGAGTGGCAGCGCCATAAAATTCCAGCTGTTGGGGGTAGTCAGTGGAGAGAATAACAGTGGGACCCGAGCCCTTTGTGGTTGGTTGAACACCTGACGTGCGGCTGTGTCCTGGGTCACCTTTGGAGGTTTAACTACATGCTGGAAGATCTGCAAGAAGAACGTTGCAACACAACCAAGATTTGTTTGGCAGTGCTGAGATAAGATTCAAGCCATGAGAATGAAATGCTTTATGTTTATTTAAGGCACATCTCAAACACACTACTTCCTGGTGTGACATCATGAGAACATAAAAAGAAATCAACCAAGTTATCAGGAGAATTGTGGACCTACACAAGTCTAATTGATGCTTGGGTTTCCAGATGAATTCCTGAAGGTTCATACACTTAGAGCAATTACGCACAAGTATAAACACCACGGGAACGTCCAGCCATCACATGGCTCAGGAAGGAAACAGCATCTGTGTCCCAGAGATGAACATGCTTTGGTGCCTACAAACACAGGATCAAAGCAGAAGTGATGGTGCTGTCTGAAACTGGTTGGAGAATGTATTAGTCCAGGGGAAACAAGTCCTGTACCAGCATTTGGCCACCAAGACCAAAACTGACTGTAACCTTGTTTATTTCTGCTGTAAAAATGGACATTTGAACGTGAAGGTCAATGGAGATGAACTGACTGTTCATACCAGCGTCTATGCCAACAAACTACGCCAGCGACCCATGTTAGCATGTATGTAAGGGAATTATACAAGCCCCGTATACCACTACCTACGCCAGCGACCAACACCAGCACCGTATACCACCACCTACGCCAGCGACCAACGCCAGCACCGTATACCACTACCTACCCCAGCGACCTACGCCCGCACCGTATACCACTACCTACCCCAGCGACCTACGCCCACACCGTATACCACTACCTACCCCAGCGACCTACGCCCGCACCGTATACCACTACCTACGCCAGCGACCAACACCAGCACCGTATACCACTACCTACGCCAACGACCAACACCAGCACGGTATACCACTACCTACGCCAACGACCAACACCAGCACGGTATACCACTACCTACGCCAGCGATCAATGCCAGCACGGTATACCACTACCTACGCCAGCGACCAATGCCAGCACCGTATACCACTACCTACGCCAGCGACCAACGCCAGCACCGTATACCACTACCTACGCCAGCGACCAACGCCAGCACCGTATACCACTACCTACGCCAGCGACCAACGCCAGCACCGTATACCACTACCTACGCGACCTTTGTCAGCGACCTACACCAGCAGTGTGTGCCAGCAGCCTATGCTAGCGGCGTAAGCTTATTCTAGCGGCGTAAGCCTATGCTAGCGGCGTAAGCCTATTCTAGCAGCGTAAGCTTATTCTAGCGGCGTAAGCTTATTCTAGCGGCGTAAGCTTATTCTAGCGGCGTAAGCCTATGGTAGCGGCGCAAGTCTATGCTAGCGGCGTAAGCTTATTCTAGCGGCGTAAGCTTATTCTAGCGGCGTAAGCTTATTCTAGCGGCGTAAGCTTATTCTAGCGGCGTAAGCCTATGGTAGCGGCGCAAGTCTATGCTAGCGGCGTAAGCCTATGCTAGCGGCGTAAGCCTATGCTAGCGGCGTATGCCGATTCTAGCGGCGTAAGCCTATGCTAGCGGCGTAAGCCTATGCTAGCGGCGTATGCCGATTCTAGCGGCGTAAGCCTATGCTAGCGGTGTAAGCTTATTCTAGCGGCATAACCCTATGCTAGCGGCGTAAGCCTATGCTAGCGGCGTAAGCTTATTCTAGCGGCATAAGCCTATGCTAGCGGCGTAAGCCTATGCTAGCGGCGTATGCCGATTCTAGCGGCGTAAGCCTATGCTAGCGGCGTAAGCCTATGCTAGCGGCGTAAGCCTATGCTAGCGGCGTATGCCTATTGTAGCGGCATAAGCCTATGCTAGCGGCGTATACCTATTCTAGCGGCATAAGCCTATGCTAGCGGTGTAAGCCTATGCTAGCGGTGTAAGCCTATGCTAGCGGCGTAAGCCAACCAGCTTCATGTTCCTAACTTCTGCCAAATATGGCACCAAAATGGTCCTTTTGGACACAAATTTGAACTCCCTCGTGCAAAACACTGAATATAAGTTGATTTCTCAAATGCTGTGAAATAAATGTTTTAATGCCATGCGGATGAATTCATCCTTCAAGGACAAAATGAGAAGAGGAAATATATTCCATTTTTTCCGAGGCTCTCCAGAGCATCACATGAAGTATGCCATTTCATTTTCCCGTCACGGAGTCAAATATGAGAACTCGTTTCATTTTCTTTTTTTTTTTTTGGTATTCCTGGTTGACACTCGATGCCCGGAGCTTCTCCTTCCCTCTCACTCGATGGATCCAGGAAACATGGGAGGACGATAAAAGAGAAGTGGCATGAGCGAGAGAGCACTGAGAAAACTGGAGAGAGAGAAAAAGTGGAAGCAGGAGGTAAACAAAGCGAGAGAGAGGCAAAGAGAAAGAATGGCAGGAAGAGAGCGAGGGAGCGAAGGAGAGCAGTACTGAAGGAGAAGAAGGGGTCTAATTGAATTTCCTGTCACAGGGCGTTGTGAAGCATCTCTGATTGGACGTCAGCCGCAGGCCCATTAGGAAATTATCCAGACAGCTGGGTGGCCGCCTGAGAGGAGTACGAGGAGGAGGAGAACAACCTTCATCACTCTGCTTTTCAAGGCACCACGAAGAGAAAATTAACAAGACAGAAAAGTGTGGCTGAAGGGAAATTAAATCCTAGATTGAAGATAACAAGGCAGAAAGACGCAGCGCCGAGCAACTTTAACTCAAATGAAGTTTCAAAGCTTTCCTCGTGTTTGCTTGTAAGTGAGCTGCAGGTTTCTGCCAGTAACCACAGTGATCACCACACAAGTTTCTAAAGAACACGCAGGTTTTCAGAAGTCCTCACGGCCCCCAACCAAGTCTAGTCCACAACAGGGCAGCGATGCTGAGTTCTAACCACATTAGAGGTTAACAAGGTCAAAACCACCCCGGTACCATGCAGGGTGTCCTGAAGCCTTCGCTGGAATGACGGAGGTAGCGACGTTGGTACCCATACGTAGTACCATCATCGATACAGCTGTTTCCCCAAACCGCTGTTCCTACCAACGTTCACAAACGCCGTTAGGTCGTGTCGTTGGAACAGCTCCTGGTTGTGATGATGTACATGGATGGATGAACGGATGGATGGAAGGAAGGATGAAAGAACATATAATAGATGGAAAGAAAGGAGGAAGGGAGGAATGGACAGACACAAGGCAGAGGAAGTTAAGATGAATGGAAGGACAGATGGATGGATTTCAATCTTGTATTTTGAAGCAACAGTGAAAACAACGTTCACCACGTAGCGCTGATTCCTGGAGACTGCTCAACCATCACAGCTGCCAGTTTGCAGGAGGGGCTGTGCAGATTATCTGGAAAGGGTTCTGAGTGGCACCCGAAGGGGTGCTGATGGTTGACTTCCAGAACTGGCTTTTGGAGCATGGAATGTTTCTTCTAGGGGTTGTTGTGTGGTTGTGTGTTACCAGCCACTTCAACTAGTGGTACGGGTTCACCGGGGTCACCTCAACGTCCAATTCAGGTTCACCGGGGTCACCTCAACGTCCAGGACGTGTTGAACGGGGTCACCTCAACGTTCAGTTCAGGTTCACCGGGGTCACCTCAACGTCCAGTTCAGGTATACCGGGGTCACCTCAACGTCCAGTTCAGGTTCACCGGGGTCACCTCAACGTCCAGTTCAGGTTCACCGGTGTCACCTCAACGTCCAGGACGTGTTGAACGGGGTCACCTCAACGTCCAGAACGAGTTAAACGGGGTAACCTCAACGTTCAGGACGTGTTGAACGAGGTCACCTCAACGTTCAGGACGTGTTGAACGAGGTCACCTCAACGTTCAGGACGAGTTGAACATGGTCACCTCAACGTTCAGTTCAGGTTCACCGGTGTCACCTCAACGTTCAGGACGAGTTGAACAGGGGTCACCTCAACGTTCAGGACGTGTTGAACATGGTCACCTCAACGTTCAGGACGTGTTGAACGAGGTCACCTCAACGTTCAGGACGTGTTGAACGAGGTCACCTCAACGTTCAGTTCAGGTTCACCCGAGTCACCTCAACGCCCAGTTCAGGTTCACCGGGGGTCACCTCAACGTCCAGGACGTGTTGAACATGGTCACCTCAACGTTCAGTTCAGGTTCACCGGGGTCACCTCAACGCCCAAATGCGTGGTTGCGTGGTGGTCCGTACGTTTATCTCACAATGAGAGGACAGAGTTGACTGTTTCCGGTATCAAGCAGCCCTACTGTGACATTTCATCAAGTGGTTTGAGATCTGTGTCAGGGACTGATCTGTCTGTGGTGGAGCCAGCCGGAGAAGAAGGTGGTGGGAGCTGAGCATTGACCTCACCATGCTGCAGGTCTGCCTCTGATTTCTGCTTCAGATGGGAGCGTCTGCCTCCAGGACCATACCAGAAACCACACCCCGCGCTCTCTGAGCACAAGCCGTCACATCACAACACTTCAGAGACCAGTGGTTCAGCTCCTCTATAACCAAACGCCAACATACCCACTTGTGGGTTGAAGCTGAACCCACATGTACATGGAAGTCTGAGTTCTGCTGCTGACGGATAATTACACTGATGGATCTGGTCTTTTCTACCTCGGACGGTGTGTCTGTGTCTCTTCTCACTACCCTCTACTCTCCCCGGCTGGTCTTCAGCAGGAGGGTCCCCCCTTATGATCCAGGTCCTGGTCCAGGTTTCATCCCTCTTATGATCCAGGTCCTGGTCCAGGTTTCATCCCTCTTATGATCCAGGTTCTGGTCCAGGTTTCATCCCTCTTATGATCCAGGTTCTGGTCCAGGTTTCATCCCTCTTATGATCCAGGTCCTGGTCCAGGTTTCATCCCTCTTATGATCCAGGTCCTGGTCCAGGTTTCTTCCCTCTTAAATGGGAGTTTTACCTGCTGTTGTTTATGTAATAACTGATCATGTTCTGGTCTCTGGAGAGACCATAGAGACAACTTGTGTTGTAATCGATGCTGTATAAATCAAACTAATTGAGCAAGTAAGAACACGTGCAGTTCCAGTGATGACCACCGGGGTTGACCGTGCACTGGCAAACGGAGACGTCATTTCTGATGCTGCCACCAAACGGGACGACTGTCCAGTTCTTCTGCAGTCTACGATGCAAACCATGTTTCACACTTCAATGTGGCAGAGATTTACTGGTACTCTCCCATTTAAAAGAAACAAGACCCACCTCAGCGTCTACACTCTCGCACCTGAGCAGGCGAGGCTGGACTGTGCCCGCCCTGCTATTGCTGCCAGTTTACCTCAGTAGCTGCAAGCTCTCCAAGGCTTCCCCCCACCTGAGGTGCCCCCCACCCGGGCTGCCCCCCACCTGGGGTGCCCCCCACCCAGGCTCCACCCGGGGTGTACCTCACCTGGGGTGTCCCTCACCCGGGGTGTCCCTCACCTGGGCTGCCCCCCACCTGCTCCCCACTCAGCCAGTCAGAACCTGACGTGAGGCCACGATTAGATTAGGCAGCTGTGACGACCTCTGAAACACGGATGGAGGGATGAATCGAGTTATCTGGGAGCGTTGTGGGCGTCTACAAGCTAAGCCAACAAGCTCTTGGTCACTGAGGTAAAGTGGGAGTGTTCTCACTAACATCACCGCTCACACCACATTCTGGCATCGCCGCCTTCTACTTTTCATTTGAAACTGGTAAAAGTCTACAAGTCTCCAAGGATTTGGTTTATGGTTTTTGCTTTACGGTAAATCTTGTTCCATATCATCTATCCGGTAGCTGGCAGATAAATGTGTGATTTCCTGCAGCATGGGGGCCGGGGAGGGGGTGGGGTCAATGCTTCTGTCAGACGTTACACGTTAGACTGGTTTAAAAGCCTCTTTAATCTAGACACAAACAGACCCGGGAAGCCAGCTGGAACACCGTATGTCAATCAAAGTTAGCCGTGGCGCCGGTGCCTTGAGCCGATCCACACCAGCGGAGCTGCGGAACGTCTGGAGCGTATTATCCCACTTCAAAAGGTTGGTTTTGAAATCACAAACGATGTGGATCAATGGATCCGGACCCTGATAGACGGCAGAGGAACTGCAGACCAGATCCAGACCCTAGGATTTGGTAGAGGAACTGGAATTTCTCCACCCAGGAAAGCCCTGCTTGTCTGTGACGTCCCATCAGGTTTTTCCCGGTTCAACTCAGGCCACGCCCCTTGTCTGTGGAGGCAGTGTAGTCGGCCCTAGCGGGACGACGAGCATGTCCTAATGGCATTACGGCCTGGACAACTTCTAATTTCCTGTTTCTTCACTCATTCAGGACTGAGGCTGTTGTCTTTAGACCTGAAGTCTTCAGAAACTGAACACAACAACACAGAAGTGCGAGTTCCGTGAATTTTATCTGCACTCAAACAAAAACACACCGAGGACCCGTATTGATTAAAGTGTGCTGGACTCTTTGTGTCTCTTCTGGGGCAGATTTTGTCAAATGCGTTCGCTGCGTGGTTTAAGATTGATCCCAGCTTTGTGTGCCCACACACACACACACACACACACACACACACACACACACACACACACACACACACACACACACACACGGCTGGAAACAGAGGCGTGTGTGTGTTTTATCGCCCAGCCAGAGGACTGATAAGGCACGTTGTCTCTTTTCCCGCGGAACTCATAATCCAGCGGAGAGAAAAACGCATCAGCGCTCCTCAACGTGCACACAGACGCCTGACGGGCTGCCACACACACACACACACACACACACACACACACACACACACACACACACACACACACACACACACACACACATACACAGTAATTGATGGCTGTTAGGGAGCTGGGATTTCAATAACGACTCTTATCTGCAGACTCCTGAAGGGCGGCCGTGAGTGTGTTTGTGCTCGTGTCCTTGTCTGTGCGCGTTGCAGCTACACAACCACGGACGCCGGGATGTTCCAGCTCGGTTTCAGAGCGAGGGACCTGAGGACCCGGTCAAGGCTGGGAATCCTGCTCGAGTTGCAGCAGGAACTGAATCTGCAGAATTTTGTCCAAATTTCCAGGACTTTTTCCTCCTGTTTTTGTTGCTCTCTGAAACCTTTGCTTTCCATCATGTTTTTAATCTTTAATTTGACTGGGTGCTGGAACTCTAAGCTTATTGTAAATCTTAGGTTTAAACCCTTTTCTTGTCTGTAGCCCTTCCCCTGTACTCCCCAAACTCCTTGGAACAGAGGACCAAGGAATCGGCCCCTGGTTGAGACAGGCCATCTAGCTGGAGGAGGAGTCCTACAGGTCCTGGTTATCCTTAAGGACCCCGGAGGCAGTTGACAGGTACCGGCAGGCCAAGCAAGCTGCAACCTCGACGGTTGCTGAGGCAAAAACTCAGGTGTGGGAGGAGAATGACTTTCGATGTACTCAGGTAAACCATTGGGCAGCTCAGGCGGGGAACACAGCGCTTTACCCACGCTGTGTGTAGTGGGCTAAAGTCACCAAGGTGGTTAAAAAGCTCCACGGAGGCAGGGATCCTGGGGTGGATGAGTTCTCAAGGCTCTAGATGTTGTAGGGCTATCTAAGTTGACTCCTCCCTGCAACACTCTGTGGACATCAGGGAGGGGTTATGCCGGCTGGCAGTTCTCCCTTTTAAGACAAAGGACCAGAGGGGGTTTTCCAGTTACAGGGGAATCATCTGTAACGGGATCCTGAAAAAACATCTCTGTTTGGAAGGCTTTGTGGTCCAATGCCTTGGTCCTACCCCCTCATCCAACAGAGAACTGGAACACCACCATCCTTCAAGTGAAGGTGCAACATTTCAGAGTCAGAGTCAGAGTCAAGTTTCAGGGTAGGACGTATGGCTAGAAACAGGAGTGGACTTTGACGTCCACGTAACCAGTGCTGCCAGTATTCCTGTCTCAAAGGTCTACCTAGGGCTGACAGTGTCAGATATCCTGGGACTTTCTCTACTTCAAAGCCATCCATTCATAATATTCCTTTTACCCAGGTTAAGGTTCTGGGGCAGCAGCCTAACCAGGAGCTTCAGACTTCCCTCTACACAGCCTGCTTCTCCAGAACCTTTGGGTCAACTCAGAGGTGTATCCAGGCCAGCTCCAGTGTGTCCTGGATCTGCCTCTACTCCCAGAAGGACATGTATGAAACACCTCCCCAGGGAGGGTCCAGGAGATGAACTACCAGATGAATCACCTCACCTGGTTCCTCTGGATGTGGAGGAGCAGTGACTGTACTCCAGGTTTCTCCTGGATGACTGAACTTGTCCACATAAAAGCTACGACAGAAGGGCGGTGATCAACTCAGTGTCCACAACACTGGAGGAACCAGTGAAGGCCAACGAAGAAGTGTAAAAACAGGGCAGAAAAACCTATTTCTGAACGTGGAAGCAGGACTGAGCCGACTCAAGTCACACAGAGATGTAATAGCTAAATCGTGCACTTGAAGACTCGACCGACCGCAGCCCTGTACGAACGACCACCACAGACAATAAAAACACTTTGTATCCTTGGCGTTTCACCCTCACAAATCAGATTCCAGAGGAAAAGTCCACTAGATTCCTGGAACCACCGACTCTGACAAATCAGGATCTTCTAGTCATCTCCGTTCCTGGTAGGAGCATCTAAAAGGTGGAGAGTCGACATCTCCTTTGACCAGGTGTTCAATCCTTGCTTCTGATTGGATCCTGCCTGATTTATACTTCATTTTACACTTCTGCTGGAATCTCGCGCGTTTCCTTTATTTAGAAACCAGATTTATTCACACAAACCTCCTAGTTACTGCGATTCAGTCTAACATGTTTAAGAAGGATCTGATGGCATTCACAGCTGCTCATGTTGAAGGTTTTACTGCCTGACAATGAGACGGTTGTGCGGGATAAAAGACTTCCGTTAAGAATGAAAATCAGCCCTGGAACATGTGAAGCAGCAGAGAACGTAGACGAGTAAAAACGAACTGGACGTGGAAGCAGACAGCTCTCTGCTCGCCGCTCATGAGTGGAGGGATGAAACGTTGATGGCCCCCGGGGGGCCAGTATTTACTCTCAATGCCCCGCTGAATGCTGGGAAAGCTGCGCGCTGGCGAGGCCAGTCAGAATAAAACCTAAACCTGGAAACGCCGAGGTGCCCCACTTTGCACCTCACCCTCCACTGACCTGTGGCCATGATCCAGGTCCTGGTCCAGGTTTCTTCCCTCTTAAAGGGGAGTTTTTACCTGCCGATGTTTATGTAATAATTAATTGGGGTCATGATCTGAGCGCTGAGCCGAACTCTGTTCAAAAACAAAAACAAAAAGTCAGATATTTCTACATGGGAGTCAGTGGAGATTAACTCACGATTGGATCCAGACCCTAGTGGTCGGTAGAGGGACCACAGGTCTGGACCTGGACCCTAGTGGTCGGTAGAGGGACCACAGGTCTGGACCTGGACCCTAGTGGTCGGTAGAGGGACCACAGGTCTGGACCTGGACCCTAGTGGTCGGTAGAGGGACCACAGGTCTGGACCTGGACCCTAGTGGTTGGTAGAGAGACCACAGGTCTGGACCTGGACCCTAGTGGTCGGTAGAGGGACCACAGGTCTGGACCTGGACCCTAGTGGTCGGTAGAGAGACCACAGGTCTGGACCTGGACCCTAGTGGTCGGTAGAGAGACCACAGGTCTGGACCTGGACCCTAGTGGTCGGTAGATGGACTGCAGGTCTGTACCTGGACCCTAGTGGTTGGTAGAGGGACCACGGGTCTGTACCTGGACCCTAGTGGTCGGTAGAGGGACCACGGGTCTAGACCTGGACCCTAGTGGTCGGTAGAGGGACCACAGGTCTGGACCTGGACCCTAGTGGTCGGTAGAGGGACCACGGGTCTGGACCTGGACCCTAGTAGTCTGTAGAGGGGCAGCGGGTCTGGACCTGGACTCTAGTGATCGGTAGAGGGGCAGCGGGTCTGGATCTGGACTTTAGCGGTCGGAAGAGGGGCAGCGGGTCTGGATCTGGACCCTAGTGATCGGTAGAGGGGCCGCGGGTCTGGATCTGGAGCCTAGTAGTCAGTAGCTGGACCGCAGGTCTGTACCTGGACCCTAGTGATCGGTAGAGGGACCGCAGGTCTAGACCTGGACCCTAGTGGTCGGTAGAGGGGCACCGGGTCTGGACCTGGACGCTAGTGGTTGGTAGAGGGACCGCAGGTCTAGACCTGGACCCTAGTGATCTGTAGAGGGGGCGCAGGTCTGGACCTGGACCCTAGTGGTCGGTAGAGGGGCCGCGGGTCTGGATCTGGACCCTGGTGATCGGTAGAGGGACCATGGGTCTGGACCTGGACCCTAGTGGTCGGTAGAGGGGCCGCGGGTCTGGACCCTAGTGATCGGTAGAGGGACCACGGGTCTGGACCTGGACCCTAGTGGTCGGTAGAGGGGCAGCAGGTCTGGACCCTAGTGGTCGGTAGAGGGACCATGGGTCTGGACCTGGACCCTAGTGGTCGGTAGAGGGGCAGCAGGTCTGGACCTGGACTCTAGTGATCGGTAGAGGGGCAGCGGGTCTGGATCTGGACCCTAGTGATCGGTAGAGGGACCATGGGTCTGGACCTGGACCCTAGTGGTCGGTAGAGGGGCAGCGGGTCTGAACCTGGAGCCTAGTAGTCAGTAGCTGGACCGCAGGTCTGTTCCTAGACCCTAGTGGTCGGTAGAGGGACCACGGGTCTGGACCTGGACCCTAGTGGTCGGTAGAGGGGCAGCGGATCTGGATCTGGACCCTAGTGATCGGTAGAGGGACCATGGGTCTGGACCTGGACCCCAGTGGTCGGTAGAGGGGCCGCGGGTCTGAACCTGGAGCCTAGTAGTCAGTAGCTGGACCGCAGGTCTGTACCTGGACCCTAGTGGTCGATAGAGGGGCCGCGGGTCTGGACCCTAGTGGTCGGTAGAGGGGCAGCGGGTCTGAACCTGGACTTTAGTGATCGGTAGAGGGGCAGCGGGTCTGGATCTGGACCCTAGTGATCGGTAGAGGTGCCGCGGGTCTGGACCTGGACCCTAGTGGTTGGTAGAGGGGCAGCGGGTCTGGATCTGGACCCTAGTGATCGGTAGAGGGGCAGCGGGTCTGGATCTGGACCCTAGTGGTAGGTAGAGGGGCAGCGGGTCTGGATCTGGAACCTAGTGATCGGTAGAGGGGCAGCGGGTCTGGATCTGGACCCTAGTGATCGGTAGAGGGGCCGCGGGTCTGGACCCTAGTGGTCGGTAGAGGGGCAGCGGGTCTGAACCTGGACTTTAGTGATCGGTAGAGGGGCAGCGGGTCTGGATCTGGACCCTAGTGGTCGGTAGAGGGGCAGCGGGTCTGGATCTGGACCCTAGTGATCGGTAGAGGGGCAGCGGGTCTGGATCTGGACCCTAGTGATCGGTAGAGGGGCAGCGGGTCTGGATCTGGACCCTAGTGATTGGTAGAGGGGCAGCGGGTCTGGATCTGGACCCTAGTGATCGGTAGAGGGGCCACGGGTCTGGACCTGTACTCTAGTGATCGGTAGAGGGGCAGCGGGTCTGGATCTGGACCCTAGTGATCGGTAGAGGGACCATGGGTCTGGACCTGGACCCTAGTGGTCGGTAGAGGGGCAGCGGGTCTGAACCTGGAGCCTAGTAGTCAGTAGCTGGACCGCAGGTCTGTTCCTAGACCCTAGTGGTCGGTAGAGGGACCACGGGTCTGGACCTGGACCCTAGTGGTCGGTAGAGGGGCAGCGGATCTGGATCTGGACCCTAGTGATCGGTAGAGGGACCATGGGTCTGGACCTGGACCCCAGTGGTCGGTAGAGGGGCCGCGGGTCTGAACCTGGAGCCTAGTAGTCAGTAGCTGGACCGCAGGTCTGTACCTGGACCCTAGTGGTCGATAGAGGGGCCGCGGGTCTGGACCCTAGTGGTCGGTAGAGGGGCAGCGGGTCTGAACCTGGACTTTAGTGATCGGTAGAGGGGCAGCGGGTCTGGATCTGGACCCTAGTGATCGGTAGAGGAGCCGCGGGTCTGGACCTGGACCCTAGTGGTTGGTAGAGGGGCAGCGGGTCTGGATCTGGACCCTAGTGATCGGTAGAGGGGCAGCGGGTCTGGATCTGGACCCTAGTTATAGGTAGAGGGGCAGCGGGTCTGGATCTGGAACCTAGTGATCGGTAGAGGGGCAGCGGGTCTGGATCTGGACCCTAGTGATCGGTAGAGGGGCCGCGGGTCTGGACCCTAGTGGTCGGTAGAGGGGCAGCGGGTCTGAACCTGGACTTTAGTGATCGGTAGAGGGGCAGCGGGTCTGGATCTGGACCCTAGTGGTCGGTAGAGGGGCAGCGGGTCTGGATCTGGACCCTAGTGATCGGTAGAGGGGCAGCGGGTCTGGATCTGGACCCTAGTGATCGGTAGAGGGGCAGCGGGTCTGGATCTGGACCCTAGTGATTGGTAGAGGGGCAGCGGGTCTGGATCTGGACCCTAGTGATCGGTAGAGGGGCCACGGGTCTGGACCCTAGTGGTCGGTAGAGGGGCCGCGGGTCTGGACCCTAGTGGTCGGTAGAGGGGCCGCGGGTCTGAACCTGGACTTTAGTGATCGGTAGAGGGGCAGCGGGTCTGAACCTGGACCCTAGTGATCGGTAGAGGGGCAGCGGGTCTGGATCTGGACCCTGGTGATCGGTAGAGGGACCATGGGTCTGGACCTGGACCCTAGTGGTCGGTAGAGGGGCCGTGGGTCTGGACCCTAGTGGTCGGTGGAGGGGCCACGGGTCTGGACCCTAGTGGTCGGTAGAGGGGCCGCGGGTCTGGACCCTAGTGGTCGGTAGAGGGGCCGCGGGTCTGAACCTGGACTTTAGTGATCGGTAGAGGGGCAGCGGGTCTGAACCTGGACCCTAGTGATCGGTAGAGGGGCAGCGGGTCTGGATCTGGACCCTGGTGATCGGTAGAGGGACCATGGGTCTGGACCTGGACCCTAGTGGTCGGTAGAGGGGCCGTGGGTCTGGACCTTAGTGGTCGGTGGAGGGGCCGCGGGTCTGGATCCAGGTCCGGAGTGTTGCTGCTTGAGGAGGGACCGAGTGTGTGCCTGAAGAACAACCATGTAGAACCAGGGTGGTTTTTTTCCTGTAATTGCTGCATGAAAGTGGCTTCACATTAAAGTCCGGTGACCGCGGTTGATCTCGGCAGAGCTGGTCTGATCTGGGTTCTGCTCCATGAAAGAGTCATGAAGCCCAGTGGGACTCTGAAGAGCCCGTCACGACTCAACCATCAGACTGCAACAAAGCCCCGTTCACACGGCGGTTGGCACGCCGTCGAAAGAGTCTTTACTCTGTTACAGCTCTGTCCTGCTTTAGGAGGTAGCTACAGCGCCGTAACGGGGAGGAGTCAGTGCTCGGTGAAAACGTCCCACGGAACGGCGTAACTGTGGCACGAACCATCAGAACCATCAGAGGCAGATGTGAGCTAAAGAAACCGACATCCAGGTCTGAGAGCAACATTCACTGCTGTTTGGGACGGAAACTGAGGGCTCGTAGGACCCGGGACCTCCCAGTGGGAAGGCATGGCGGCGGCAGCGTCATGATGTGGCGAGCTGGATTGTCCTCACCGTCAAGAAGCATGTCTGTTCACAGAAAGACGTTGAAACGTCCAAACGGCCAACAAGGAACAAATACACACACGCAGACGGGCTCCCAAATACAAGTCAAGACGTGAGTTGGTACCAAATGTGACATCTCGTCACAAATAAACCTGACAGACTTTGGAGGAAGTTTGGAAACAAACCCGGCAGCAGCGACTTCAACCGCAAAAACGACCATTTCAGTGATTATGTCAGGAAACCTCCGTTTTTAATTGTTCAAAGGCAGACAAACCTTCGATGACGTCATGTTTAAACTTTGACAGGAATAAAGGAACCAAACTGACCTTCTGCTTATGCTGCGTCAGATCCCGCCGCTCCAGCGTCCAGATTTAAAACCCTGCCGCTCAGCGCCATCCGCGGACATAAATCCACAAATCCACAAATCCATCCTCATCGATGCGCCGCGTGTGGACGCAGGGAGAGGGCGCGCACGTGCACGCGCGCCTTTCCGCGCGTCAACACAAACACGCGCGCCGGTGAGTTACCTGTGCGTGCAAGTGCCGCGCGCGCTGAGCGGAACTCTGTTCAAAAACAAAAACACCTGAAATTCAACAAAAACCCCGCGCGTGGACCACCGGCGCGCGGAAGCATGCACACCTGTGCATGAACGCAAAGTCGCGTGCGTGCCCGTCCGGCACCGGGCTGAACTCTCCGCGTGTGCGTGTGGCGCGTCCTCCTCTTCGGAGTCCCGTCAGGAGGACCACATCCGATCAGTGTGATCCAGAACCGCACGAAAACGCGAGCGGAACGGTTCCTCCGCGTGCGGGAGCGCTCCCGGGGCTGCGGCGCGCTGCTCGCGGGTTAGTCCACATTTCTTTTTCTATCCTCTCGGTCCCGGCGTCCGTCCGTCCGTCTGCTGGGTTTATCCTCCTCTTCCTCCTCCGCTCCTTTTTTCCTCCACGCGGACACGGGCTCCCCCTCTTCTCTGTTCTCGCGCTCCAGTGTCAAGTTACACGCAATTATCAGACGCGTTTCCGGAAGGAGTTTTCAAAATAAAGACACTTTTTGAAGAACTGAGCGCGGAGATGCGTGTCCCAGAACGTCAGCATCTTTATGCTCCATCTGAACCAACCAGCAGACCTCTGGAACCACGTCCTCTGGACACATGAGACCAAAGTGGAGATGTCTGGTCTCATCTGTCCAGAACCATGTCTGGAGAAAACCAGCAGAAACCCGTCAGAGCCACTGTCAGGCACGGTGGTGGAGGGATGACGGTCTGGGGTTGTCCTGCAGCATCAGGTCCTGGAAACAAAAAGTGCTGACTGGTCAACCACGTGGACTTGCTAGAACATGCAGTCCTTTAAAGTACCACGAGGGGCTGGCACCACGAGTGAGGAACTGAGAAACTGCAGGTCTAGATCAGGATCCTTGCAGTAGGTAGAGGACCTGAAGGTCTAGATCAGGATTCTTGTGGTCGGTAGAGAACCTGCAGGTCTGAATCAGGACCCTAGTGGTCAGTAGAGAACCTGCAGGTCTGGATCAGGACCCTAGCGGTTAGTAGAAGACCTGCAGGTCTGGATCAGGACCCAGCAGTCAGTAGAAGACCTGCAGGTCTGGATCAGGACCCTAGCGGTTAGTAGAAGACCTGCAGGTCTGGATGAGGACCCTAGCGGTTAGTAGAAGACCTGCAGGTCTGGATCAGGACCGTAGCGGTCAGTAGAGATCCTGCAAGGTCTAGATCAGGATTCTTCTGGTCGGTAGAGAACCTGCAGGTCTGGATGAGGACCCAGCAGTCAGTAGAAGACCTGCAGGTCTGGATGAGGACCCAGCAGTCAGTAGAAGACCTGCAGGTCTCCCTGATAGAAGTAGGTTTTGCCTTAAAATCTGTCAATACAAGGCCTCGTTCATTCTTCCCTGAACACGGATCAGTCGCCCCATCCTTTTTGCAGGACAACAGCCCCAAAGCATGACGTCTCCAACCCCGTGCTTCACCGTAGGTTTGGTGTTCTTGGGACGTAACTCAGCCTTCTTCTCCACATGATATTCTCCCAGTCTTCTTCTGGACCATCTACATGGTCTCTCCCAAACTTCAGACCCGGATCTTACTGGCTTCAGCAGGGGGACACGCCTGGCTCTGCAGGATTCGAGTCCCTTCGAGTCTTGTAGGTCTTCCATGTTCTTACAGTTGCTCCCACAGCTGGTTTATTCACACCGACCTGCTCACCTGTTGTAGGTTCACTCTTCCCAGTCTGGTGCAGGTCTACAGTGTTTTTCCTGGTGCCCTTCGATAGATCTTTGGTCTTGGTCTTGTTCTTGGTTGAGTTTGGAGTTTGGAGTCTGGCTGTTTGAGGCTGTGGACAGGTGACCTTTATACAGGTAACGAGTGGAGGACAGAAGAGCTTCTTAAAGAAGAAGTCACAGGTCTGTGGGAGCCAGAAATCTGGCTTTTTGGTGGTCCGTCCGCGAGGAGGTCCACTTTCCACCTAGAACCTATCCCTTACCTTCAGACATGCGGACCACCGTCTCGCTCCGTTTGCAGGGACTCAGTAAAATAACCCAGTACCCTATTCTCTTAGATCCCCCTAAACCAAGTACGCCCACAGGACATGGTCAGCTGGGTTCTCCAAGTCCCCATCTGACTGGGTAAACACCAATCCTAGTGAGGGTGTAGAGCTGGTCCAGTGATTCACGACTGGGACAGAACCCACATTGTTCCTTCTGAATCTGAGGTGTCAACAGGACCGGCACCCTTCCGTGGACCTGACCAGTGGGATCACCGGTGGTTGGATCACACACACCTCCTTACAAAGAAGAACCGCCACCCAGTTTACCAGTCCAGGGGGACTGCCCCCAATGTCCATGCAATGTAGAGATGTATCAGCAAGACAGCGGTACCACATCCGGAGCTTTGAGGAACTCATCCACCACCTTGGCACCCCTGGTGGAAGGCTCATCCCCACGAGTCCACAGACTCCCTGAGGGGGAACGTGTTAGCGGCACCGAGGAGAACCTCACGCCAGAGACCTGAGGGTGGCAGAGATGTTGTCCTGCTCTTTTACTGGACATGAACACCTCTGTGCTTTCGTTGAACCTTTTTATTTGAAATGTGTGATCCGTCAAATCAGTGCTTTTATTTTGACAGGCCGAAAGCAGCCGTTTCCTGGGACATTGTTGAATTGACGCGCTTTTATTAAAACGCTGAAGCGGTCGTTCATGTTCGGGCACTTTTGGTTTGTTTACTTACTTCAAGGTTTATTTTTTCCGTTTTTTAAAATCTTCTTTGCGTCCTTGTCTCTTGATTTTCTCTGTAAAACTTTGACATCTTGGTAAAACTTTGTTCTGTACACGCGGCCGCGGTCCGTCCCGTGGTACCGGCGACACGTGCGCGTTCGTCGGTGCTCGTACTTGTGCTGCAGCTGATGTGCGTGACTTTCTTTCACGTTTAACTTTCATCCGTGGCCTGAACGCGCAGCAGAGACGCGATCCACAGTGTAAAACCACAGCGCCTCCAAGCGGATCACCTCGGGTACTGCAACGCATCACAGGGCCAACTGAATCCGGACCAGGACCAGACCGATACCGATATTTATGTATAGTCACCACCAATCCCTCCTGCAGAGTAGATGATGTCCTGCAGGACACAGCGGACCAATCGATGATGGAGGAGGTGAGGGTGGACCTGATGGAGGTGGTGCAGAGGATGGTGTTCATCATCTGCTGACTCCTCTTGATGGCAGCAGATGTTCTGCTCCTACCGGAGGTCTTGAGCGATGATGGAGGACGGACGGATGAGGAAGGGGTCCATATCTTACAGCTGCTGGAGTAAAACACACCTGGACGGACTTGTAGTTCTTCTGAGAACCCGGGCCAGGCAGCACAGACGGGGTTTACTCCACATTCAATCGTCAGTTTGTGTTCCACGGTCATGCACGGCTCCATAAACAGAACCGGGAGAGCGGGAATCATCTCTAGATGTTCCAGCAGATCCTGAATGAAAAGGTCCAAGACTTTAAACGTGACTAAATATCAGTTTCACATATAGTTGATCACCTGTCATCCGTCGTACCGTCGCTCTTCCACACAGAAAACCTCTGGCTCTTCCCGTTTAACGCCGATTCCCAACGGAATCCCCTGAAGGCCTGCAGACGACAAACAGTGTACGAAGTTAAGTGTGGTCCAATAAATGCAGTCCAGTCAAGTCCATCCATCCGACCGTCCGGCCATCCATCCAACCATCCATCTGTTCATCCATTCAAATTTCAATTCAATTCAATTCAATTCAATTCAATTGTATTTATATAGCGTCTATTACAACACAAGTTGTCTCCAGGATCTTTCCAGAGACCAGAACATGACCCCCGAGCAATTATTACATAAACAACGGCAGGTAAAAACTCCCATAGTGGAAGAAAAACCTTCAACCAAACAGTGGCAGGAAAAACTCCCCTTTAAGAGGGAAGAAACCTGGACCAGGACCTGGATCATGAGAGGGGGCCCTCCTACCGAAGGCCAGCCGGGTAGAGCAAGAAATAAGAAAGAATAGAGACATAGAGACACCGTCAAAGGTACAAGACAGGTTACATTAGTAACTGTCCTTGGTAGTCCAATTAGACTTCTGTGAATATGGGTGATATATGGATAGACGGTGATCCAAGGGGATGAGGACTGCAGGTCGGGGTGTCAGCAAGTATCCAACAGACATCCACACAGACAGGTGAAGGCAGACACTGGGATGGTCAGAGGTGGAACTGCAGGTCAGCAAGCAGCTCCTGAGGTTCTGGTCTGCAGGACATGTACAGAAGAGGAAAAGAAGGACCAGACAAGCACAAAAACTACCAGAACAATGGACCACAATTAAGTTTATGGGATACTGTTAATAAATGAGGGTTGAGGTGAAGAAGAGACAGAGAAGACAAAGAGAAACAGAGGAGGTGAAGGCACCACTCAGTGGATCATGTTGGTGCCCCCCTGCAGCAGAGGTCTACAGCAGCATATCTACACCGAAGCTGTTTAAGATGAGCTGCTCTAGTCTGGTCCTGCAGCTGCAGCTGTGACTACTGGTCCTGACACATTAAGGTACTAAATGTACACTAACTATATGCTTTATTAAACAGAAATGTTTTAAGTTTAGTTTTAAAGGTGGAGGTGGTGTCAGCCTCCTTCACCCAAACTGGAAGTTGGTTCCAGAGTGATGGTTCCTGATAGCAGAAAGCCCGTCCTCCAGATCTACATCTGGATCTTCTAGGAACTACGAGTAAACCTGCACCCTGAGAACGGAGAGCTCTATTAGGAACGTACGGTACTATCAGGTCTTGCAAGTATCGCGGCGCTAGGCCATTTTGGACTTTATATGCCAGTAATAAAATGTTGAATTGGATTCTGAGTTTTCCGGGGAGCCAATGGAGGGAAGCTAAAACTGGAGAGACGTGGTCTCTTGTTGGTTCCTGTCAGCATTCGCGCTGCTGCATTTTGGATCATCTGGAGGATCTTCAGAGAATTACTTGGACATCCAGCCAACAACACGTTACAGTAATCTAGTCTAGAAGATACGAACGCATGAATTAGTTTTCCAGCATCACTCTGGGAGAGGATGCTCCTGATCTTTGTGATATTACGGAGGTGGAAAAACGCAGTTTTACAAACCTGATTAATCTGCTGTTTAAATGACAAATCCTGATCGAATATAACGCCAAGGTTTCTCACAGTTTTACTGGAGGCCATCGCAAGACCATCTAATCCCTTCCTGAGGTGTTTGGACCACAAACAACAACCTCTGTTTTATCAGAATTTAGTAGCAAAACATTAGTGGACGTCCAGTCCTTGATGTCCTTAAGACACATCTGAAGTTTGTCTGATGGTTCTGTTTCATCTTCATAGACAGATACAGCTGCGTATCATCAGCATAACAATGAACATTAATGCATCCATCCATCCATCCATCCATCCATCCATCCATCCATCCATCCATCCATCCATCCATCCATCCATCCATCCATCTGTCCATCCATCCATCCATCCATCCATCCATCCATCCATCTGTCCATCCATCCATCCATCCATCCATCCATCCATCCATCCATCCATCCATCCATCCATTTGTTCATCCATCCATCCATCCATCCATCCATCCATTCATCCATCCATCCATCCATCCATCTGTTCATCCATCCATCCACCCGACCATCCATCTGTCCATCCTTCCTTCCATCCATCCGACCGTCTGTCCGGCCGGCCGTCCATCCATCCATCTGACCATCCATCTGTCCATCCATCCATCCATCCATCCGTCCGTCCGTCTGCCCGTCCATCTGTCTGTCCATCCGTCCGTCCATCCGTCCGTCCATCCATCTGTCCGTCCATCCATCTGTCCGTCCGTCCGTCCGTCCATCTGTCCGTCCATCTGTCTGTCCATCCGTCCGTCCATCCGTCCGTCCATTCATCCATCCATCCATCATCCATCCGACCATGCATCTGTCCATCCATCCATCCATCCATCCATCCATCCGTCCGTCCGTCCGTCCATTCATCCGTCCGTCCGTCCAGACCAGCTGGTTTCTGACGGGTGTTTTGAAGACTGGTTCCTTGAGGCTCCTTCAGCAGGTCTCGTTGGAGGATCTGTGGAGCTGCACCAGCACCTCCTGATTCAGCTCTCATTTCATGATGGTCAGTTGATGCTGGGTCCAAACAAGCTGCAGGTACTTTTAATTTAATCTTCATCACCTATTGAAATAAAGATCTCCCTGAGAAGCTCATCTTCCTGAAAGTCATTAAAGGTCAGAGATGTTTGTGAAGTTCAGCAGCAGCAGCAGGAGATGTGGCTCTCTGAGCTGATGCGTCGCCCTCAACCAGCTGCGTTTCAGCTGCTCTCTTCCCATCGTTCCTCTGTGGTGGAAGGAAGACAGGACAGTTGCAGAACCACCACTAGATGGTGCGAGTGAGCCATCTGAGACGACGTTTCTGGTTCCAGTGTTGGGGCGCTGCACCATCAAAGCCCCCGTGGTATGACGGAGCTCTGCTCTCAGACTCAAACTCTAAACAGAGAATAAATGCAGCGGTCCAGCAGAGCAGACTCCGAACACGTTCAGGCCGTCTGTGGGTCACATGACCGCTCACAGTCGGACCAACACGCTCCACTGACGGTGATGTCTGGCGTGAGAGGAGGTAGTCTTCTCTGGTTTCATGAAGACCAGCATCTCACCTGCAGGGGAGGATCAGGTCTGCTCCCACAGACCTGCCTCGTGGGGACTGGAAACCAGCTTCACCGCAGGACAAATCAGCACCTCAGTCCAGAGGTCCAGACCGCAGTCTAGGAATCAGTCCGGAGCTCCGTCCGGACCTCATCCCACACTGCAGTCCAGAAGCCGACTTCAGTCACCAATATCAGTCCAGGTGCAGATCTCAGACTGACCTTAATCCATAAGGTGACTTCAGTCAGTTTCTCTCACCTGGTACAGAAGTACAACATTGGAGGAAATCAATTTCTAGAATATCTTCAAATTAAATCTATTGTTCAAACAAAACTTAATAGTAAAACACCAAACCTTAACCTTCCGCCACTGGTACTAGATTTAACCCAAATTACTAGTCAACAGAAACAGAAAATACAGAAAAAACAGAAAATAAGACAACAATGTCCATCCCATCAATTACATGGCAAAAAGATTTAGAGGTTACCTACAATGCTGACTTCTGGACCCAAATCTGTAAAACATATTTATGTCTACCGCTACGAACCTACAACTAATACAATATAAAGTAATTCACAGAGTTCACTATACGGGGGAAAGAATGTTTAAAATGGGCTTTAAAGATACAAAAATTTGTACACAGTGTACACAAAATGTGACGGACACATACTTGCTGCAATCTGGGATTGTGACCCAGTCAAAATATTCTGGCACAGTGTCACTGACACCCTCTCCCAACGTCTTGATTGCTGCATCCCGCTGTTACCCTCAGTCTGCATCCTGGGAGATTTTTCTACTCTATCACTGGATAATAGTTCCAACAGAATCCTTTCTATTGCCCTAATCATCGCCAAGAAAACAATCCTCATGAACTGGAAAACCAAAAACTCCATCAATGTCATCCTCTGGGAAAACTTACTAACAGATTTCATTTCAATGGAACAACTATCAGCTTCAATCAAAAGACAAACTACAAAGTTTGACCAAGTATGGAAAAAATTTATTTTATCCTTGAATTCAAGACACACAAATCTTCCCTCAAATGATCCTCGATAAATAATTGGATTTTGCCATTTCTATTTGAAAAAAAAAAAAAAAAAAAAAAATAAATAAATTTAATAAAAGGGTGGGAAAAAGAGAGGGAAATAAAATACATATAAAAAAAGGACTAATTCATAAATAAACAACCTCCCCAGCTCCCAGCTCACTCCTCATTACCTTGACTAGAAATTGGCAGACTTGACTATTAGCCTGAAAATCTGCTGAACTACTTCCAAAATTGGGGGGTGGGGCAAAAAAAAACAAAAAAAAAAAACTTTGTGATTGTTATCGTGCTCCGGTCTTTCTTGCCTTGATAGTCTGATAATTTCTTTTTTTTTTCTCTTTCAAATCATTGGCTACCCTGCCGCCCGGGGCTGCGGTGCTGCCCCTGCTGGGGGATGGGTGCAGGTGGCGCTGGTGGCTGCAGGGTCCAATATCCACAGTGACAGTAACAATGACTGATGGGGCCTGCTGGGCTAGGGTTGTCGGTAGCCCCCCCCCCGGCACCCCTGACTAAGGTGTCACTGTGCTGGGTGTTGTGTCCCTTGGTGTGCTGGTTTGTTTGGCATTGCCCCTTGATCCTGGCGGCAGCGGTGAGTACCGGTGGGCTGGGGAGGGGTTGGTCGGCGGGCAGGGGGTGGAAGAGTTGGTTGGGGGGGGATAGGGGCGGGGTGGCATGCGCTGGGGGGTCGGGGCATTGCTATTCCCGTCGGGTGCTATACATTGAGTATAGGCGGTAGGCTAGATGGGTGGGGGGCGCTCGGATCCCGGATGTAGTTATTCATACCTACTTGTGCACATGTATCTTACATACATGCACAACAAGATGCTGAGATGTTTACACACCGATCTTTATGTGTGTGTGTGTGCATTGATGTAGAAATTAATTATTGTGTTTCTCTGCTTACAATGTATATGAATATGTATTAGATAACTGCATATATGTCTCCTTATCCCTATATATATATATATATATATATATATATATATATATATATATATATATATATATATATATATATATATATATATATAAAACTCGTTCCTCACCCTCCGTGGGTGGTGTCCCTTCTAAGCTCGGGTCCTCTACCAGAGGCCAGGGAGCTTGAGGGTTCTGCGCAGTATCTTTGCTGTTCCTAACACTGCACTTTTCTGGACTGAGATATCTGAGGTTGTTCCGGGGATCTGCTGCAGCCACTCTTCCAGTTTGGGGGTTACTGCCCCGAGTGCTCCGATCACCACGGGCACTACTGTCACCTTCACCTTCCAGGCCTTCTCCAGCTCCTCTCTAAGCCCTTGGTATTTCTCAAGCTTCTCGTGTTCCTTTCGCCTGATGTTACCATCACTTGGTATTGCCACATCCACCACCACGGCTTTCCTCTGCCCTTTGTCTACCACCACGATGTCTGGTTGGTTTGCCATCACCATCCTGTCTGTCTGTATCTGGAAGTCCCACAGGAGCTTTGCTCTGTCATTTTCCACCACCTTGGGAGGTGTTTCCCATTTTGACCTTGGGGTTTCCAGCCCATACTCCACACAGATGTTTCTGTAGAGTATGCCCGCTACTTGGTTATGGCGTTCCATGTATGCTTTCCCTGCCAGCATCTTACACCCTGCAGTTATGTGCTGGATTGTTTCCGGTGCTTCTTTGCACAACCTACACCTTGGGTCTTGTCTGGTGTGGTATATCTGGGCCTCTATTGTTCTGGTGTTCAGAGCCTGCTCCTGTGCAGCCAGGATGAGTGCCTCTGTGCTGTCCTGTAGGCCAGCTCTCTCTAGCCATTGGTAGGACTTCTTGAGATCAGCCACTTCAGTTATGGTTCGATGGTACATCCCGTGTAGGGGCTTGTCCTCCCATGATGCTTCCTCCTCCAGCACCTCTTCACCTTGCCATTGTCTGAGGCATTCTTGGGACTTGTTCTTGCCATTGAGCTGGCTTCCTAGGACCTGCCTTACTCGCTGGAGGTATTTGGCTGTTGCCATTTTCCTTGTAGCCCCTTCGAGGTTACCATTTGCCTGTGGTATTCCAAGGTACTTGTAACTGTCCTCAATGTCTGCTATTGTTCCTTCTGGGACTGAGACCCCTTCTGTGTGGACTACCTTGCCTCTTTTTGTCACCATCCTCCTACATTTCTCAAGCCCGAATGACATCCCGATGTTGTTGCTGTAGATCCTGGTGGTGTGGATCAGGGAGTCTATGTCCCGCTCGCTCTTAGCGTACAGCTTGATGTCATCCATGTAGAGGAGGTGACTGATCGTAGCTCCATTCCTGAGGCGGTATCCGTAGCCAGTCTTGTTGATTATTTGGCTTAGGGGGTATATATATATATATATATATATATATATATATATATATATATATATATATATATATATATATATATATATATATATATGTGTGTGTATGAACATGCATGAGTACTTAAATATTTCAATGCATATTATTACATAGATAACTTTTTAAATACTGCCCCCACACCCTCAAACACTCAGGTATGTAATAGAGAATAGAATGCTCCTCCCCCTTTCCTCTGTCTTCTCTTTAATTAATTTCCTTTTCTGGTCTTTTCTGATCACATACTAAACCCGGTGAGTTTAGCCCTCTCTGGCAGAATTTAGTTACTTATTTATTTATTTATTTTTACTTTTTTTCTTTTTTTTTTTCTCTTTCTCTTTCTTTTTTTTATTTTTTGTTTTGTTTTGTTCTTCGTCCTACCTAGGGATCAATAAAAAAATAGTTAGACTGTCATGAGGGCCGGTGAAGGGTTCACATCTGCACACACTTGTACACACATACATACACACAAAAAAAAAAAAAGGTGACTTCAGTCCAGACTCTGTCCAGGCACCAACTTAAGTCCAGGAGCAGACTTCAGTCCAGGTGCCGACTTCAGGCCAGACCTCAGTCCAGACGCAAGCTTCAGTCCAGACTGTAGTCCAAACTTCAGTCCAAATGCAGCCTTTAGTCCAAACGTCGACTTCAGTCCAGACTCCAACTTCAGTCCAGACTTCAGTCCAGATGCGGACTTCAGTCCAGACTCCAACTTCAGTCCAGACTTCAGTCCAGACTGTAGTCTGATGTACTTCGTACTTCGTGGTCTGCAAACACTGCTCACCCCTGGCGGAGTTTATGATTATTAAATGTCGTCCTTTCTATCTACCGCGCGAATACTCGGTCATACTACTCACTGCTGTCTACATCCCCCCCCAGCCCCTCCACCCACACCAGGAGAGAGGCGCTGACCGAGCTGTACCAGCGGATCAGCGAGCAGCAGACAGCCCACCCTGAGGCCTTCCTCATCCTGGCGGGGGACTTCAACCACGCAGACCCAAGGACCATCTTTTCAAATCTTCACCACCACATCAAGTTCCCCACGCGAGGAGACAACATTCTGGACCAAGTCTACACCAACAACAAGACAGCCTACAAAGCCCACCCCCTCCCCCACCTCGGTGCCTCAGACCACATCACTGTCATGCTACTGCCAGCATACAGGCCACTGGTTAAAGTTGTCAGACCAGTCTGGAAGCAGGTCCGGGTGTGGCCAGAGGGGTCCACAGAGGCACTTCGAGACTGCTTCAACACCACAGACTGGAGCATGTTCAGAGAAGCTGCCACCATCAACAACACCACAGACCTCCAGGAGTACACGGAGTCTGTTACCGCCTACATCGCCAAGTGCATCGATGATGTAACAGACTCCAGAACCATCAAAGTCAGAGCCAACCAGAAGCCGTGGATGACAAAGGTAGTCCACAGACTCCTGAGGGCTCGGAACGCTGCCTTCAGAGCTGGAGACAAAGTGGGTCTAAAGACAGCTACGACCAACCTGTCCCATGGCATCAGGGAGGCTAAGAGACGGTACTCCAGGAGGATAGCCCGCCGTTTCAGCAACAGCAGGGACACACGGAGCCTGTGGCGAGGGATTCAGACCATTACGGACTACAAGCCCCCACCGCAGACCTGTGAGAGCAGCACATCCCTGCTGAATGAGCTGAACACATTCTTCGCCCGCTTCGAGGCACACAACACCATCGCCGCACAGAAAGCACCACCCCCTCCCGGCGACCAGGTGCTGACGCTGTCACCGGACATTGTGAGGAGATCCCTCAGCAGGATCAACGCCCGCAAAGCTCCGGGTCCTGACAACATACCTGGTCGTGTACTGAGAGACTGTGCAGGAGAACTCACGGATGTCTTCACAGACATCTTTAACATGTCACTGAGTCAGGCGGTGGTTCCCACGTGCTTCAAAGCCACCAACATCCGTCCGGTCCCAAAACGGTCATCTCCCTCCTGCTCCAACGACTACCGTCCAGTCGCACTGACTCCCATCATCATGAAGTGCTTTGAACGGCTAGTAATGCATCACATCAAGGCTGCCCCCCCCCCCCCTCTCTGGACCCCTACCAGTTCGCATATCGCTCCAACCGGTCCACTGACGACGCCATCTCCACTGCCCTCCACACAGCCCTCACACATATGGACACCAGAAACGCTTATGTAAGAATGCTTTTCATCGACTTCAGTTCAGCATTCAACACCATCATCCCCCAGCAGCTCGTTCACAAACTGGACCAGCTGGGGATCAACACCTCGCTGTGCAACTGGCTGTTGGACTTCCTGACTGGGAGACCACAGGCAGTACGGGTCGGCAGCAACACATCCAGCACCATCACACTGAGCACAGGGGCCCCCCCAGGGATGTGTGCTGAGCCCCCTCCTCTTCACCCTGCTGACCCACGACTGCACACCGATTCACAGCTCCAACCTCTTCGTAAAGTTTGCGGATGACACGACTGTGGTGGGTCTCATCAACAACAACGATGAGTCAAACTACAGGAGCGAAGTGAGCCGCCTGGCTGAGTGGTGCAGCGACAACAATCTCTCCCTGAACGTGGAGAAGACCAAGGAGATTGTTGTTGACTTCAGGAGACAACACACCCAGCATGCTCCTCTGACCATCAACGGTGCTGCTGTGGAGAGGGTGAGCAGCACCAAGTTCCTGGGTGTCCACATCTCAGAGGACCTCTCCTGGACTGTTAACACCGCATCACTCGCCAAGAAGGCACAGCAGCGCCTCTACTTCCTCCGCAAACTGCGAAGAGCCAGAGCCCCGGCCCCCATCAGGTACACCTTCTACAGAGGCACCATCGAGAGCATCCTGACCAGCTGCATCACCGTGTGGTACGGAGCTGCACCGCAACCTGCCGCAAATCTCTCCAACGCGTCGTGAGAGCAGCTGAGAAGATCGTTGGTGTCTCTCTCCCCTCACTTCAGGACATTTACAGCAGCCGTCTGACTCCAAAGCCCTCAGCATCGTGAGAGACCCCACCCACCCGTCACACAGCCTCTTCAGTCTGCTGCCTTCAGGGAGGAGGCTGCGGACCCTCCGAGCCAGAACCAGCCGACTGAAGGACAGCTTCGTCCACCAGGCTGTCAGGACACTTAACACTCTCCCTTCTCTTCCACCGTTTCCCGCACTGCCCCCCCCTCACTCACTCTGATCTCAGTATCTGTATTTTGGCAGAACTGGACCGCTTACTTTGCACCATGTCACTTTAAACAAACCGAAAAACTGTTGTTGTCATGTCACAACTTGTTTCTTGTCTCTTTTTAACCTGCACTTTGTGTTTAAAATGTATTTATTGTGTAGCACCGAGGGTTTGAGGGTAACGCAATTTCGATTCTCTGTATGTATCTCACATGTGGTAGAATTGACAATAAACTTGACTCTGACTCTGACTCTCTAGTCCAAACTTCAGTCCAAATGCAGCCTTTAGTCCAAACGTCGACTTCAGTCCAGACTCCAACTTCAGTCCAGACTTCAGTCCAGATGCGGACTTCAGTCCAGACTCCAACTTCAGTCCAGACTTCAGTCCAGATGCGAACTTCAGGCCAGACCTAAGTCTAGACTGCAGACCAAGACTCGGGCCAGATCTCAGTCCAGATGCAAGCTTTTGCCCAGACTGTAATCCAGAAGCCGACCTCAGTCCAGACTTCAGTCCAGGTGTAGACTTGAGTCCTGACACTGACTTCAGTCCAGATGCGGACTTCAGGCCAGATGCGAACTTCAGGCCAGACCTAAGTCTAGACTGCAGTCCAAGACTCGGGCCAGACCTCAGTCCAGATGCAAGCTTTTGCCCAGACTGTAATCCAGAAGCCGACCTCAGTCCAGACTTCCGTCCAGACGCCGACTTCAGTCCAGACTTCAGTCCAAACTCAAACTTTACCCAAAATTCAGTCCAGACTTCAGTCTAGACGCCGACTTCAGGCCAGACCTAAGTCCAGACTGTAGTCACAGACTCAGTCTAGACTCAGTCCAGACTCAGTCCCTACGCGACTTCAGTCTAGAAGTGCGCCTTCCCTTTCTTTAGTTCAACTTCAGAAACGTTATACTAAGTTATTTAATTTTATTTAAATGAACAGAAAATAAATTCAGAGCCACCACTCGGAAAATCACATTGACCTTATTTCTTTGTAAACATAAAGTGTGAAGTGGAAGTGGTTTCAGATGCAGCTCAGTGTGACCACGCGCATCGTTGTGGTTTAAATCTGCTTTCAGCAGTGCATTTTAGTCTTCTGCTAAAACCTTTGTTGTTACTGCTGCTGACACTTCTGCACACCTACCAAGTGGTTTTAGGTGGTTCTTCACTTCAGCTACGAGTCATCTCCCATCAACACATCTACCAAGGTGTTCTCCTCCACATACCAGACCAAGGTCCACTATCAAGTGGTCCAGGTCTGGCTGACCTCTCAGTCATCAGCTTCAGGTCTACTCCTGCACTGGTCCCTTCTTAAGTTCTTGAGCCTGTGCATGACCTAAATCCAGCTCCAAAGCTTGATACCAACCTGGCTGTATCTCCACTCCCTGACCTGGATACTGGTGCATCAGTGGCTCCAGACCCAAACTCTGCTTCAACCCTAGACCCTGGTTCAGACCCTGGTCCAGACCCTGGTCCAGACCCTTACTTGGACCCGTCTTTAGGTCCTATCACCAACTCCAACTCAGTTGCAGCCATATCCGACCTTCTACCCAAGTCTATTCAGATTACTCATCTGCTCTGTTTCCAGATCCAGACTTTCACCCATCTGGTCCATGTTCAGCTCTGACCTCAGATCAGTCTCTAGATCCAGACCCAGACTCAACTCCACTTTTCAACCCAAAACCAGTTGGACCAGACCCAACTCAAGCTCTAGTCCCTCTTCCAGACCCAGCTACAACTCCAGATTTGATTTTCATAAATGACTCTGGTCCAGACCAAGGACACTCCCAGACCAAGACTGAGCCCCAGTAGTTCCAGTCATGATGATGATAATGGTGATGATGATGATGACAATGATGATGGCTTTTGATTCTCTTCTAGAATCGATGGGGATTTTACAAAAAGTTAACGAACCAACGCATTGTCTTAATCATACTCTTGATCTGGTCCTCGTCTACGGTGTAGAACCTGATCTGGTCCTCGTCTACGGTGTAGAACTTGATAATCTGTTAGTGTCACATTTAAACTCCCTCCTATCCGACCACTATTTAATAACGTTTGAATTCAACATTGTCAACGTTACGCATAATAGGAGGAATTACTTTAGCAGGTGTCTATCCGATAAAGCTATTACTAAATTTAGGGAGGCCATTGCTCTTCATCTTCATACAGTGGAACATAGTGAAGCAGTTGAGGGTTGTGACCTCAGTTCTACCTCTGCAGACGTTGATTTCCTTGTCGGTAGCACTGCAGATGTGTTGCACTCAGCTTTAGATGTAGTTGCTCCTTTGAGAAAGAGGGTCTCTAACCGTAGGAGCTCAACTCCCTGGTTTAACTCACATATTCATATGTTAAAACAGAAAGTAAAATGGAAAGAAAGTGGTACTCTAGTAGGTCTGTAGATATTTATTGTGCATGGAAAGATAGTCTAATAGTATATAAAAAAGCGCTTTGCAAAGCTAGAACAGCCTATTATTCAGTGTTAATAGAGGATAATAAAAATAACCCACGTTTTCTGTTCAGCACTGTAGCCAGGCTGAGCCGTGCATCCCTGCAGCTCTCAGTAGTGAAGAATTTATGAGCTTCTTTAGCAATAAAATTGTCAGAATTAGAGAGGAAATCGGCCAGGCCCACCCAGCAGTGGCTGTGGGCATTTCTTCAACTTCGGGGACTCCCTTATGCTCTGACCTGACTCTAGACTGTTTGGTTCCTGTAGTCATCCAGGGAAGGAAACAGGATCTGATCTCCAAGCGCTTTGTGAATGCACATGTTGAGTGGAGGTGGAATGAATGTGGACTCTGAGTGCAGCGTGGACGCGCTTGTTCTGGCTAAAGTAACTCAAGTGTCTGAGGATGAACATTGTTCACCGATGACGCTGCGCTTTGCTTCAAAGGTATCAGAGTTTCTGACGGGTTTAAGACTGTGACTCTAGAAGAGCAGGGATCAGCTGCTGCACTTGTTTCACGGCTGCTCTGAACTAACGTGGAAGAGGTGCATCATGGGCTTTTATTTCAGAGAAGTGAATTCGGTTGTAGGGCTCTTTGTTTCTGTGCTGGTTTCCTGCTGTGTTAGTGGCAGCTGAAGCTCAGCCCGGTGGTTTAATACGAGTAGAAACATCTGCGGCGATCAGTTTAAAGATAAACACTGAAACAACTTCCTGTTTGTACATTGCACGTTTACAAATAACAGAGGGAAACTGTGAAGCTGCTCTAGTCTGGTCCTGCAGCTGCAGCTGTGACTACTGGTCCTGACACACTAAAGTTTACACCAACTAGATGTTTTACTGAACACAAACGTTGGAAGTTTGGTTTTAAAGGTGGAGGTGGTCCGTCTTTTCTCACGCTTTACCGCCTGACCACCAACTAACCAGGTACCAGTCTGATGGACAGAAAACTCTCAGTTCTCCAGTTAACAGATGATTATACTGATGGATCTGGTCTTTGGTACATTTTGGTCCCCCCTTATTCCATATTAAGTTTTCTTCTTTCTTATAGGGAATTTTTTACCAGCCGTTGTTTATGTAATAATTCAATTCAATTCAATTCAATTTTATTTACATAGCGTCTATTACAACACAAGTTGTCTCCAGGATCTTTCCAGAGACCCAGAACATGACCCCCGAGCAATTATTACATAAACAACGGCAGGTAAAAACTTCCCTAGTGGAAGAAAAACCTTAAACCAAACAGTGGCAGGAAAAACTCCCCTTTAAGAGGGAAGAAACCTTGAGCAGGACCTGGATCATGAGGGGGAAGAAACCTGGATCAGGACCTGGATCATGAGGGGGGACCCTCCTGCCGAAGACCAGCCGGGTAGAGCAAGAAATAAGAAAGAATAGAGACATAGAGACACCGTCAAAGGTACAAGACAGGATACAATAGTAACTATCATCAGTAGTCCAATTAGACTTCTGTGAATATGGGTGATATATGGATAGACGGTGGTCCAAGGGGATGAGGACTGCAGGTCGGGATGCCAGCAAGTATCCAACAGACATCCACACAGACAGGTGGAGGCAGACACTGGGATGGTCAGAGGTGGAACTGCAGGTCAGCAAGCAGCTCCTGAGGTTCTGGTCTGCAGGACATGCACAGAAGAGGAAAAGAAGGGCCAGACAAGCACAACAAACTACAAGAACAATGGACCACAATTAAGTTTATGGGATACTGTTAATAAATGAGGGTTGAGGTGAAGAAGAGACAGAGACGACAAAGAGAAACAGAGAAGGTGAAAGGCACCACTCAGTGGATCATGTTGGTGCCCCCCTGCAGCAGAGGCCTATAGCAGCATATCTACACCGAAGCTGTTTAAGATGAGCTGCTCTAGTCTGGTCCTCCAGCTGCAGCTTTGACTACTGGCCCTGACACATTAAGGTACTAAATAAACACTAACTATATGCTTTATTAAACAGAAATGTTTTAAGTTTAGTTTTAAAGGTGGAGGTGGTGTCAGCCTCCTTCACCCAAACTGGAAGTTGGTTCCAGAGTGATGGTGCCTGATAACAGAAGACCCGTCCTCCAAATTTACATCTGGATCTTCTAGGAACTACGAGTAAACCTGCACCCTGAGAACGGAAAGCTCTATTAGGAACGTACGGTACTATCAGGTCTTGCAAATATCGTGGCGCTAGGCCATTTTGGACTTTATATGCCAGTAATAAAATTTTGAATTGGATTCTAAATTTTCCGGGGAGCCAATGGAGGGAAGCTAAAACTGGAGAGACGTGGTCTCTTGTTGGTTCCTGTCAGCACTCGCGCTGCTGCATTTTGGATCATCTGGAGGATCTTCAGAGAATTACTTGGACATCCAGCCAACAACACGTTACAGTAATCTAGTCTAGAAGATACGAACGCATGAATTAGTTTTCCAGCATCACTCTGGGAGAGGATGCTCCTGATCTTTGTGATATTACGGAGGTGGAAAAACGCAGTTTTACAAACCTGATTAAAATGCTGTTTAAATGACAAATCCTGATCGAATATAACGCCAAGGTTTCTCAGAGTTTTACTGGAGGCCATCGCAAGACCATCTAATCCCTTCCTAAGCAGTTTGGGACCACAAACAACAACCTCTGTTTTATCAGAATTTAGGAGTAAAACATTAGTGGACATCCAGTCCTTGATGTCCTTAAGACACATCTGAAGTTTGTCTGATGGTTCTGTTTCATCTTCATAGACAGATACAGCTGCGTATCATCAGCATAACAATGAAAATTAATGCCGTGGTTCCGGATAAAACTTCCCAAGGGCTGCATGTATAAACTGAACAGGATTGGCCCTAGAACTGAACCCTGCGGGACACCATAGCAGACCCTCATTTGTACGGAAGAAACCTCATGAACATGAACAAACTGGAATCTATCAGACAGATATGATTTAAACCAATCTAGAGCTGTCCATTTAATCCCAACAACATACTCTAGCCTCTGCAGTAAAATATTGTGATCTATAGTATCAAAAGCAGCACTGAGGTCCAGCAGAACCAGTATGGAAATTAACCCATCATCTGAGGCCATAAGAAGGTAATTCGAGACTCGAACCAGTGCTGTTTCTGTGCTATGATGCATTCTGTTTGGCTCCTCTGGTTGCTCTGCCTATGCCCTTCTGTGCTTTGCTCATGTATTGCTCCATGTGCCTGCTTATCTTAGTCGCAATGATGCCTGACAGGAGCTTCCATGTTGTGGAGAGCCAGGTTATTGGTCGGTAGTTAGATGGGGCTGCACCCTTTGTGGGATCCTTCAGGATCAGGATCGTTCGCCCTTGGGTTAGCCATTCTGGGTGAGTCCCATCTCCTAGCAGCTGGTTCATTTGTGCTGCCAGGCGCTCATGGACTGCTGTGAGTTTCTTTAGCCAGTAGGCCTGGATCATGTCTGGGCCCGGTGCTGTCCAGTTTTTCATACCTGAGACTCTTTCTTGGATGTCTGCCACTGTGATGGTGACTGGTTTCTGCTCAGCGAGGTTGCTGTGCTCCTCTCTTAGGGAGACTAGCCATTGAGCACGGCTGTTATGTGCTGCATCCTTCTCCCATATGCTCTTCCAGTACCTCTCAGTTTCCAGCCTTGGTGGGTCTGCTCTGTTGTTATTACCCTGCCATTGAGGATACACTTTCGCAGGTTGAGTTGCGAACAGCCTGTTTATTCGTCTGGCTTCATTGTCTCTAGTGTATCTCTTTAGGCGGCTAGCCAAGGCTTGGAGCCTTTGTTTGGCAGTTTCGAGTGCTTCAGGTATGGGTATCTGGTTGTACCTCTTGGGTACTGGTCTTTTCATTGGACCTTTCTGGGCCCCTGTCAATTGACTCACTTCTCTCCGTGCCGCCTTGATTTTTACCTCCAACCTTCGTTTCCATGGTGGGTCATGTTTCTCATGGTTCCCATGGTTGCTCTTATAGCCAAGCATCTCCAGGATCACTGCTGCTGAAGTGTATATCAGCTCATTGGTCTCGGTGATTGTTGTGGTAGGGATCGCTGTCAGTGCTGCATTCACATTGTCCAGGAGATTTTCAGATGGTGCTTCACTTGGTCTTGGTAATCGCTGCCGGGGTTGCCTTGTGTTCATTCTCGCCATGATCTTATCTTTCAGGTCCTTCGCTGCCTCGCTCAGCGTTATTGGGGCTTGGTACCCAATCTCTGGAGGGGCAGGTTGTGTAACCTCCCCTCTGACCTGGCGTCTTAGTTCCCCCATGCAGGTATTCAGCTTGCATTCGTCAATCTCAAGTTGTGACAGCAGTTGACGTTTGTGGATGTTGGAACACTGAGCTACTAGTTGTTTCGCCGTCAACTGTGACCGTGGGTTTCGAAGTAACCATTGTGCCCACATTCTCTGAGTAGGGTTACTTGAGTTGTAGCATTCCAACAGAGCCTTGTTCTCGCATCTCGCCCATTTACGCCTTGTTCCAGTAGCCCACTTCTCATCAAGGTGCTCTGGTTCCCCAGCACCTAACGCAGACCTACCCAGCCGCTATATATATATATATATATATATATATATATATATATATATATATATATATATATATATATGTGTGTGTGTGTGTGTGTGTGTGTGTGTGTGTGTATATATAAAGCTGCCTCGTTCCTGACACCGAACCGGGATCTTATTAGCCATACTCTACTTTACCCCCCGATGTTCAGGAACGTGGCGGTCCACCATCTACACACACACGGCTGTTTGTGACCTCTGGGTCAGTAAATATCAGAACTTTAATCAAGTGTTGCTCCTTCATCTCTCATACTTGTGTTGATGCATCCTGATGTACTTTAAAAGAACTCGTCTCTGTCTGTTTGCTGGTGGTGAAGTTCGGTTCCTGGACTCGGTTCTTCTTCTTCCAGCCTGTAACCAGGTGAGAGCACACCTGTGACTGCTCCTAATGATCTTTAATTACTAAACAAACATCTGTAATACAGCATAAATGTTGAACACGCTGGTGGATCAGACGAGGGAGATGTTGTCAGAATCAAACCTCCGAGCTGCAGATGGACAGGAAGACGAGGTTTTTGCAGCTCAGCTTTCAGCAGCGGTGGGGGAGGGGTGGGGGAGGGGGCGGTTTACACCATCTCCCCTGTGGTCAGGTGGTGGTGAAGAAACACCTACGAAGACCAACTATCACAAAACCCCCTTGACGTTTGTGAAGAGTGAACCGCTGTTGTCAGGTCCTGCTGCTGGTTCCACGAGAGAAGAAGTCAAGTTTGAACGTACTCTTGTATTTATTTAACTCTGTTTATTAGACCAGCGTCTGCTTCCAGACAGCAGACGCTGGTCGGGACGGGAGAATGTTTTGAAGGAAAACTGAAGACTCCTTCAGGATATTAAAACGTGTTTACTGACGTGTGGAACAACACATTCTGTAAATGCTGAAACATAAATGTTTCCAGGTCATCTTCATCTCCAACACACGAACTAGATTAGTTCAGTCCAGTTCTGCTGCTCGCTGCAGACTTCTGTTCATTAAATCTTCACCAGTAAGTAGTGATTCAGGTGAACTAGTCATCAACAACATAAATCTATGTTCAGATCGTTGTCGTCAACATGAAACGATTGTGTTCATTCATTAAAGATTTGTAGTTCTGGTGTAGGTTCAGTCATCAGGTCCGGGTCCTGATGACTGAACCTACACCAGAAACATCGTCCTAAAACCAGAAATGTTGTCCGGGTTTTGGTTGTAGGAGGATCCAAATGCAGGACAGGAGAACGGCAGGACTTCAAACTAAAAGTCTTTTATTTAAACAAACAAGAACCCAAAATAACAGATTTGGAGGAACAACAGAACCAGGAACGACCACAGACAAGGAACCAAACAAGTACCAGCAGGGAGGAAGGAAAAGACGAGATGATTTATGGAGACGTGGCTGACGAGACACAATCGGAGCGATGGGAACGAGGGAAGCCAGGACACAAAGACACAGACTTTCAAAATAAAACAGAACCGATCAAAACCAGAAAATAAAAACTGATATTTTTACTTAAAACCAGCAAATAAAACCAGATATTTTAACCTAAAAAAGCAAATAAAACCAGATATTTGAACCTAAAACCAGCAAATAAAACCAGATATTTCAAACTAAAACCAGCAAATAAAAGCAGATATTTCAACCTAAAACCAGAATCATGAACTTGACACCAACTTTTCAGGTCTTCGTGACCACAGCAGCTGACCTGCTTCAGACTACAGTTGGTGGAAAACCGTTTCAAAGCCAGAACAAAGAATCACTCTGATAAATGTGCGTTAACAGAAATGAACCGATGCTTTCAAACTTTTAATAAACATAAAAGCTTCAGGAACAGCTTCCAGCAGCCCTTCATAAACCCCGGCCTCCTTAAGTCCTAAAACCACCTCAAACGGGTTCAGCTCCTGAGACAAGAAGAACTACATGTTAACGATACTTTGTTAGATGTTCCTCCAGTTTCTGGATCTTCACCGTCCTTCCATCAGTCCAGAGACGCTGGAGCAGGAAACCCTCGGTCACTGCAGCCGTGGTCTGGTCCACCTGTCCAGGTGTGGGTGTCAGCGAGGATGCTGAGTTTTGTAGTAAATACAGTCTTTTGGAGGTCTGGCTGGAGGGAGTTGGATCTCCTCGTACTGAAACAGAGAGACAAAACTCGAATCACTCATTTACTGAATAACTGCCTCCTACTTTATCATCTCCACGTCAGAGCAGAGCGACTACGTTCAGCTTCCACATTTCACACCAACTAGGAGCTCCTAAATACTGCAGTTCTTCTACCGACCACTGGGGTCTGGATCCAGACCTGCAGTTCCTCTACCAACCACTGGGGTCTGGATCCAGACCTGCAGTTCCTCTATTGACCACTGGGATCTGGTTCCAACAGCGAGTTCATCTCCACAAACATTTTTTAAACTACTTTGTTCACAAAAACGAAAGTTATTACTTTATTTTCTTTTCTGCTGTTACTTCTGTTTGTTGGCGTGAAATGCATTCTGGGATACTTTGCCATCTGGCATCTTCACAAGTCTCGTCTGGATGCATCTTGGGTAAAATGGGCGGAGCCAAATATACTCAACCAATTAACTCAAAAGTACTTTATTTTTCCCAAAAGGGAAATTCAGTAATCCAGGGATTTGGACCATAGTGGTTGTGAAATCAAGATTCCCACTATGACCACGCCAAGCTCTGCCCTGCTCTGTCATTGGTCCGTGGTGAGCATTAAAACGGGGTGAAGCAGAGAAAAGGACATGCACTGAGGCTGGAACCCAGTGGAGGACTGAGGTTCGTTACGACTGCTGGTTCTTCACTGCAGAACAAAGGCGAGGGCTCCTCACTGATTCTCGGTTAACAGGAAGTGCTGCTCGTTGGCTCTAACCAACCCTCTGACTCCAACCACCAGTGGTTTTCAGCAGAATCAGGTCTAACGGTTGAGGAACTTCCACCTTTGGTCTCTTCAGACAGTCAGAGAGTGATGAACAAGTAAACGTGTGGGTTCTGATGATGTGACGTCACTAACGCAGCTCTGTTGAGCAGTTAAACATGTGTAAACCTGCAGCAGGTGTGAATGGATGGCAGTGGAAGGGTTCATCTGAGGAGTCCTGCTGGTGAGGAGAAGCTGGGATTCAGTTTTGAAGGGAACATCTCAGACTTCCAGCAGCACTGCAGGGGCAGGAGCTTTGGTTTTAGAGCTTCAGTACCAGGAAGAGCTCAGTATAAAGACCAATTTGTTTACCTGTGGATTCTCCAGCATCTCTGGGTTCTCTGGGAAACGTGGAGGATGGTTCATCCTGCAGCTGCCGTTCTTCCTCCTGAAGTACGCGCAAGTCAAACCTGCCAATAGATGACCCATAAAACTTGAAGGTCTGAGCTCCTGACGATGAAGGTGCAGTTTACAGCTGATTAAAGCAGATCTGACACTCTGAACCGGCATCAAATCTGAAGTTAAATCAGGATCTTTTATCAAAAAACAGTCCCATGTTTCAATGAACACAATCATTCAATTTCAGACCAACTTTCTATAAAAATAACTGATTGTCAGACTAATACAACCAACCTTTAAAGGTCAGGTTCTTTAATGTGATAATATCAAAATTAAAATCAAAGTCACAATAATGGATGAGTTTAAGTTTGTACCAGGTTCCTAACAGGTGTCAGGGCTGGTTCTATCCACTACAAGAACACAGTGGATGGTAAGAGAGAACAACCCGACTGGTTCGACACCCGGGTCGACTCACCACTTCAATGGACTCAACACCCCGATGGGCTCAACACTCTGATGGACTCAACACCCCGGTGGGTTTTATACCCCCAGTGGACTCAACACCCCCAGTGGACTCAACACCCCCAGTGGACTCAACACCCCCAGTGGACTCAACACTCCGATGGACTCAATAATGGATGAGTTTAAGTTTGTACCAGGTTCCAGGACTTTGTTCTTGGACTTGTCTTCAGCCTCTAATACAGTCAACAGAAATGCCTCCCGAAACGTCTCACTGAACTACAGAGTAACTCAGCACCGGTTCAAGGATCTAAGACCTTTTACGGGACAGACCACAGCTCGTCACGGCCAACCGTAAAAGATCCACCAAAACCGTCTTCAACTCAGGAGTTCCACAAGGCTGTGTTTGATCTCCTCCCTTATTCTTCATCTACAAAAACAAGATAACCTCCAACGTAGACACGTCTCAAAAATGCAGATGATGTGGCCTTGGTGGATCACCTGACAGGTTCCAGCAGGTGGTCTCACTCTTCGCCCTCATTTAGGAGAGCTTCTCCTCTGTCAAACATCTCCAAAACTAAGGAGCTGTGCTGCTGCAGAGGGACAATATCTGGTGATGCTGCGACAAGACAGCTACACCCACTGGAAATCAAAGTTCAGGAGGTGGAGCAGGTGGAGACCGTTGGGTACCTGGACACTGAGGTGGCAGAAGACTGTCCTTTTCTGTTAATATTTACGATAAAGCCCAACTGTCACGGGTCGTCAGACAAGTACCTCACGGTCTTCATGTCCAGACCTCCACACTCAGACAGAACATCTCCACCATCATACCTGAACCTTCTACATCTACATCTCGTCCTCCCAGACCGTTGTTCCAGGTTCCTCCAACAAGGACAGACTTACTGAAAGAAACATTTGACTGTCATCAACTTTGTCTCTAGAAATAATGGACTCAGTGATTTTAATCTTCAGCTGATCAAAACTCACCAGAGTTCTGAATTTATTTTGTGTTATTTTCAAGTGTGTATTTGTGTTCTTAACTTCTTATAGGAATGTTAAAGGGACATTTCCACTTCTTTTCCAATGACAATAACGTTTTTCTGAATCTGAACTTTTATCATTTCCTATATGTTTATTAAGAGTAAACTTGCTCTTTATAAAGTAAGTAAATGAATCCTTGAACATGTTAGATCCAATCTGTATTTCTCCAGTATCAGACGTCCCTCAGTTTGTTTTTACAAGTGATCTCATTCCTTAAATCCAAACCATCCACGTTTGGACCACATTCCCACCATCCTGGTAAAGTCCTGTCCAGCCTCTGTATCTTCTCTACAAGCGTTACTATACAGGCCTCCTTCATCTCCTGAATCAGCGGATGAATCTTTCCTTCATAAATCTACAAAAATCCTTGGAAAAAGAAAACAAACCAACACCTGCGATAATGTCAAGATGTTTAGATTTGCAGCTGCTGCAGGTGTTCCCCAGAGCTCAGTTCTGGAGCCCCTCCTCTTTACGTGTTTATGAATATAATAAAAACTGTTTAATAGTTTTTTGGTTGTATGTGTATTTATTATTGAACCCACCCTGTTATTTCATGTATTACTAAGTATAATGACCATAAAGGTTTTTGATGTCATTCGTCTACTTTCTTTTGATCAAATGTTCCATAAATTTAACATCTTAAAAGAAGTTAATGTCCAGATGTTGTCCAATCCCTCATTTCTTCAAAATAAGTGAAGCCCATTAACGGTCTGGAATTGAATCAAAGGTTCTGAGTTTTGAGGCCGTTTTACTCGAGCTACCAAGATGAAGTCCAAGAAGATCTCAGTGGAAGTGAAGGAAGCTTCATTAGATGGAAAAACAACATAAATGTGACAGCAGAAACCCTGGATGCTGACAAACCAGCTGTTGGGTTATTAAAAAGAACTCAACATCAGAAGATCATGGAGACCCCAGAAGACAGCTAAAGATGCTGCTGAGGCGGCTGTCTCCTCGACCAGGTTTCAGGTGAACGCAGGTTAACGGATGGACTAGTGACACCTGTCACTACCGCAACAACACTCACCTGTGACCACCAGAATCAGGAGGACGTTCAGACAGAACGAGGTGACAACAACCGGTTCATGCAACCACGTTCTGGTGTCATTGGTTCCTGTGTGGGGGCTCCAGTCCTCATGAGGAGTGACGGACACAACTGGAAGAAGACATGACAACAAAGAATCAACACAAGGAGAACCGTTCCTGAAGTACAAGAGAACCAAGCTTGTGATGAACCGACGTCAGTCCTTCTTCTGGACACGTTTGTAAAGTGACTCTGAAATGTTCCAGGAAGTCTAAAACATGAAGACCGGTTGGTCCACCAGGTCTTTTAACCCTTTAATGGTGTGATCATGAAGCTCCGAGCACAGTTTGACGTGCACGTGAGGGTCAAACAGGTACGAGGCTTCACCTGTCTGCACAGGTGTTTGTAGAGGTGGAGACAGAAACGACTGAAACATGACGACAAAACTAAACTGCTGAAGAGAAACGTTCACAGAAGAAGTGAACCAACACTGACGTTGAAGAACTTCATGATGTTCTCAGTGGAGCAAACGGTGACGCAGCATCTGAACGTCCAAATAAAAGTCGTCTTTGACCAGAAAACAAGTGTCACAGTTGAACTTCAACATCTTAAAGACCTCGAACGACCTCCAGCTTTGGTCTGGATGTTCTTCAAAGAAGGAGAGAAGGTCACAAACCACCTTTCTGGACGTGTGTCTGAACCATCTTCAGGATTCAGCTGGGAACCAGTTCTTACTCAGCAGGAGCAGAGCATCCTGCAGCTTCTCATGTTCTACTGAAAAAGTCAGGAACTTACCTGAGGTCAGGTGGAAAGTGTCCACAAAGACAATGTTTCCACTTTTCTTCTCCCCACAGAAGTAACGTCTGACGTCTTCTGCTGTGATGTTTTTGATCACAAGTCTGTTTTCCTGGATCAAATATTTGGTTTCAAAA